>CM076584.1:189416225-189792860 GCA_034641835.2 Pinus albicaulis
TTCATTCGATTATTCCTCTTCTCCATCGTTGGCTATTTAGTCCATATAATAGGTGTAAATTTAACTCATAACTTTGAACATATACTTCATGGTTTTCAGTTTATATTATATGTATGTTGTAATTTTCTTTACTAACCCTTATCAATTTATTCACAGCCCTTTTATGGTTGAGGGTTTTAAGTTTCTCAGGTATACTCTTAATCTACATATTCATTACTAGTTTCTTCCTCTAATATAACAAATTGATTTTTTCCCTATCGTAATATAGTTCTTGTTGACGAGATTTTCTTACAGGTAACCCTGAATTTACTTCAGAGATGAATTGAGATTTCATTTCGAGAGCATGTCTCTCAGTTCGAAGTTTAACTTCGTTTCTCCTTTGATTTCAGGTCGGTATTCGCCTTTTTCCTCCTTGGCGTAGACCCCAATCTTCCTCATGATTTCTTCATAGCTTATCATGACCAATTCGATTTTTGTAATAACAATATAATTTTTAATAATTGGCCTTTATAAAACGGATATTCGGATTCTATATGAATCCTATTTTTATTTTTATAAATTATTTGATATATATATTACTCAGAAATTTACTCTCGGGTAATATAATACCTGTTCTGCATTAGTTTAATATTTTTCTTGAGAATGAGTACATTTTTCAAATACTTATAAGAAAAATAAGTATATACTCTGTGTATTCTCAGATTAACTGTAACATATTTTTATTCTCATTTCAGTTCATTCAATAATTCTTATTGAAGTTTTACTGTCAATATTAAATTAAGTATAACATTTTATATCGTCTGGAATTTTTCTTCTTGAAGAATATATTGCTCATTCCACTTTATCCTGTACACTGTTAATTATATAAGATTTAGTAACATATTTTTACATATTGTTTAGATAATAAAATTTTTCCTGGTTAACCTGATATTAATAATTCTACTTTCTTTGGTTTTTGCAATACAATTTAATTCAAGTTATTTATAACAGATTTCAATATTCTCTATTTCACTTAATTCTCTGTAGTTCTGCTAGATTATATAAGCTTCTAGCTAGTCAAGAGTGTCTATTTAATAAAGTAACATATACTTTAGGGTATAGTTTTCTTCCCAACTCTTTTTCGTTTAATTTAATTCTTAATAGAAGTTGTATTTTTCATACAACCGGATACTATGGTACATTAGAAATATTTTTGTATTGTTCTATTAGTTCAACAGAACTGTACTCTTTGTTGAATACAATTTATAGTTCTTGAGAAATAAATTATTTCTTAACTATTGAGATAAATTTCTCTTTACATGTTTATACAGAGTTACAGATATCATTTCAGTTAACTGCTAGTTTATAGTTTCTATCTCTTTCTGTTCATATAACTACTTATTATAGAAGCAAATTTAAGTTACAACACTTAATTTGGTTATGGGAATATTAAATATATCTCCAGATTTAGACCATATTCTGGTTTAGAGATTCTGGTTGATAATTTCCCATAATTACTATTCATACAACTATATAGATTTTAGAGATTAATTTCTCCTAATGAAATCTGTTAAATGTAGGGGATGACAAATCTCAGAAACTTAATTCAAAATAACAGATACAACATTTATCAATATTGTACAACATCATCTATTTTAACCATTCATAAAATTAGCGTGCATACCACTTCTTCTTATGACCAGTCTTCCCAACCTTAGAGTTCTTCTATCTCCAGAACTCACCCTCAAGCTGAGATCCTTTCCCAGAACAGACTAACCCCAATCTATTATGGAGTAGCTTATTTAAGCTATGCTCTCCCCAAAGTCTGTTTCTAATTCTGCGTCCAGAATTTCAGGATGATTTTATTCTTATTTTCCTAGGCTTCCCTTATTTAAGGACTTTAAAGTTGCTTTCTTCTTTTCCAGCTTTTTACCTCTTCCCAACTACTTTCCTCATCATTGGGGAAATTTAGATTTTTCCTCAAAAATCTAAATTAGAAATAAATTCTTTCAAGGCTTTTTGAAAGATTTTGGGGAAAGTCTTAACCTCTTTCCATAACCTAATGGATTAGGCAAGTGATCTCAAAAATCTCATTTGGTCATAGTGCACACAACACATTTTTTTTATTTTTCATAAATAAATAATTAACTACATCCACACAATAATTATCCATTGGGATCCACTCCCCTTTGGACTTAAGTTCAAATGTCTAACTTGAAAAACATAAAACTAGGAGTGTTACAAACACTTCCTTTTACTGAGATTTTTAAACCCGATATGATACCATGTTAAAATTTCTAATGATCTGATACCATGTTAGAAATATTTAGAGGCACGAGGGAAAATGATTTTCCCTCAACACAAGGAGCTCACATAGAGTTGTGGAAATTACTCTAACTAAGGCAGCGCATTTAGGGAAATTTACACAGAGTTGCGGAACATTGTTGCGGTAAAAACACATACTTGAAAAATTCACAATCAAATCGTGACTAACCAAAATTTATATTAAAACATCAAAACATGAAATAAATTCACATATGTTGCGGCTCCTTCATCAGTAAAACAAGACTTCTTACTAAGATTTACATTCACTAGAGGTTGCGGAGTAACATATAGTAAAACATGTACTTGTGTTTTCATGCGCCCACTAAAATTTGCTACACAATTTTCTCCCCTTGTCTTTCCATACTTACATACAAGCCACATAACACAACACTCTCTTTCTTTTTTTCTCTCAAACTTGCATGTATAATCTAAACATATATATTTAAGACATTTAAGTCATGACAGACCAAATTTAATACATAGTATGGCGGACATCATTTTTTGAACATTACAGAAGTTGTGTGAAGTAAACAACACTTACTGATTAAATACTTTCCCATACACATTTACTAACCATACATTAAATTCTATTTGACTTTGATTATTTAACTCTGTTGTGGAATGGATTATGTACTTTGATCAAAACTTTTCTTTCTCTACACATGAAATCCGCAACGTGCAAAAACATTAATTGAGGTAAGGCTACTACCAGTGCGGTGGTTGATATTAATTTCCAATACTCAGATCAAAGTTATTCTGTGTTAACTTATGAATTACTCTATAACGGAAATCTACAAGGACTCCAACAATGTTTTTGATTCACTCTCCAAGTTAGGCATCTGGATCCATATGGCTACATATATTTCACTTTATATACAATGGAGAATATTCAAGAAGAAGATGGCAGGGCCACTATCCCATAGTGGTGGAGTTCAATCGCTATACTATTACCCAATATTTTTATTTTTTTGATGTTCTTTCTAGTTTATGTTTTGAATCTTTTTTGAACCATCTTTACTATTTTGAACTACTATTATTTGAAACTGAATCCGTTTTAAATTTTTTGGCTAATGGTTTCCATGGGCACTGGATATATTGATTATATGTTTATTTTTCCTTATGTAACTGGTTTTTTCATTTTTAAATAAAATACGAGTCAGTTTTTTCAGGTGAAAAAAGAATGGAAAAAAAATCACACAATTGATGTGATGGAAATACGAAATCAATGTTGCAAACTACACTGTTTGAATGATGCAACCCCATTATTGGAAAATTTTCTCTTTTTAGTAGTGCATAACAACAAGTGTGGTCATCTGCTACCGGGCAGGATGTAGGACAAGTGTATGACAAGTACCATGTGTACACCAGCGTGATACTCAAGCATGCAATCAATTAATCGAATGAGTAGGTACGCAGAGGTCAAGTGGATGATTGTGCATTTAGTAAGACAACCTGTGTGGTTAGAGGGGCGGTGTAAAAGGCAGAACAGGGTAAGTCCAAAAGGGTATAGTTCGGCTCTACAGAAACCATTTTCCTCTGGAAAAAACTGTGATTTGAGGCGACGGGTGGAAGCTGGTGCAACCACCGTTTAGAGGGTTCAAGCTTTCATTCAGGGGTATCTTCTTCTTAATTTCAACCTCATGATTTTAGTTATCAATTATTACACGCAGCAGGATAGTGGAGGGTCTAATAGGATAGGAATTCTTTTACCCATCTGCTGCTCTGCGGCTAGGAATGGAAAATTCATACTACCGGAGGCTATTCAGCCTTGTTTTCATGACCCATGTAAGCTTGTGAGGTCTAAACATATCTATGAGTTTCATTTTTATGGGAATTTGAATCAGGTCATGACGTCTAAACATATTTTTGAGTTTCATTTTGATGGGCATTTGAATAAGGTAGTGAGGTCTAAACATATCTCTGAGTTTCATTTAGATGGCCATTTGAATCTGTTTGATAGATGTAATAAGTCCTTTATGCATGGTGGTCAATTCACTTCTATTTATTTTTTCCTATGCTCGCTATATTTGAAAAATAGAAGGGTTAAATGGGGGAACCACTGTTGTCTATGGGTTTTCCATACTGAGTTATGGCAGGGGAAATTTCGTAATTTGGTCTATTTTCTATTCCATATCAGCATTGGAAACTTTAAAAATTATGGTCTTAATGTCGACCATGAGAGGGATAGGACGGGTATTATGTTGCAAAACCATCATTTACATGCTCTCTGTTCTAGCTTTAACACTAATCTTGTAATTATGGGAGTCTAGATTGTTTTGTTAGAGTATTTCTAGGTATGATAGAGAGTCAATCTTGGGTATGTCTCTATGTCCAGCATAACACTTGTTTTGGAAAAATTCTTGGTCTACAGAATTATCTCTATCACGAGGAGCATCATGAGCCTCAAGAAGACCTTGTTCAAAAGAAAATAAGTTTAACTGTTATACCTCTATTTTTCCATCATACAGGATCTTAGCTTGTCATTAAAGGTTTAATTCAACGAAATATCCAGAACAGAACAATGGTAAAGAGGAAAACGAGGAGAGTGTGGCTCAAAATAAAAATAAAGGAAAGCAGAATATTGTAAAATTTGTAGATGAGATTAGTAAGCGAGGTAGAAAGACAAAGAAAGGGATGTTAGAGAATCTCTCGACAACTTACTCTCTTGGAAATCCACCACAAGTCAGGAATGTGATTCAAGGCTGGGAATTTTTTTTTTATAGTAATGAAGAAGATAATGAAGCAGGGGCGAAAATTATGGACATTATCACTGATCCTGAAAATACGAGAGGTCCTCTCTCATTGTTTAATCAAACTGTTCATACATACTAGATCATGAAATGTGTTCTGGCCAAAGCTACGCAAAAGTCTTCACCCAGGTCAAGAGACTCAAGTATCAATAGTGATGGAACTTCTTCAGGATATCAACATTCAACTCCAGCATATCAAGGTGACATAGTATCAAGCGATGGATCAAATCGAACGAATTGAAAGGAAGATTCAAC
Source organism: Pinus albicaulis (assembly GCA_034641835.2). NCBI lineage: Eukaryota > Viridiplantae > Streptophyta > Pinopsida > Pinales > Pinaceae > Pinus > Pinus albicaulis. Next base: position 189,421,535 of record CM076584.1, read on the forward strand.
AACTGCAGCAGGTGGACATGCCTAGTTCCACGGTGAAGGATCAGGCACCAGTAGACTCTTCAGATGGATAGTAACCCAGCTTAAGTTTTTTATGATTTTTTTGGATAGTTTTTTAGTTCATAGTTGGTACTTAGTTAATGTTTTAAACAGTGAAATGGCCAGTGCGACAAGTAGAAGAATGAAACATTATCAATTTTGGATGGCTTTCAATGCATTAAGGTGGCCAACTGACCTGGTTTCCTTTGGGCAGGTTGAGGCCATTCCCTTAATATATAATGTAACCTTATTTTTGATGATTAATAGAAAATAGTAAGGACCTACCAAATTGACAAAAAAAAAAAAAACAACAACAAACGTGAAGCGACAAAATTTACATTTCAAATTTCTTAGCAATATTAGTGCACCATTTCAAAGGTTAAGTGCCTTCTGGTCAAGTAGAGCTCTAATTGTTTCAAAAGTTAAGTGTATTTTGGTCAAGTAGAGCTCTAATTGTTCAGTTTTTGACCTGATGGGATTGTTCATTTTTGACCTGATCTAGTGACTTGAATAAAAGACAATAAAGCTAATAAAATTAGGAATAATGTAATGCATAAAATTAGGAATAATGTAATGTGTTTAAAGTTCTTTATTTTTAATGGGCTAGTTTCATTGACCCTGAATTCAAGTAGTGTTATTTTTACGACTTCTGATACAGTATAGTTTTCTCATAATGCAATTAAAAAATTGTTAAGAAATAATTATTATAGGTTTTGTTTTAGTTATTTGAGGAATTTATTTTAATACTTAATTTATTAAATTGTTTTCAAGAATTTATATTTATTAGTATTATTCTGTATTATTGATATAAGTATATTAACAATTTTTTTTTTAAATTAATAAATTTTACAATAATATTTTTTTTTACTTACATTGTGTGGCTAGAACTTCCTAACTTTACACTATTCATAACTAACTACCTATCAAAATTATACTGTAAATAGTAGTAAAACCATTTTAAAATTATGATATTGGTTAAGCATCCAAAAATAATATTAACTTAGTTTTCAATATTAAATTGATTATTTTTTAATAATTATTATAATTAAATTTGATGAATATTTAGTAGAAATTAACCAATAAAATTATTAAAAAATTCAAAACTAAGGAAAATAAAATAAAAAAATAAGCAAGTACGTTGGTTTTTTTCGTTGACTTAATCTTCAAATCAATCATCCACATTCTCGTATATAAACCCTCTTTAAAGAAATTACTATATAAAAATTCAAAAAAATACCTACACCATCATTTACTTGAAATCCTATAATATCCCAACTCTCTAATCAAAATAATGATCAACTTGGCAGTCAATCAAATTGCATTTACATATTCCATATTGCTTAAAACCAAATTAAAATATTTTAAAATTTTCATAGAAATAAAGTCAAAATATTTTCACTCCTATCACATCATTTACATCTTTCCGTTGATCAAGTCTAAACACGAGTGATCCGTGAAAAGTTCAAACACGTTAAAATATCTGATCAAACAAGTTTTGAGCATGGAAGACCTTCCACTATTTTTATTCAATCAAATATGAATAATATTGCAACGATCCCTTTATACACTACAATTGGGTCAGTACTCGAATTTTCACTGTGTAGTTATTTTCTATCATTCCTTTAATATGAAATACTTAGCAACAATCACACAATTGAAGTGTTGGAAGTACGAAATCGATGCTACAACATGCAAAATTTCAATGATGCAACACCCATTATTTACTTATGTTCTATGACATTTTTTTTCCAGCCGTGCATAACAATAAACGTGAACGGACATAATTTACATTTAAAATTTCATAGCAATCTTAGTGCCCCATTTCAAAGGTTAAGTGCTTTCTCGTCAAGTAGAGCTCTAATCCATAGCTGGTTTGTTGGAAATACTCCCAATCACCGCCATGAATAAAGTGGAACTAACCTACACTTTCATTTAATTTTTTGTTGCAGAGAAGGACAAGTCTCAGGACTCAAATCCGCAATTTTTGTTTGATTCACACAAAAATCTGAAAACAGAGCACCCAAAGCCTTTCTCTGTGTTATTTCTCACCAACCGCATTCACTTACCATGTCCCTCATTTTCACAGCCCACAACTTTTTTGGTTTACTCTTAATCTTTTTCACTGAATGTTATATTTTTGCTGATGCGATATCGGCGAGACCCATCGTACCTTTTCCGTATTTGCAAATTGACACAAACTTTTGTATTTCCACTTTATAACTTACCTTTCGTATTTCGCACTTACTGTCATTGACCGCTCGCAACATCACACTTGGCAACATTTAAGACTTACCTTTTAAGCTACCCGCAAGTTGTTTTATTTATGCTGCGATGCTATCACAAATAACACGTGGCAAGCTCAGGAGGATAGCACATATTAGCATCCACAAGATCAGAAAGGTAGCACTCGCAAAATAAACATTTCAAGTTGTGATGCAATATGTGCCAGCGCACATCACAATCGCAAAAGCATAAGTTTTCTCATATTGCGAAATGTTAAATATTATAATCATTGGTATGCGAATTGCGATGGAGGACATGGATGCTATGTGGTTTCAGAGCTGGAACCCATAATATTTCAAGTCTGTTTTTTTTTGTTTTTCTACCCTGTTTCATTTAGAAACAAAAGAACAGAGCGGAGGATGATTTGGTTGATTTACGTCTGTTCTGCATTGAAATGCATTGAATTGTAGGGTCCACCATTTTTTATTAAGTAGAATGTAATTTCATATGTTTTAGAGAGAAGAGTTCAATAAATTAAAAAACTTCATCCCCTGTTTTTTACACGCTGTCTTTCTGTGTGTATTGCTATGTTCCTCATAATTTCATTCTCTGTGTTGTCAGGGGAAACACATCCCTCTGTTTTTATTCATAATTTCCAACATGGTATCAGAGAAGGTTTATTCTCTCAGTGAAAGAAAGTGTTTTTCACTGAAGAAGCTGAAAGATTGTTTTTGAGAAGCTGATTCTCCAGCAGTGAGAAGGTTTTGTTACACAGTCAAGATGGCAGTAACTGGCACAAGCCTCGCTAATCCCAAAATACCATAGTTCTATGGGAATAGTTATGATTATTGGCCCATTACAATGAAGGCCCTGTTTGCTTCACAAGATATTTGAGAGCTAGTGGAATATGGTTTCCAAGAACCACTGGATGCAACAACATATAATGTTTTAACACAAGAAGAAGGAGATTTGTTGAGAGATAATAGGAAGAAGGACTCCAAAGCCCTCTTCTATATTTTTCACGTAGTTTATGAGAGTATTTTCCCAAGGGTTGTAGTAGCAATGAAGTCTAAGGAGGCATGGGATACCCTCCAGACAGCCTATCAAGGCATGGAAAATGAGAAGACATACAACATTCAAATGCTGAAAAGATATTTTGAAACTATTTTTAAGAAAGAGTCTGATAATATAGACTAATTATTTACACATGTGATTAGGTTGGTTACCCAAATCAGGTCTCATGGAGTGACAATTGAAGAAAGGAGAATAGTTGAGAAAGTCTTAAGAAGTCTACCATGAGGGTTTGATGCCATAACAGTGGCAAAAGAAGAGACAAATGATCTCTCAGTTTTCAGTGGATGAGCTTCATGCATCACGGATGTTTCATGAGCACAAATTGAACAGAGCAAAAAACTCCTCATTGTAGCATGCATTTAAGACAAAAATGTCTTTTGGTCAAGGTAGAGATCGAGGAAGATCAAACTACCGAGGAAGAAGAAGAAGCCCACACAAAGGTGGAAGAAACATCCATGCAAGCACAAGTGGAAGGGGCAACAATTAGAATCCAAACCAAGGTTCAAGCTAGAATCAAGCACAAGGATAGAGGTATGACAAATCTCATGTCCAATGTCATTATTTAAAAAATTATGGTGATTATGTAAATGAATGTAGAAAGAAGCAAAATGACATGGGTAGTAAACCTAGTGCAAATTTTACAAAAGAACATTAAAAACATGGGAACATGCTTTTAGCTTGTAATGTAGCACAAGAAAAACAATAAGATGTATGGTTCTTAGATTCAGGGTGTAGCAACCACATGACTAGAAACATAACAATGCTTTCTGAACTAGATGAAAGTGTAAAATATGAAGTGAAAATGGGGACTGATAGAGAAGTCTTTGTCATGGAGAAAGGAAGAGTAAACATACTGACAAATAAAGGAGAGAAGAAGTTTGTGCAAGATGTCTATTATGTTCCTTGCCTAAAATGTAACCTTCTAAGCATTCGAAAGCTCGTGCAAAAGGGCTACAATGTGTTTTTTAAAAATGATGTGTGCACAATCATGGATATACCTCCAAGTAGACAACTCATTGCAAAAGTGCATACGACAAGCAATGGAATGTTTCTTATGAAGATCAGATCAGAATTGAAGGAAGGAGGTGTTGTAGCAACCATCACACAAGAATTCTCTCAAGAATAAGTGAAAGATGAGAACTGGTTATGGCATTTGAGATTTGGACAACTCAATTTCATAGGTTTGAACTTGTTGCATAGAAAAGGCATGGTAAAGGAATTACCACTCATAGAGAAACCAGACGGCCTATGTGAAGGTTGCATCTTGGCAAGACAACACATATAATCATTTCCAGCAAGAAAGAGTATAAGGGAAAATGTACCTTTGGAGATTGTCTACTCATATTTAAGTGGACAAATGAAAGTGCCATCATTAGCTGGAAGTCATTATATGTTGACATTTATAGATGATTACACAAAGAAGACATAGGTCTATTTTCTAAAACAGAGAAGTGAAGTGTTTGAACAGTTCTACCACTACAAAGATCTTGTTGAGAAGAAAAGTGGACACTACATAAAAGTGTTGAGAACTAATAGAGGTAGAAAATATATCTCCAATGACTTCCTACGTTTCTGTAGGGAGCATGGAATACACAAGCAGTTTACCACAAGGTATACACCTAGACAAAATTGTGTTGCGGAAAGAAATAATAAGATCATCATGGACATGGTAAGAAGTATGTTGAAGGTACAACATTTTCCAAATGAGTATTGGGAAGAAGCTGTCTATTGTGCAGCATATATCTTAAATAGTTGTCTAATGAAAAGTGTTATGAACATAGTTCCAAAAGAAGCATGGAATGGAACAAAGTAGTTTTTCACTCACATGAGAGTTTTTGGATGTGTGGCATATGCACATGTCCAGGATCAGTTAAGGAAGAAGTTGGACAGGAAGGGGGGAAAATGTATGTTTCTTGGATACAGTGATGAATCCAATGCTTACAAGCTCTATAATCCATCAAGAGCAGAGATGTTCAGTTCATAGAAGAAAAATCTTGGGATGGAATCTTAGAGAAGACAGTGAATGTGAATACATGTATTTCAAATGAAGACAAAGAGGAATTGATTGCATAACGAAACTCCACAACTGTGGCACCTCCTCCACCTACAAAATCTAAACAGAGCACATGACAAGAAATAAATAGAACAACATTGAGAAATAAAGGAAGTTCTTCTCCAAGCATCCCACAGGGATCAGCAACTCCCTCGAGTTCAAGTGCAACTCCAAGCACATCTTCAGCAAATACAAGAAGACCAAGATTTGGAAATTTAAGTGAAATTTATGAGCAAGAAGAAGTTGATAATAATGCTAGTCTGAATTATTTATTTGCATTATTTTATCATGTTGATGACCCAATCCATTTTGAAGATGTATTCAAAGACAAGAAGTGGATTGAAGTAATGAATGAAGAGATAGGAGCAATAGAAATGGATGACACATAGGAGCTAGTGGACCACCCACAAGGAAAAGAAGTCATTGGAGTGAAATGGGTCTGTAAGACCAAGAGAAAAATTGAAGGAAAGATAGAAAGGCACAAATCAAGGCTAGTTCAAAGGCTAGAAGCAGCAGCAAAGAAGATACTATGAGGAAACCTTTGCACTAGTTGCAAGGATGGAGACAGTGTAGACAATGTTTCCCATAATGGCACAACAAAAGTGGAAAGTTTATCAAATTGATGTGAAGTCAATGTACTTGAATGGAATGCTAAAAGAGGAGGTATAAGTGGAACAACCTCCTAGCTATGAAATAGAAGGCCAAGAAGAAAAATCTTTATGGGTTGAAGCAAGCACCATGAGCATGGTACAACAGGATTGATTCTTATCTGGTGGAAAATGGGTTTGACAATTGTGATGGTGAACCCACACTCTACATCAAAGAAAATGATGGTAAAATTGTTATTGTTGTTTTATATGTAGATTATTTAATTTTTACAGGAAACGATGTTTCTCTCATTGTTGATTTCAAACTAGTCATGAAAAGTGATTTTGAAGTGATTGACTTGGGATTTTTAAAATATTTTTTGGCAAGTAGTGAAGAAAACAGAAAAGGGAATTTTTATCTCCCATAAAAAGTATGTTGCAAAATTTTTAAAAAGGTTCCATATGCAGAACAACAAGCCATCATCAACTACAACTGTCATGGGGTTAAAGTTGAGCAAGGAATATTGCAGCAAGAATGCCAATTAGACATTGTACAAAAGTATGGTTGGCAGTCTAATGTACTTGACTACAACTAGGCTTGATATAATGTATGCAGTAAGCTTGATATCTAGATTCACGGAGACACCCAAGGAGACACATTGGCAAGAAGAAAAGAGAATATTGTGGTATGTGAATGGAACAAAGTAGTATGGTGTTCTATACTCCAAAACTGATAATTTTAAGTTGATTAGTTACAATGAAAGTGATTGGGTTGGAAGTGCTAATGACAGAAAGAGCACATCAATGTATGTTTTCCATTTTGGATCGAGAGCCATTTCACGGGCTTCCAAGAAGCAATCGATAGTTTCATTATCAACAGCAGAAGTTGAATATGTAGCAGCAACAACAACAACATGTCAAGAAGTTTGGATGAGAAGGATGCTGAGTGATTTATGTCATCAACAAGAGAAATGAACCACAATTTTCCGTGATACAATCTCAGTAATTGAATTGTCAAAGAATTATGTTTTCCAGAAGAGAACAAAGCATATTGATGCCAAATACCATTTCATAAGGGAATAGTTAACAATGGTGAAATTGTTTTGCAGCATTCAAGGTCATAAGAACAACTTGCTGATATCCTCACAAATCATTGGGATATAAAATTTTTGTTTATCTCAGACAATTTCTAGGAATGATTGATTGAGGCAATTGTGATTAAGGGGGAGTGTTGGAAATACTACCAACCATTGCCAAGAATAAAGTGGCAGCAACCAACACCTTCATTGATTTTTTTTTTGCAGGGAAGGATGAGGCTCAGGACTCAAATCCACAAGTTTTGTTTTCTTCATGTAAAAATCCAAAAATAGAGTACCTGAAGATTTTCTCTGCGTTATTTCTCACCCACTGCATTTACTTACCATTGCCCGCAGTTTTATAGCCCACAACGTTTTTGGTGTACCCTTAAGCTTTTTCACTGAATGTTATATTTCCACCAATGCGATATCGGTGGGATCCACCATACCTTTGCCGCATTTTCAAACCCACACAAACCTTTGTATTTCCTCTTTATACCTTACCTTTCTTATTTCGCACTTACCATTGTTGACCACCCACAACTTCACACTTCAAAACATTTAAGACTTACATTTTAAGCCGCCCACAAGTTTTTTTATTTATGTTTTGATGCGATCGCAAATAGCATGTGGCAAGCTCAAGAGGATAGCGCATATCAGCGCCTGAAAGTTCAGGAAGGTAGTACCCGCAAACTAAACATTTTAAGTTGCGATGCGATATGTGCCAGTGCACATTGAAATCGCAACAACATAAGTTTTCCCGTATATCGAAATGTTAAATGTTATAATCGTTGATATGCAATTTGCAATGGAGGACATGGATGTGATGTGGTTTCAGAGCTGAACCCATAATATTTCAAGTTCAGTTTTTTGCATTTTTGTAGCTTGTTTCATTTAGAAACAAAAGAATAGAGCAGAGGATGATTTGGTTGTTTTATGCCCATTCTGCATTGAATTGCATTAAATTGCAGGCTCTGCCATTTTGTATTAAGTATAATGTAATTTCATATGTTTTAGAGAGAAGAGTTGAATAAATTAAAAAACTTCCTCTGCTGTGTTTTACGCGCTGTCTGTCTGTGTGTATTGTTATTTTCTTCATAATTGCATTCTCTGTGTTGTCAATGGAAACACATACCTCTGTGTTTATTCATAATTTCCAGCATGGTTGTCTGTCTGCAATGTAAATGACCGTCAGCTTTTATAAAATGAAAGACAATAGATTAAAATTTACTATGGATTTGTTTAGGATTTTACTTGAATCTAGGTTGTGTTACGCAGAATTCCCTGGGTCATTGGGAAAAGAATATAATAATAGGTTGGTCCATTTTTCCCATTGTGAGGAGCTATAAGAGCCATAGAGTACCTATTGAATGGTCACTGCTAATTTCAAACTTAGCATCTAGAAATTGAGAATAAAAATGTGCCGAGCATGGTGCACTCACAATATTTGACAATGCCCAGACAGGTGACCTCACAGTGATCACCATTCTCCGGCCTGAGGAAGGAGTCAGAAGCTATGTGGAGGGTTTTCTAAAGGCATCGAACTGAGCCCCTCTGTAGAAAATGACCTCCACTGTCTGGGTGGAGAAGCACTAAGGTTTCCCGCAAGGATAATTTCTTCGCTTCTCTGGTATATGACAGAAATTGCGACCAACGACCCTAAAATTGTAATTCAATTCAATGTTATCTATGTTTGCAAATATATAAATTAATTTATTTATTAATTTTTTTTTTTTTTTTTTTAAAGTTTAGCTAATATTTTCTATTTTCTATTAACAAAAAAGAACAACAGGTTACATCTAATCAAATCTTGATGCCTCAACCTGCTGGCAGGAAACTAGGTGTGTTGGCCACCTTAAAGAGTTATAAGCCAACCAATACTAAAAAAGTTTAAACCTTCTACTATCAACTATGTTCAGTTTAATATATCTTACATATAATAACTTCAAATAGTAAAAGCTATCCACGATATGCATTGGTAAAAACCGGAGAAAAGACAATGGCAGTCATCTGATGACTCAATTGGTGTCGGGTTCTTTACACTAGAACCGGGCATGTCCACCTGGTGCATGGTTTGCAGTTTGCGATATATGCAGCTTAAATGAACGTTACCATGATGTTGTGCAACGTAAATTTCTTGGATCTCTCTCCTTATCTCCTATAAAATGGAGGTGGCTTTTGGGTCTCCTCAAATTTCCTGGATGCTCATGAATCCCTTGGTCAGAACACATTTAAGCGTCCAATATGTATGGATAGACTGGTGGAATAGGGATAGTTTTATTCTTGTGTTACTAGGGTTATTTAATAATTCCATTTCCTCCACCTATATTTATCCTTCCTCCTTGGTATTGCAGTCTCGCTCCCATCGAGAGATAAGAGTTCAGACTTGCGGAAGAATGCCAGTAGAATAGGCATCAAAGAGGTTTTCAATTATCTCTTTGCCCAAATTTCTTGCTCTTGTGCTAGGGCTCACTGTAGGCTTGCTTTGTTTCTATTTGCCTTTATCTTTGGCCTACTTTTTTTTGTTGTCTGTCCTATAACCATACTTGCATGTAGTAGTACTGACCGCTGAATAAACTAATAGTGTTGTTGCAAGTTCGTGCCCATTGATAGAGTAACACCTATATAGGAATTAGAGATTGATCCAGGTGGATATTTGTGGTCACCCACCTATTCCACTTGGGGCCCCACCATTGTCTCTTTCAGTTTTTGAGCTTCGGCACAACTTACTATTTTTAGCAATTTTCGGGTCCTGAACTTCCGGAGCCGTTTAGAGGCCCTAAATGACAATTTTTGGGAAAATGGGGAGCAACATGGGTCCATGAATTGATTTTTCTCACTTGAAATCTATAGTCCTCGGATAGATTTTTCTAACGAGGTATGGTACGCGTCAAACAAAGATCGTATGCCAAAGTTACGTCCCTGGGAAGTTGAAACACCAATCTACCCAAACTGGGTCCATAGTTTTGGCGCTTCATCTCCTAGGGTTAGGGTTTTATAAATAATAAATAGGCCCTTGAGCCGCATTTTAACTCAGTTCAAAGGCCTTTATCCCCCACATCTCTTCTTAGAGATAGCTACCAGTGCCCTAGCTAGTTTTATTTCCATTCTGTCTGTAAGAAAATTTCAGTTCTTTGATATTAATGAAATGAAGTGTTATTTCCACTACATATTGGTATTTATGGTTATATGTTTATTATGTTGCATTCCTGCATAAATCTAGATCAATGGTATCGAAGAGGTCTGCTTTTTCTCGATCCTTCTTTTCATGTCCTCAACGAGGTCAGGGTATAAGGAGTTAGGGCTCAATCTAGTGGAACCTTTGCAAGATCAGCCTCGCAAACCCCGATGGGCGCCCATGGGGGAAGAAAAGAAAGATGAGGGAGTAGGAGATCCTATCAAAATCTTGCTCGAGGAGGCCCTCGAAAAACAAAGGAACGCGATGATGGATAACTTTGCCCAGATCCTTCAACGACTGCCCACTGGTGGCGCATCTGCATCCAGCAGCCACTCTGGAGGTGCGACTCCTTTTAAGGTACAAGTAAATTTTGGCATTCCCATATTTGAGGGTCAAATAGATGCAGATGTCGTAGATAGATGGTTGAATATATTAGAAGGATATTTTTTAGTTCATGACTTTTCTGACAGGCAGAAGATTATTTTTGCACTCCTCAAAGCTGCCCCCCATGTCAAGGACTGGTGGGAAACCCACCGTGAGAAAAAGGACGACATAGAACCCTCTCTATTCTCGGTCGTACCCACTTTGAATTCTTTCTGAGACGTCATCAAGGAACAATAATATCCCATGGGGAGCTATGAGGACAAGTACATGTTAGAGTCGGTCCTTACAGCCCTCCGTCAGAGATCATTTCTCTTTTTGCATATCATTTTTAGGTGTCTCGTTCACTCCACTTCGTTGCATTTCACTAGGGGCATGCCATTGACTGACGAGAGGGTCTGGTCGTCTTGTATTCCCTCATGCTTGTACCTGTTGGGCTCATTAAAACTCCTCAAAAATCATCGAAGTTCAGGTCACGTCATTCATGGTCATAAATGATTATTTTCGTCAACAAGAGTTTTTTAGTCCTAGAGTCTAGGGTTTCATTCTTTTGATATATTTAATAAATGCCCGCAGGCCATGAGGATGGTTTCGAAAAGGTTCTTGATTCAAATTTTCATCATCAAAAACATTTGAAGACATTTCTAGTTCAAAACTCTGTTTTGAACTAGAAACTGTCAAATTTATTTTTTGTAACAAATATGTGTTTTTTCCATCATAAAATTTTTCAATGCAGCCTCTGGTCTTTGCCGAAGTCAAAATGCCAAAATCCCTGCAAAAATCAAATCATTCCATCAGTCCTAAAACTTAGAAAAATAGTGAAAAGCCAAAAGACAGAATTGCATTAAATGATTAAGTGCCAAAATTGCAAAACAATACAAAGTGGGTTGTGGAGGAAATAAAAATCAAATCTAAATCTTGTGAGATATTTCTCAAGCTATATAAGCCATTGGAGACAAGTTATTTTCACAAGTTTTCAAAGCCAAGGTCGAATTGGAGTGTTGAAGGGCGAAAGTCTTGTTTTGAAGCCGTGAGAGTGAACTGACAGTGCGCGCGGTGCATACAAGTGGCACGCGGCGCATAGGGAGCGCGCGGCGCACTGGGCATTAGTTTCCAGTGTATTTTTACATGCGCGCGACGCATACACAGCACGCGGCACATAGAGCCCTAAGGCCAGAAAATTTCACTCCCTCACCCAAATTCATTCCAAAATGCCTCATTCACCTGCAAGTAAGTTATTCACGCCCGCTCATTGATTCATGGATATGTTATGGTGTTTCAAATGAGGAAAAAACAAGTGTTTGATATGGTGAACGTTAAACCCTATATTCATTGCCAAATTCACTCCATAGGGTTTTGAAACAAATGTTGGTGATATTATTGGGGTTTCAAATCTTAGGTTATTGACATATATGCTCATGCCATCTATTGTCATTGGTGTCACTGTTTATTATACACCACAGCCTCGGAGTCTTTTTCTTATTCCATCATTGCTATCACTGTGATTACCATACCATTGCCTCACTGTTTGTCATTTCTGTTATAACACAGTCCCATATCCACTATCCTACATCCTCCATTGACAAAGCCTAATTGTTACTGCAAGGGCTATTTCTTTGTCCTACACTACACTACACTCATTCCTATTCACTTGTCAAATCCCCATGTAGTCAAGCAGTGGTTTTTTTCCCATTCAAACTCACTTGACAATACTTTTATCATTGTGGTTTTCCTATAGCACCTTGATACATATGTGATACATTTGGGATTAGAGCATACACTGAACTCTTATTTTCACTATACCTATATCAGCATATATTTTTCAAACATCTTGATTTCAGCGCCATGTCAGAGACGGATTCAATTTATGAGCAGGGGTATGACATTTATTCCACAACAGAGGCTAATGTGCCACGGAGGTCTCACAAAAGTGGCAAAAGTGGTAGACATGTCAGGGAAGAGCCTACTTCTTTGTCTCAATTGCAGGCTTGCCCGCTTGCAATGGATTGTTTTCAGCATCAGTCATGTTTCCAATACTGTGAGATGATTTCCCAAACTCAGCATCATCATGAGCTAGCTCGCCTATTTTTTCTACATTTACATGATGGCCATGTAAACCTTTCCGGAGTAAACTTCATTCTGTCACCAGAGACCATTGCTCAGGCCACCGGGATACCAAACATAGGAGAGGAATGGAACAAACGACAGCAGCTAGAGAAATCCTATTATGAGCCCTATATCAGACCTGGATATATGAGGCAGCTGAGCAGGGTATTTCCATTCCGATTTCTGAGGGATGAGTATGCACCATTGATGAGATTGATCATTCGATATTTTAGTTGTGAGGGCAGATTCTCGCGCCTCTATGCGTACCATATCCGTTTGTTGATGCATTTCACGAGGGTACGTATGATGAGCATTCCATACTTCATGTACCGCAACATAGAGCGGATGACATTTCTTGTACAGAAGAAGACCCCAGCACAGCAGCATAACAACATATATCATTACGCGCTGATCAAAATCATGGTGGTACATCAGCTCACACAGCAGGGCATCGCATGGGATGAGTTCATCTCCCGTGACTTCTTTGCAGCGCCACAGCCGCCTCCCGAGGTAGTTCATGATGAGGGAGAGCCTTCACACCAGTTTGATATTCCTGAGACTGAGCATATCAGCGCTCCAGTGTATGTGACATATCAGCGAGGCCACAGAGCCTTATTTGTAGCTACACGACGAGTACTATCTCCACCCGGGGTGGAAGGGGTCTCGCCTTCGACATCAGCACAGGTACAGGTTCAGGACAGAGGCAAGAGGCCTATGCACGATGAGGGCCCTTTAGGAGGCCGAGACACTGATTTTACACTCATCGATGTTGATGCGAGCTCTCCTAGCTTGAAACTGAGGGAGGTTATCCAGGAGCAGAAAGCTGAAATTGGTACTTTGACAGAGAATTTACAGAGAGCACAGTGGGTGATAAAGTACTTGGAGTAGCGAAACAAACAACTAGAGGATCAGCACACACTTGTAGAGCTACGGCGAATCCGTGAAGATCGACAATTGGCCCGGAAGAGACCTGGTGACATGACACCAATTGAGCGAGAGACCGAACTCATGCATGTTAACATTCATCTGGAGAAGTTTTTGGCAAAGGCCAATAGAGACAAAGACATGCTCCTTCATATGAAAGGTCATTATTGGGCCCGCATGCACGTTTGCAAAGCAAAAATGAAGATTCTGAAGAGAAGGTTGAGCAGAGCACTGAAACGGCAAAAGAGGCCTGATCCACTCCGGATTTTGGCCGAGGCTTCATTGGCTGAGCGTGAGGCATGATGGGGGATCTTCGCTCCGAATTTCAGTAAATTTGGAGAATTTTTTGTCATTTTTGAAAATTTTGGTCTCAAAACAGGTTTTTCCGCCCAACGCGTAGCGCGTCACGACGCGCGCTTATGATTGGGACACTTCCTGGAGGAAAAATTTGTATTTTTGGATTTTTCATGGTAATTTATGCATGCTCAGAAATGGCCAAAGCATTTCATCGAGTTCTGGATGATCAAAAGGGCCAAAAACACCATGAAAATCACCTTTCTGCCACCTTTTGCACCAACAGGAAGTACTTCTGGGAGCATGAAGTTTTGGAGGGGAAAATGGGCTCCAAATTGAGAAATTCCACTTGGGTTGGATAGCAGACATCCAGGGCTTTTCAAAAAGCTATCATGAGCTTTATTTTGATGCCTGAAAGTTCTCCAAAATCAGGTCCAAAGGCACACGGCGCATAGAGCTCTGGCGCGCGGCGCATAGAGATTTTTGGTCAATTTTTCATCTTCCAGCTCAGAATTTCGGCCAGTTGGACTAGTTTTGATTGTGGATGTAATTTTTGAGTTATCTTGATGTAATTTTGTGGTTTTAATGTAAATTTGATTCAATTTTACCTATTCTAGATGATTCACTCCCAAAAAAGTGAAAATCAAGTGAAAGAATCAGTTTCCTTCCTTTTAGAGGCAAGTTGTTTGGCTGCCTAGATTTTAACTCCTTGTTTAGAATTGGTTCAAACTGCTCCTAGAAGCATGAGCTCGACCCCTAGAGGCATGGAAAGGGGTTAGAATTGTCTATTTATTGTATTTTCTGAGACACTTTCAGGGTTGGACTCTTGGGAAAAGTTTGGCACACTATTGTACATATTTTCTGCATTTTGGCTAAGGAAAGATCAGAGGTTTTGCAACACCTGTTGGGATTCTTGTGGCTTTCAGTTTTGATGGTGTGTTCTCTCAGTTATTTGTAAGTTCTTTAAATGTTTAATTTATGCCATTCCCTTCTTTTGCTTCTGAAACTAAATGAATGAGTAAATGAGGTAGAATCCATTGATTCCAGTGCTCTGCCTTTAAATTTGTTTAGTTTTATATGTTTTCGCGAGTTTGGAGAGGATCCTTGTTCTCCCTTGCCCTCTTCAGCTTCTTGTCATTCTGATCCATCCGTACACATAATAAAAAAGCATCAAGACTACTGCCTACCTTGCCCCAACTCGAATTCTGCAAAGATCTGGCCTCATCCCCGAGCCCAAAATTGTTTTTCCCATTTTTTCAACAAAAACCCAAAAAATTTAAATCAAACCTTCCTATCTATTTACTAGCCTAAAATCAGTATCCATTATAAGTCATCTCAGCCCCTTTGAAGACCTTTTTCCGAGATAGACCCAGAGAGAGCCCTCTCCTGTCCTCGTAGGGCTAGCTACGAGGCTGAGCGTGGTTTGATGTTGCCTTGAGTTTTACCTTATTTCAGCCTAAGGTAGATTCGAGCGCTAACATAGTGGCGACCATACTGGGGAATAAAATATCAATGGTTTGCTTTTTTTTGTGTTCATTTCATGAGTTATAGACGGAGTCTGAAGTCACGCCAGGTAGCTTTCGAAACGCTTTTGCCATGCATAAGCGGAAGTAGATAAATGCTGCTTCAGTCGATCTCCGGTTTAGCTTGTGAATGCAGCACTTGATTTGCAAATTACCCCAGTACACTTGTTCATTCTATACTTTTGGATGATTGAGTCTAGAAGTCGATAGGCTGAAAATAATCGGTGGTGTCCTTTGGTTTTTTTTTGAATAGATCAATACACTAGCTTCAGAAAGGCATACTAGATCAAATCCTGATCCAAATCCGCCTCCATTATATGAAAACCCCAACCTAATCCCAAGAATTTTCCGTTGAGAAGCTCCCATCATTCCTTTGGTCAAATCTCACTCATACCCCACTGTTTTTGAATACATTGAAGATATTGAGTTTGACGATCAGTTCGAGTTATCATTGTTTGAAACTAAATCCGAAAGTGCTACTGGTTCCACCGTCATCAATCCTGAGTTCATCAAGTATCTAGAGGTTGAACAAGCAAATAGATCTATTGATAATTATATTCTAAATCTTCAAAACTCCATTGTGGCAACCAACATCCCTAAATTCATTGAATCTGCATCTGAAACTCTTGGGCCATCTGAAATTGCATCCGGTTCAAGGATTCCCACTGAACCTCCCTTTATCCCTACCATTCCCGTACAGCCTGAGATATCTAATCAGAAATCAGCAGTAGTTCCTCCTCCATCTCCACCGCATACACCTCGTTCATCTACTGCTCCCATTCCACCTGTTTCTCCAAGACAGATTATAAATCCGCCAAGAGCCATGGCTTCTTGATTCGCACCTCTTGTTTTACCTGCAAATTTGGATCCTATGCCCGCTGATTATCAGAGTAAGATTCCAATATTTGATGGCACTCCGCAAAGTGTGTCAGCCCAGCAGCACATTGTTAGAATGACAGATTTCTTGGACCTGCATGAAATAGATGAAGAGAATGTGTCCATGAGATTGTTTGCCCAGACTTTTGGAGGTGAGGTTCGTAAATGGTTCAGAGCTTTACAACCCGGAAGTATCAATACATTACAAGAGCTTCAGACACAATTCCTAGATCAGTGGGAGATGAAGAAAGATCCGCTACAAATTACTTCTGAGTATACTAGCATCAAGCGTAATCCTGGTGAGTCCGTTGAAGATTATATTATCAGATTCAATATAGTGTATAATGCAATTCCAGATGACTTAAGACCATCTAGAAAGTCAGCTCTCCTTAAATTCCCGGATGGTTTCGATCCGGAGATGGCTTATTCATTACGAGACAGAGATCCGCCTACCTTGGAAGATATGCAGAAGATTGCTGTCAGTGTTGAGGCGAATCTGAATGATAAGAGAGCCAGGTTGAAAGCAGAGAAGAGAGTGACCATAAAAGAAGAAGCTTCCACATCCACATCAGAAAAACACTTGCTTCGCGAAATGGAAAAAATGTTCAAAAGAATGACGCTTGACAAGCCAGAACTGCAGATTCGAAATCCCAACTACCGTGGCCAGCAGCAGCCATAGTTCAGAATTAAGCAGCGTGAACAGAGAGTACAAGAGTCGGCAGCCCAGCAGCAAGTTAAAACACCTCTTCTGCAGAATTTTGTGAGTCAAGATTCAGACGATGACGATGATGTAGTAGGGGAGAAAAACCACTTCTTTGCTCCCGATGATCTGCCCATTTACATCACTGAAGACGAAGAGTATGCAGAAATTTCAGCTGCACAAAAAGATGAGGATTTCATCTTAGCAAATGATGTAGCTCTGGAGGAAGAGTCAGATGAATACGAAAGAGGGTATATGAATGCTTTGTCTGCTCAGCAGAAGCAATACTCATTGAGAAATAGAGATGTGCCCATAAACCCAATTTAGAAGAGAAAAGAGGCTTCAGCACCGAAGATGGATTCACCTATACCACAGAAGAAAGGAAAAGAGACGATTGATCCCGCAGCTAACAAATCATCATCAGCAGAAAAGTCAAATCAGCCAAGCATAATGAAGGATAAGGCTAAAAGGAAAGAAGTTCCGGTCAAAGAGATTGAAAAGGTTTCAGCTTTTAGTTTAGAGAATGAAATTTCTAAATTAAAGGTATCTATTCCTTTGACAGAAATTATGAAGAAGATCAGTTATAGAGGTCAAGTCTCCAAAATTCTGAATTTTGATCCAATGTTTGACACGGTGAATATTGAATATGATCAGCCCGAATTGATATTTGGGCCTGCTCTAGATGGTGAGTCCCCTGACAGTGATGTTCCTCCCTTTTATATCAGTTTGAGGTTGCATGAATATGTATTGCATAATTCCATGTTCGATTCCGGTGCTTCGCACAATATTATGCCAAAAGCGATCATGGAAAAGTTGGGTTTAGACATTACAAGGAAGTACCATGATTTTTACTCATTTGATTCCAGCCGAGTGAGATGTATCGAACTTATCAAAGATTTGGTTGTAAGTTTAGATCAGATTTCTGTGAAGAATGTCTTGATGGACGTGGTTGTGGCGGACATTCCTCCTCGATTTGGGATGCTCCTTTCTAGATCTTGGGGAGCAAAGTTGAAAGGTACACTACAGTTAGATTTCTCCTATGCAACAATTCCTTTCTTTGGCCAAATGAGAAAGTTATATCGAGAGCAGAAGATGAAATACATGATAACAAGCAGGGAGAAACCAATCAATTATCCTGTAAATTATGTACATACAGACTTAGAGTCTTTTGTTTTGTTTGCTGATAGTTTTAATGATATAGATAGTCAGTTATTTCAAGCAGAAGATATACCAGAGATTACCGAAAATTTCAGAGAAGTTTTCCAGAAAGAAAGACGAGAAAAGCAAGCTATTGTTGAGCAATCAGCTAAAGACGATGGGCAGCAAATAGAAAAAACAGAGCTAGCGCAAGTTCAACACTTGGAGGATGATGAAGATGGTATTTGGACCATGGATTTCGATGGCGCAGTGGGTAGTGATGGTGCTGGAATTGGTGTTTGGATACGCAGTCCATTTTCCGCTCCGAATAAGGTCCCGAGAAATGTGCGAGTATGTTCCTACAAACTAGCATTTGACTGTTCTAACAATGAGGCTGAGTATGAGGCTCTGATTGCTGGCCTAAATATTCTAAGAAAGCTGAAAGCGAAAAGAATTGCAGTCTATGGTGATTCCGAGTTGGTGATAAAACAGGTAAAGGGTGAGTTTCAAGCCAAGCATCCTCAGATGAGGGCTTACCGTAATGCAGTTTTAGACATTTTGAAGTTATTTTCAGATTATACCTTGACGTGTGTGCCTCGCATACAAAATGGTGTTGCTGATGGACTTGCTAAGGCAGCAAGCAATTTAAAAATCCCAATGAATTCCAGCAATAAGTTCGAGATTCATGTGAAGCACCGCCCTACCGTTCCGGACAATCAGAGATGCTGGCAAGTTTTTCAGGACGATGAGGAGATTAGTGATTTTCTACAAAACAAGGGTAAGTTTAAAGATACCTCCATAGATACAGAACATGATGATGGTAATGATGATATGCAGATAAATCAAATGGAAGTGCTGCAACTTAAAGATAACATCATTCCTAAAGGATTGATTCCTTTAGAGGAACTCTTTGATCAAGACGATGTAGCCCGCAAACCGACATTGAGGCCGACTGAAAAAGGTGTTGAAGAAGTAAATATTGGGACAGCTGAAAACCCCAAGATGGTAAAGTTATCCAAGTCATTGTCACCGGAGGTAAGAGTTGAGTATGTGAGATTATTGTCTTCATTTGCTGATGCTTTCACGTGGGATTACTCAGATTTAAAAACATATGACACTAATATCATTCAGCATACTATCCCTGTTAAACCAAATCAGAAGCCTTTCCGTCAGAAGTTGAGGAGAATCAATCCGAAGCTGCTACCATCGATTGAGAAGCAGGTAAACAGGTTGTATAAGTCAGGAATCATTGTACCTATCAGATTTTCTGATTGGATATCAAATTTGGTGCCTGTGAGGAAAAAGACAGGTGAGATCCGTTTTTGTATTGATTTCAAAAATTTGAATAAGGTGTCATTAAAAGACAATTATTCGCTGCCAAAAATGGACCATATATTGCAGCGAGTAGTTGGAGCATCAAGGATGTCACTACTCGACGGATATTCAGGATATAATCAAATTTTAGTGCATGAGGATGATCCTGACAAAACTGCGTTCACCACTCCATGGGGAACGTTTCATTATGCAAAGATGCCGTTTGGTTTGAAAAATGCAGGTGCCACTTTTCAGCGTGCAATGGACATGGCTTTCGCCAATGAGAAAGATGTATTTTTGGTTGTTTACCTTGATGATTTGACTGTGTTTTCAAATTCTGATGAAGAACATTTGTATCACTTGAAAGTTGTTTTCCAAAAGTGCAGAAAATATGGCATTTCGCTGAATCCAAAAAAGAGCTTGTTTGCCATGGATGAAGGAAAACTTCTTGGCCACATCATATCGAAAGATGGCATTCGTGTTGACCCTGCACGTGTTGAAGCAATCCAGCAAATTGAACAGCCCCGGAACAAGAAAGAAATATAGTCATTTAATGGTAAAATGAATTTTCTACATCGTTTCATTCCAAATCTTGTTGAGCATCTTAGAGAAATCACAAACATGCTGAAAAAGGACTGTCAGGTGAAGTGGACAGAAGAGGCGGTGAAATCATTCAATTTGGTAAAGTTAGCTCTTTCTTCAGCCCCTATTTTAATCAGCCCGGATTACACACAGGACTTCATTT
This sequence comes from Pinus albicaulis, assembly GCA_034641835.2. Taxonomy (NCBI): domain Eukaryota; kingdom Viridiplantae; phylum Streptophyta; class Pinopsida; order Pinales; family Pinaceae; genus Pinus; species Pinus albicaulis. The sequence goes on from CM076584.1 coordinate 189,441,762, forward strand.
TGTTTTCGTTTGCTTCTGAGCACACTTTGGCAGCTGTTTTAATGTAGAAAAGGGATGGAGTTGAGAAGCCCATTGCTTTTGTCAGTCGAATTATAAGGGACAGAGCTTTGAAATATAAAATTATTGAGAAACAAGCACTTGCTCTTGTGAAGGCCTTAAAGGATTTTCGTGTGTATATACTGCATTCCCACATTATAGCCTACGTTCCTAACACAACAGTTAAATATGTTTTGGTACAGGCAGATCCAGAGGGAAGACGGGGTAAGTGGATCGCTGCGTTGTTAGAATATGATGTGGAGATTAAACCGACCAAGCTGATCAAAGGACAAGGACTATCCAAGCTCATGGCTGAAACAAATCTGCATGCTTTAGACATAAATTTGATCGCTGCTATGTCTGATGAGGATGAGGAAAGTGCATCATTTTAGGTATCTGATATTTTTGTTTCTTCCCCTTGGTATGCTGACATTTTATATGTAATTCATAATTTGTCTCCACCACCCGGGATGCCTAGAAATAAGAGTAGAACCTTGAAGTTGAGGGCTGCAAAATTTTGCATATTGAATGCTGCATTATATTGGAAAGACCCTGGTGGAATGTTATTGAATTGTTTGGTAGAGGAAGAAGCCAAAAGAGTGTTGGAGGACTTTTATAGAGGAGACTGCGGGGGCCATCTATTTTGGAAAACCACAGCGAATAAGATTCTGAGAGCAGGTTACTATTGGCCTACTTTATTTTCTGATGTATATAAGGCTGTTAAGAGTTGTCACGAATGTCAAATTTTCGAAGGGAAGCAGAAATTACAGCCTTTGCCTCTCAAACCAATTGAAGTCAGTGCACCATTTCAGCAGTGGGGGTTGGATTTCATTGGGGAAATCCATCCGGCATCTTCCGGACAGCATAGATGGATATTGACAGCAAAGGATTACTTCACGAAGTGGATCGAGGCGATTCCCACTCGACAAGCCACAGATGCGGTAATCATCTCTTTTCTTGAAAATAACATTCTGTCACGTTTTGGGTGTCCTAGTAAGATAATCACAGATAATGCAGCGGCCTTCAAGTCAAAGAGGATGGTTGAATTTTGCTATAAGTACAACATCAGCTTGGGACATTCGACTGCCTACCATCCGCAAGGAAATGGCTTGGCGAAATCTTCAAATAAGTCTTTGGTAAATATCATTAAGAAATTGCTGGAAATCAATAAGAAAGGCTGGCACAAGAAATTAGTGAATGCACTTTGGGCTGATAGGGTAAGTCAGAAAAAATCTATTGGTATGTCTCCCTTTGAGTTGGTGTATGGAGTAGACACAGTTTTTCCCACTTCTCTTGCTGTCCCGGTAGTCAAATTGCTTCAGGAAGCTGGTAGTGAGGAAGATCTCATGCAGTGAAGGATAAATCAGATGATTCATTTACAGCAGACATGGGAGGAGGTCTTTCAAAATACATTCAAGTTGCAGGAGCGCATTAAGAAGATTTATGACAGGAATGCGAAAGCAGATAAGTTTCAGCTGGATGAGGTGGTTTTGAAGTGGGATGCTCAAAATGAAGATAAGGGAAAGCACGGCAAATTTGAAAACCTTTGGAAGGGTCCTTTTAAGATTGCAGCGTATCGTGGTCAGAACGCCTTTCTTCTCAAGGAAATGAACGGGGATGATTGTCCTGGAGGGCCGATCAATGGTCGGCTGCTCAAGCGATACCATTTCTGAGTATTTTCTGATGATTTCATTATCATTGTATATATCATTCTACTTATGTTTTATCGCAAGTGTGTACTGATATCTCGTCTTCATTCTGGGGCCCGGAGCGAAGGCTATAATTCTGAAGAAGGAGGTTAGTTCGTTTGAGGTTTGTCAAGTCAGTTTTATCAGTCTTTTCAATTTTAAATTCGATTCAATATCAGTCAGTTTTCAGTCAAGTTTCAGTCAATAAATGTGTCAAAGGTTGTGTGTTATCCATTCAAATAATGACTCCATTGCCCAATGGATGAAGGCACTGTCTAGCTCTTCTAGAGATCTGTCATTCTTGGCACCTCTTTGGAGCCACCATCCCCATTGGAGCCAATGTTAGAGTCGGTCCTTACAGCCCTCCGTCAGAGATCATTTCACTTTTTGCATATCATTTTTAGGTGTCTCGTTCACTCCACTTCGTTGCATTTCGCTAGGGGCATGCCATTGACTGACGAGAGGGTCTGGTCATCTTGTATTCCCTCATGCTTGTACCTGCTGGGCTCATTAAAACTCCTCAAAAATCATCAAAGTTCAGGTCACGTCATTCATGGTCATAAATGATTATTTTCATCAACAAGGGTTTTTTAGTCCTAGAGTCTAGGGTTTCAGTCTTTTGATATATCTAATAAATGCCCGCAGGCCATGAGGATGGTTTCGAAAAGGTTCTTGATTCAAATTTTCATCATCAAAAACATTTGAAGACATTTCTAGTTCAAAACTCTGTTTTGAACTAGAAACTGTCAAATTTATTTTTTGTAACAAATATGTGTTTTTTCCATCATAAAATTTTTCAATGCAGCCTCTGGTCTTTGCCGAAGTCAAAATGCCAAAATCCCTGCAAAAATCAAATAATTCCATCAGTCCTAAAACTCAGAAAAACAGTGAAAAGCCAAAAGACAAAATTGCATTAAATGATAAAGTGCCAAAATTGAAAAACAATACAAAGTGGGTTGTGGAGGAAATAAAAATCAAATCTAATTCTTGTGAGATATTTCTCAAGCTATATAAGCCATTGGAGACAAGTTATTTTCACAAGTTTTCAAATCCAAGGTCGAATTGGAGTGTTGAAGGGCGAAAGTCTTGTTTTGAAGCCGTGAGAGTGAACTGACAGTGCACGCGACACATACAAGTGGCGCGCGGCGCATAGGGAGCGCGCGGCGCATTGGGCATTAGTTGCCAGTGTATTTTTACACGCGCCATACACAGTGTGCGGCGCATTGGGCATGTGCGTGGCGCATAGGGCCCTAAGGCCAGAAAATTTCACTCCCTCACCCAAATTCATTCCAACACGCCTCATTCACCTGCAAGTAAGTTATTCACGCCCGCTCACTGATTCAGGGATATGTTATGGTGTTTCAAATGAGGAAAAAACAAGTGTTTGATATGGTGAACGTTAAACCCTATATTCATTTCAAAATTCGCTCCATAGGGTTTTGAAACAAATGTTGGTGATATTATTGGGGTTTCAAATCTTAGGTTATTGACATATATGCTCATGCCATCTATTGTCATTGGTGTCATTGCTTATTATACACCACAGCCTCGGAGTCTTTTTCTTATTCCATCATTGATGTCACTATGATTACCATACCATTGTCTCACTATTTTTCATTTTTGTTATAACACAGTCCCATATCCACTATCCTACATCCTCCATTGACAAAGCCTAATTGTTACTGCAAGGGCTATTTCTTTGTCCTACACTACACTACACTCATTCCTATTCACTTTTCAAATCCCCATGTAGTCAAGTAGTGGTTGTTTTCCCATTCAAAATCACTTGACAGTACTTTTATCATTGTGGTTTTCCTATAGCACCTTGATACATATGTGACACATTTGGGATTAGAGCATACACTGAACTCTTGTTTTCACTATACCTATATCAGCATATATTTTTCAAACATCTTGATTTCAACGCTATGTCAAAGACGGATTCAGTTTATGAGCAGGGGTATGACAGTGATTCCACAGCGGAGGCTAATGTGCCACGGAGGTCTCACAAAAGTGGCAAAAGTGGTAGACATGTCAGGGAAGAGCCTACTTCTTTGGCTCAATTACAGGCTTGCCCGCTTGCAATGGATTTTTTTCAGCATCAGTCATGTTTCCAATACTATGATATGATTTCCCAAACTCAGCATCATCATGAGCTAGCTCGCCTATTTGTTCTACATTTACATGATGGCCGTGTAAACCTTGCCGGAGTAAACTTGATTTTGTCACCAGAGACCATTGCTCAGGCCACCGGGATACCAAACGTAGGAGAGGAATGGAACAAACGGCAGCAGCTAGAGAAATCCTATTATGAGCCCTATATCAGACTTGGATATATGAGGTAGCTGAGAAGGGTATTTCCATTCCGATTTCTGAGGGATGAGTATGCACCATTGATGAGATTGATCATTCGATATTTCAGTTGTGAAGGCAGATTCTTACGCCTCTATGCGTACCATATCCATTTGTTGATGCATTTCACGAGGGTACGTATGATGAGAATTCCATACTTCATGTACCGCAACATAGAGTGGATGACATTTCTTGTACAGAAGAAGACCCTAGCACAGCAACATAACAACATATATCATTACGCGCTGATCAAAATCATGGTGGTACATCGACTCTGCAATGAGGAACGCGCCGAGGATGGGTTCATCTCCGGCGGTTTTCTTTCTGGGCGCCACGAGCGCACTCAAGGCGGTTCATGATGACTTCACCCGACGTGTTCACGGAAGCCCGAGCATCCAGCGCGCTCTGGTCCTTCATGTATGACTTGTGTCGGTGAAGATACCCGAGCACGCGGCTACACAACGGTACTATCTCCACGGGGTGGAGGGTCCTAGCAACGACATCGACACGGTCGGGTCAGGGGCAGAAGCCGAAGCCGCACGGTAGGGGGCCCTTCGGGGGGGGCCGAGACAGCCGATTTACACTCATCGATGTTGATGCGAGCTCTCCTAGCTCGAGCGGGGAAGGTCATCCGAGCGGCTGAAATTGGTACTTTGGGGCAGAGAATTTCACCAGGAAAACCTGGAAATTAGGTTATAAAGTTCTTGGAAAAGCGTGAACAAACGGCTAGAGGATAAATACCGCAGCAGAACGAGCGAATCCGTGAAGATCGACAATTGGCCCGGAAGAGACCTGGTGACATGACACCAATTGAGCGAGAGACCGAACTCATGCATGTTAACATTCATCTGGAGAAGTTTTTGGCAAAGGCCAATAGAGAAAAAGACATGCTCCGTCATATGAAAGGTCATTATTAGGCCCGCATGCACGTTTTCAAAGCAAAAATGAAGATTCTGAAGAGAAGGTTGAGCAGAGCACTGAAACGGCGAAAGAGGCCTGATCCACTCCGGATTTTGGCTGAGGCTTCATTGGCTGAGCATGAGGCATGATGGGGGATCTTCACTCCGAGTTTCAATAAATTTGGAGAAGTTTTTGTCATTTTTGAAAATTTTGGTCTCAAAACAGGTTTTTCTGCCCAACGCGTAGTGCGTCACGACGCGTGCTTATGATTGGGACACTTTCTGGAGGAAAAATTTGTATTTTTGGATTTTTCATGGTAATTTATGCATGCTCAGAAATGGTCGAAGCATTTCATCAAGTTCTGGATGATCAAAAGGGCCAAAAACACCATGAAAATCACCTTTCTGCCACCTTTTGCACCAACAGGAAGTACTTGTGGGAGAATGAAGTTTTAGAGGGGCAAATGAGCTCCAAATTGAGAAATTCCACTGGGGTTGGATAGCAGACATCCAGGGATTTCTAACAAGATATCATGAGCTTGAGTTTGATGCTGGGAAGTGCTCCAAAAGCAAGTCCAAAGGCTCACAGCGCATAGAGCTTTGGCGCGCGACGCATAGAGATTTTTGGTCAATTTTTCATCTTCCAGCTCAGAATTTCGGCCAGTTGGACCAGTTTTGATTGTGGATGTAATTTTTGAGTTATCTTGATGTAATTTTGTGGTTGTAATGTAAATTTGATTCAATTTTACCTATTCTAGATGATTCACTCCCAAAAAAGTGAAAATCAAGTGAAAGAATCAGTTTCCTTCCTTTTAGAGGCAAGTTGTTTGGCTGCCTAGATTTTAGCTCCTTGTTTAGAATTGGTTCAGACTGCTCCTAGAAGCATGAGCTCGACCCCTAGAGGCATAGAAAGGGGTTATACTTGTCTATTTATTGTATTTTCTGAGACACTTTCAGGGTTGGACTCTTGGGAAAAGTTTGGCACACTATTGTACATATTTTCTGCATTTTGGCTAAGGAAAGATCAGAGGTTTTGCAGCACCTGTTGGGATTCTTGTGGCTTTCAGTTTTGATGGTGTGTTCTCTCAGTTATTTTTAAGTTCTTTAAATTTTTAATGTATGCCATTCCTTTCTTTTTCTTCTGAAACTAAATGAATGAGTAAATGAGGTAGAATCCATTGATTCCAGTGCTCTGCCTTTAAATTTGTTTAGTTTTATATGTTTTCGCGAGTTTGGAGAGGATCCTTGTTCTCCCTTGCCCTCTTCAGCTCCTTTTCATTCTGATCCATCCCTACACATAATCAAAAAGCATCAAGACAACTGCCTACCTTGCCCCAACTCGAATTCTGCAAAGATCTGGCCTCATCCCTGAGCCCAAAATTGTTTTTCCCATTTTTTCAACAAAAACCCAAAAAATTTAAATCAAACCTTCCTATCTATTTACTAGCCTAAAATCAGTATCCATTATAAGTCATCTCATCCCCTTTTTAAGACCTTTTGCCGAGATAGACCCAGAGAGAGCCCTCTCCTGTCCTCGTAGGGCTAGCTACGAGGCTGAGCGTGGTTTGATGTTGCCTTGAGTTTTACCTTATTTCAGCCTAAGGTAGATTCGAGCGCTAACAGTACATACAATGGACCATGCTGCGACAACAAAGGGATTAAGATGTGCATGAGCTGACGAATCTGTTCCATACCCTGCGCACAAAGTGGGGTATCAAAGATTTAGAGAGACATCTGGTGCTAAAGTATTGTGGTTTTCTTCACAGATAAATTCAGGAGGAAATGGAGTTCCTTGACATCTCCTCGCTTGGTACGACATACTGGTATGCTGCCAAGATTGAGCAGAAATTCAAACAGAAGAGGCAAGACTTTGGATCTGTGAATCCAAAAGAAAGGGAAAGGTGCTCCCAAACCACAGAACAAAGGACAGAGCCAAGGCATGGTGACTCAAGACAACCTGTCAAAGCCACAAGCAAAGAACAACACTGCAAAGCCAATGAAGGACACGAGAAAGTGGTGTGAGTTCCATAAGAGCTCCACTCACAACGAAAGTGAGTGTTGGGCCAAGCAGTCGCTGGTGACCGAGATGAGGGCTTCTGAGTCAGATGCATGCTCTGACTCTGAATCAGAACATAACAAGGGGAATGACAAAGGGAAACATATTATTGATGTGGAGCCCAATGCCCCTGTTTCCACTATGAAGATCTAGAAGGAGGAACCAGAAGATCCAGAGGAGGAGGAACATCTCTTCCACTCCCAGATGTGGGTAAAGGGGTCCTCGGTACAGTTCATTGTCGACAATTGGAGCCAAAAGAACCTCATTTCAGTAGACGCCGTGAAGTAGTTGGGCTTGCTGACCACAGCTCACCCACATCCATACAGCATCTGGTGGCTTCACCAAGGACGAGATCTCCGTGCCAGCCAGCAGTGTCGCCTTCCCTATAGCATCAAGCCCTTCACAGATGAGGTGTTATGTGATGTTGCTCCTATTGATGTTTCTGATTTATTATTAGGACAACCATACTTGTGGAAGCATCATGCTGTGTATGAGTCTCGTCCCCACGCTGTTATTGTTACTTTGGGAAATAAGTTGTACAAGATACCAGAGGTACTACCTCCTACCACTATCCCTTTGGTTACTGCAAGAAAATGTAATAAGCTCATTTCCCAAACCAGGAAATTCATTTTCCTAGTGATCCGCCCCTAGTGCAAGAAGAATACTGTGGCCACGACCTCCATACAGGGCTCCTTTGCACGACAACAACAAATGGATAAGGTTGTGGAGGAGTACGAGGAAATCTTAACCTCACCCATAGGGGTTCCTCTGCACTATCAAGTCAAGCACTTGATTGATCTGACCCCAAGTGCGCCGCTACCCAATGGACCGATCTATCGGTGCTCTGTTCTAGGGAATGATGAAATCAAGAGGTAGATTCAGGAGCTGCTGCAGAAAGGTCACATCCGACCAAGTTCATTGCCTTGTGGGAGCCTGATCATGTTGGTACAGAAGAAGGATGGGATGCGAAGACTCTGTATTGACTATCAGGCGCTGAAAAAGATCACTGTCCGGAATAGGTACCCAATCCCATGGATTTATGACCTTCTGGACCAACTCAAAGGTGCAAAATATTTCAGCAAGATCGACTTGAAGTCTGGGTATCACTAGGGGGCGGAATCGTGAAGCTGGGTTACACTTTTGTGAGAATCAGGGGTCGAAATTCTTTTTCGGCAATAGTTCGGCCAAACTGCTGATTCCGTTAAGATTGACGACACACAGACGGCGTGGACCAACAGAATTTTTGCCGGAGATTGGAAAACTGGCAACAAAAGTTCGGCCGAACTCGTACCAAAAGTTCGGCCGAACTCGTACCAAAAGCTAGGCCGAACTAATTTCAAAAGTTCGGCCGAACTAATTCCTATAAATAAATTGCCCGCGAATATTGTTCTTTTACCTATTTCATTATTCCCAGGAATTTTCGCTGCTCCCTTAGCTCTACTGCTGTTCGCGCGTTCCGGCTGCTCCGTTCAGCACTGCTGCTCCCCTCGTCGGCCGAACTAATTCAACAGGTATGTTCTACAGAGGAATTTTCTAATGCAACTTTTGGGCACTGGAAATATCAATCATTTTATTTAACATGTAAGTGGTAAACTCCAATGTAAAAATGAATTTACATAGTTGTGGGGTTAAAAATTTTTTTTTACTTATTTTTTAGATGAACGTTCAAACATAAATTGAGATAAACTCTGAGAATATGTCCATCTACACAGTGGAATTACTTTAAAAGCTTCATGAAGTATACACCAACTAATGGGTTTCGCTATCTTAGCTCTAGGCAGTCCTAGTTGCCAGTTTAATAAACTTTGAAGATTAGCCTCTAAATATTCTACTCGGCTGTTTTTGTCCCACATAGTTTGGCATTTCTTTATTGATATTAAGAAGTATGTATTTTTTCAGACTTTTCTTCTAGGTAGCCACCTTTTGTTCAACACTTGATTTGATACTATCACAGGCCAAGTTATCCTTAACTATACAACATTTTTGATTTTTCACCTATGCAAAGTTAGTCTCCAAATGGGCCTCAACCTATGTGGTCAAATTTTTCCTCATTGTGTAAACCCCATGATTATTTTTTGGCAACAAATTTCACTAGTGTTAATTGAATTTTTTAAGAGGTTTATAGTTTTCTGAGATGATTGGCCTTAGGTATATTATCTTCCCATTTAAATTTTCATTTCTTTCTTTCTTTCTACACTCGTTCTACTTTTTTTCAGTAAGAAAAATACCCTGGTTTATGTTGAGTACCAAGAACAGAACGGAAAAGACATTACAATGCACTAATAGCAGTCCCATCCAAACCAGCAAAAACTGTCTTGACGTAGTCACACCAAGATCTTACAAAATTTTAAAGATAAAGTCCCAACAGCTACAGAAAACACATACATAATAAGCAAACACAGTTTTCCACGCCCATAGGCGAGACAAAGAAGTGACAATGTCACCGCTACGAGGCAACTTCGAACAAAAAGGCACCACAAATATTAAACCTGTAACGACAATATCACGTTTAGTTTCAAAAACAGAAAGAAAGAAAGCCACTATGCTGCCACAAAAGCTGAGATGAAAGCTAAACTGAGATATAACATTCTAATGCTTGAATCTACAGTTTAATTGTTGTTTTAATGCACTTAAGGGCAGTAGTTTCTGAGATTTAATTTAAACGAATTTTTCCTTGTTGAATTTTGTTTAAAGTTTAAAATCAGCAAAAAAGAAAAGGATTTTTCTTTGGGGAATTGTTTAAAGTTTAAAATTGGTGAAATCTGTTTAAATTTTAAAATTTAGTAGATTTTATCAAAATTTAGTAGAGATTTATAATAATCATAAATTAAAGTCTAAATAGTTTAATTTGTAAAGTTTAAGTATTTAAAAGGTTTTCTAGATCTATTTATGTATTTGAAAATTCATTTAAATCATTAAAAAAAACAAAATTTAGGAGAGAGAAAATGGAGGAAATGAAAAAACTAAAATTTAGGAGAGACAAAATGGAGAAAAAAACTAAAATTTAGAACAGACAGAAAATGGAGAAAAAACTAAAAATTTAGGACAGACAAAATGGAGAAAAAAACTAAAATTTAGGACAGACAGAAAATGGAGAAAAAACTAAAATTTAGGAGAGACACAAAATGGAGAAAAAAACTAAAATTTAGGAGACAAAAGATGGAGAAATTGAAAAAACTAAAATTTAGGAGAGATAGAAAATGGAGAAAATGAACATTTATTAGCAAGAAAGTGCATACATTTAAGGTATTACAAATCTATTTAGGAGTTGGAACAACTTCCTCATAAATAAGATTTGCATCTTAAATAAATCTCACAACTTGAGTGAGACACCATAATCTCAAAAAAAATCTAATAATACATTCTACAATACTCTATATTTCTTCATTAATTCCAAGTTCAAGTTCCTCTCTTAAAGGAGAAATGAATCAAAGCACAACATGAATAAGATACCCCTATTGGAGAAATGAATCAAAGCACAACATGAATAAGATACCTCTGTTGGTCTCAGTCTTAGCTACACTTATAATGGTATATAAAATAACTTGATAACTAAGCTTTCATTTTGTCTTCTTGCTAAAGGGTCCATGCTTGTTCATTTGTTAGTGAAGCTTCATCTCCACCTTTCTTGTCCAGACACTTCAACTCTTAATCTCCTTTTTCTTGATCTTGATTGCATGCTAATATTATTTGTATTCAACATTGCTCTAGCTTCTTGGAACTTATACTTGTCCTTGATGTTTGCAATTTATTCAAGTTTTATTGCTTATTTCTAGCCGCAAATTTCTCCACACTTAAAAACAATGTTAGATTCCTAAAGAGAACCATATTAATTCTTGTCATCATGCTCATTCATGGAATTCACATGTTATTTTATGTGATGTTTGATTGAAACTTCTCAAAGTTTAGATATCTTGTTTTTTGTAAATTTCTAAATGAATTCATGTGTTATGCGTATTGTTAATTCTTGGCAATATGGTAATTGACATACCATTTAATTACATACTATAGTTTTTTGAAACTAATGCTCACTATATAATGCCATTTTTTTACTATCTTGCCTCCCATAATTAGGTATAATGTCATTTTCTTTGCCAAATGACTTATGCCATGGGCCTAGTAGTTTTGTGGATTATGTCATATCCGAAACCCCTATTTCTAACCAAATAGTAACTTTTTACCTCTTAAATGGCCATGGCCTAACTTTGATCATATATCATCAACCTTAACTCTAAACTTTGTTATGCAAAAAAACCCCATGCAAGAGAATTGTGTGAATGGAAGGCACTTACTTTTCGATAAAATTCAAATTGATATTTTCTAAAACGATTTAAATAGAGATTTACATCTCCTAACCTATAAGGATAATAGAAAAAACTTTTATCATAAATTTAATGTACAACCATATCTACTTTCATGATCAAGTTCTCTATTGAAGTCTCATGTAAATGAAAAATGAAGCAATGAACCTTGCTATGATAATAATTGTAAAATTGCTAGAAAAGAAGGCCATCTAAGACATAATACTAGGATTTGTTTTCATGTGTGACTACCTTCTAAGACTTTTCTAGTGCATGTTGTTTGGTTTGAGTAAGTGGTTTGGCCTTATGGGTGTTTGTACTAACCTGTTTTGGTTTATATACATTTATTCACCCTAGCTGAACCCAGTAACTATCAGTCATGTCGAATTTATAGTTTTCCTCTTGAACAAGGTGGAATTTTATCTCTTGCTCGGATAGATCCTGTCACTACCCAAGAATTAGACAAAAATATAATAATGGATTCTATACCTAGTCCTCCTTGTAGTGATTTGGTTTCCATCGAAACATTGGTGAACAATTATGGCTCTCTTGTAAATCCACCTTTGACTGATCCATTAGAACTATAGTTACTGTGGCTAAACCCATACAATAGTACACCTACTTACACTTACATTCCTATTTTACCAATGAAGGATGTTAGTTCCTCTTTGCCCTATGCATTTGAAGTTTCTGTTGATATGTCATCATTGCCACCATTAAACGTGGTAGGAGCTACACCTCAATTGACACCTCTCACATATTCTTGGGACATTTGACTGATATCTTATATGGATATTACAAATTTTCCTAGTGTTCCTATGACTACTTCTTTATCTTCACCATCTATGGTAGTTAACTCTAGTTATCCTATAGGATCAATTATTTTTACTCCAAGTTTTCCTAACCTACTATTCCTATTCCTTAGAATTAGTATATGGGGGGACCTCACTGTTGTTCAAGGTGATCATCCTCCTATATCATATTTAGTCAAATTCATAATCCTTTCTTATCCTCCATTTTTCTTTCAAATTTGGAGAAGTTAACTAATGACCCCATTCATAATGATCCTTGGTGGCCACCCATACCTTCCAATTTGCCTTCCAATATCCCCAAATTTGAAGGGAATTCTAGAGAAAATCCATTAATGTGCATTACCACCTATCATCTGTGGTGGTCATAAAATTATTTCGTGGATGATTCCATTAAATTACGTCTGTTCTAATGCACCTTAACTGGAGATGATGCTAAATGTATATTGAATTAGACAAAAAATATTACATTAATTTTTCGTCGTTAGCTCAAACTCCTTTAACTCATTTTTAGTTACCGATGAGGTATGGCATCGATTTTCATCTCTTTTCTAATTTAAAACAAGACGATGCCATACTGATTTCTAATCACATCCATGACTGGTGATGTCGCAAGGGGTTAATACAAACCAAACTCCCTGATGATATCTTATGTAAATGGTTCATTCGATCATTATGTCCTTAGATAGTCAAGGATGTGCCCATGTTCAGGGATGTTGTTGAGGAACAAGCCATATTTGCTTCTCAAAAACTTTATTTGATATATTCTTAAAAAACCAAGTACAAATTGTAGTAATCCTAGAATCATGCTTTACATAAGGTAAAATTTGGGAACTCATGACTTGTACTATAGACAAAAAAAAATTTACCCTTACCAAAAAATATATGCTAAAAATTGACAAACTACATAAGCTTAAGCTTAAGGGGATATAATCCTTCTTGCCTTCCATATAGATAATGAAAATGATTGTTCCAAGTCTCATGTTGCTTCTCATGTTATTTTATAAACCTTGATTGGAAAGAAAAATAGAAGGGCAGAAATGTAAGAAATATAAAACATAATGAAACACAATGTAAGAAATAGAGAATATAATGAAACACACACATACATATCTCTAGACAATCAACACAATTATTTTCCTAGGAAATCCTTATGGGAGACAAGCAACCCTAAAAAGTAATGATGCTCTAGACTCCTTTTTCCCTAGGAAATCCTTATGGGAAAAAAACAACACTAAAATGTAAACATGCTCTACTCTCTCTTTTCTGGTATGGAAAATATGTGAGTACAAAGAAAGAGGTAATCTCTCTAGAGTTAGCTAAGACTTTTAGCATGTAAGGTTGCCATAAAAACTTAACTTCATACATTTTTCTCTCTAACTTCACACTCCTAGTTGTATTTTCAACTATGGAACAAAATACAATAACACAAAATGGAACTCTTATTCCTCCTAGTGGCCAAGTATTTAACATAGCATGATAGCCAATTAGGTGTAAGATTTGACTTTGTCTACCATTAACGAGGTTTGTGATTTTAGACCTTTTAGAGTCTTGTTAAAATTCCACATGTAGCTAGCTTGACATGCATGAGTAATGGGGCTAAAATGTCATTCTCTCGTACCATGACCTGGTCAACATGATAGGTCAACTTACTAAAGGCATAAATTTTGAATGAACTTCATTTGATGTTTTTATTGCACCATTGGATATATGTCTTTAAGTGTAGAATAATGGCCAAGATTTCGGCACAAGGGATAATCGTTTGACCCACAGAAATGTCATTTAATACCTCAAAATGACTCCAAAAGGTTTTAGACCCCAATTCTCCACCCACCATTAAAATGACCCTACAAGTTGATTCTTTCAGTTTTTTCACTCTATAAGCATCAAAATATAATATGAAAAATAATATAATTAAATCCAATCTTATAATATTATACAATCTTATAATATTTGAAACCTAAGGTCTTTCCCATACCAAAGTATGTTCTTTTAAAACATGTTTTCTTGGTGATATGGGTGATTTAGAAATTATTGGGAGAGCGAAATTCCTCATTTAATATGTACAATATGTTTGGTTCATGCCACTAAGCCAAGAATTTTAAATTCAACTGAATTTTAATATAACCAACTAAATCCTGCAAAAAAAGAATAAAACAATTTATGTTAGGGTTGTGGATTCGAGCATTGAAACAACACACCATGATATTTCAAATTTAAAAATAATGGTTTGAGTCCTAGGTAGCTTAGAATCCTATTTGTTTTCAAAATAAGGATGCACTCCCATTTGATTCTCATGATTAGGTTGTAATCATGAGGCTCTCGCTCAAGAGTGGACCTTCCCAAAATCTTGTGACGTCTTCTCACAAACAAAACCATCAAACTGAAAAACACATCATGCAAGAAACATAGCTCGCTGACATATCATTTTTCTCCTTCAAAGAAAAAAATTCACATCATGTGAATATCTCCATGTACTCTTACATATTGGTGTACAAAACCATCAACCAAACACAAGTCGACAAAACATGCCTCTTCAAACAACTGACTCTCAAGTCAAATAATAGAGCTCATGTACAAATTTCCTTCCTATATTCTTTATCAATCTCTTCTAGTGATTCTTGAAAGGTGGATACTTAAATCCTTCCTAAATATTTGAGCTCTAAAATGAGAAGACATATAAGGTCATTTTAAGTCATTCTTCTATCCAATTATAAAAACCAAGTGAATATTTCTACATATTGATTTCTGTCCCATAAACTGTACAATATATGTGGAGTTGCCTCGCCCTAAGCAAGATGTTTAACAAACATAATAATAGAGAAACAATTAGTGACGTCACCAGAAGATGTAGCCTCTTCAAGGTATCATATCCTCTCATCAAGGTCAAGAATATATTCACCAAAAATGTCCTATGGAAATGATGGTGTAAGAAACAAAAGTAGACAAAAACCTTCAGTGAGAACAACAAAATCTAAAACCTCTTCAAGGTCTTCAATCTTCTCGTAAAGTTAAATTACTTGTCTTGATCAAGTCCAACAACAAAGAAACATTCAGTGACAACACCAAAATCTACAACTTCTTCAACATCTTCTAAACCATCTTCAAATTCAATATTGTGTGCATCAAATTCCTCTGCAAGGTCATCAATGGAGTCATCAAAACTACTATTTCAAACTTCAATGCCAAAAATAAGTCGAAAGAATTCAATTTCTCCTCCAAAACCTTCTTCTCTAAGCAAAGCTAGCATGATGTCGTCGAGAAATTCAGTAATTCCATGAGGAAATTCTATCAAAGTTAAAACAAATCCTTTTCATCCATATTTAATGCCTACTTTTTCAGGTGGAACAGCTCCAAATTTAAGGACCACAATCACATAAAATATGTAACTTTACCTAATAGGTGTAGACCTAGAACCCCCAACTTTGCGTGACATGTACAATTGAAGATCTTATATGGTAAGTAGTGTGAGAAGAGAGTCATGGTCACTGAGTTGAGTAAGAGAAATAGTTTGGTATGAAAACATTACTTGTGATAGGTCTAGCTATCAGGCTACCAAATTACATGGTAATGGCATTCAAAATGTAAAAATTCCCATTTCACTTGGAAATAAGATGGTAAAGAAAGGTATAGACGAAAGGAGATATCCATTTATTTGCATAATTTTTTCTAGCATGGACCTTAATGTCATAGCCTTCTTTTGCCTAAATGAATGCAAATTTCCTTGCCATTTGGATTGCGACATTCATAATTCATGCTCATGGAACATGATTGTGTTGCAATTGTGATAAAATTTGCTGTATGCAGAAGCTAATAAAAAATGATCGAAAATGACATTTTTGCTCTGTTTTTTTGAATATTTAAGGAAAATTACACCAAGTAGCTTCCAACCTCATATGACCATCATGTCAAACTCATCTCAGGATATTTTCCAAGTAATATCCACTTAAGCAAGCAATCTAGTATGCATGACTTCAATTTCAATTAGTAGCAATGACAATTCTAAGTATGGTGCAAACATTGCTCTAGATCCTCAATGGGGCATTTTTGATGGCAATAATTTGGGGAGTGAGAGAGGGAGATGGTAGGAAAAAAAAATCAAGGAATCCTCGTGTTTTGGCAGATTTGGCAATACCAAAAGATAAGACAACATCAAACCACCTTGGGGCCCTAGGATCTAGCCCTCCTGGACCCGGAGAGGGATCTCTCCAAATAGAGCAAAGAATGATATATATCTTTGAAGCTCAAGATGAGATGTTAGGCTAGTTATGAAGCACAAAGGGGGTTTAAAAATGATTTGGTTGGTCAGTTGCTGGGTTCGTTATGGGATCATAAACTGAGAAAGTAATGAGAGAAAAGGAACAAGGCAGCAGGACCTTTCAGCAAAAGAGGATAGGTCAAAACTGTGCCATCCATTGGGCTATGGAGTCATGAAAGGAGAATTACTTGCAACAACTAGCCAAGGCTTTCAAAGGGAAAGTCATCTACTCTAAAGGATCTTTCAGATATATGGTGGGATGGAACATTACGGAAAGAAGGTGACAGAAGGAAAGACAACCAAATTTCTGTCTATAGATCAGGTCAGAGGTCATTTAACTCCAGACCTGCTTGGACATACTCTAAGGCAGCTCTCAAAGGGACAAAGGGGCTGCTTATAGATCGGACCAGAGGTCATTTAACTCCAGGTCTGATTTAGAAACTCCATGGGAAAAAACAGAGATAATTTTAACAAGAGACATCCAAGCAGCAAACCCCCAAGTTCATACATCAGCCAGCAGGCAATAGCATCCACTGCACTGGTTAAACCACATGAATTTTCCCTCAGATAACACACAAAGCAGAAAAACATTAAAGGTAGGGAGAGCAGGAAAGATAGGGCACCTAGCAAGGGTGAATCATATGTTATACTTCTGTTGGCTACCAGAAGAGCATGAAACAGTATGAAAATGTAATAAACAGAGTTAGGAAACACATCACCGACAGTAATAGACCAGGATCCTGTGAAATGTGCTTTGATTAATTGATGCAAAACCAGTCATGTACAATAATGTCAATGGCTAATACAGTCCATACTTCTCCTCCCAGCCTATTACATACAACTACTCTGCTACTCCCTCCCAAGACCGTTCTACAATCAAGAATGAATCCCTCTAACAACAACAGCCGAACAACTGAACAACAACCCCTTACAATATGTTCTCGAGGATTTCTTATAGGAGAATGAATAAAACAGAAGTAGATACAAATTAAATGAGCCTCATTAAGACAGTAAGGCGGAAGTGTTCACGCCCATACCACTTAATGGCAATCAACATTCGCTGTGTGTACTCTGTAGACTGTTAGGGGAGCCTCTGTCAGGTCGAGATTGACCTCTGATGTGTTCTTGAAGTCCTTTCGGCTGTCTGGAGCTTTGCGCTGCCTTCTGGATCTGGTTAACTGGTTTAAAGACTGCGGGCCTCTCCATACCTCCGTAACTGCTGACCAGACAGTCTTTAATGAAGCTCTGTCAGTGCAATTAACTGCTTATGGGCTCGAGGCGGCATGGAAACTACTGTAGGAAGGTGTACCTCTGGAGAAAACACGTTCTGCTATTAGGTAGAAAAATTATGACTTGCTGGTGCGCTCATTAGTCTTCAAGCTTAACCTTAATCCTTTGAACACAGGATTAATATCTCCAATTTCAGGCTCAAATTCCTTAAAACCGTCTCTGCTATCTCGCTTGGCCACTGAATTGGCCTCTCTGTGACCCCTGCACAATGAAATAACTTGTCACAAAACCCAGGCAGTGGTGGAGACATGATGCGGAGGCCGGAGGAGTGGTGGCGGAGCGGTGGAGAAACAGTAGAAACAATGAAGGCGGCGGATAATGGATCGCACGAGGTGGGACCATATGGAAATCGCAATCGCAATCGCAATCGGAAGTGAGGTGGAGTGGTGCATATAAAATTCCTGATGCGATTGGGAAGGGTGGAAGGCGATTAGATCCGGACCGTTAAATCTTAGGCCCGACGGACGATCAGGATTAAGTCGGAGAGTCGCAATCGGAAGGGGCAGGGGTGACACATTTCGGAAGTTCTGATTGCAATTGAGGGCGGGCTGTGATTGAATTATGGTCGTTATATTTGGCGGAGGGATCGATGGCTCGGATGAAATCGGGAGATCTCAATCGGGGCGGCACCACTGTGAGTTGCGATTGCGATCGGACGGGGGTTGCGATTAGCGCTCCACCGTCAGATCTTTATGTCAGATCAACGGTAAAGAACGAGTCGCGGGACTTTGTTTATTAAACCAATCGCATCGGCACTTTAGAGTTTTACAAAGGAATTTGCCTCCCGTCGATCTTCCGATTGCGATTAGCGCTTGGGACTTAAGCGCTTGGTCCTAGCGCAAGGGCATGTGTGGGAAGTGGTTAAGGGGTTTGTGGTAGGGGGCTAATCCTGATAATAAGCTCGGAAAGTGGGTTTTTAACCCATTTAAATGTGATTTAAAGGTTAGGGAGAGGAACGATAGAGGAATAAAGGGGAAATATCCCAAACAAGGGATATATGGGTAGAATTTAAAGGGGATTTTGGGGAGATTTAGGGGGTAAAGGGGGAATTAGAAGGGGGAATAAAGGGGAGAAAGATAGAAGCTAAGTGGGGGGAAAATAAGAGGGAAAAGGAGGCCTTTGGGCATTTCTTCATAAACAGAGAGGCTTTATAATGGAAATCAACAGAGGGGATTTATCAAAGGACAAAAGGCACAGAGAGACCTCAAGGATGATGTGTCTTCAGGGGAGATGCATTCCTTGAAGGTCTCCAAATGTCATAGCCCCCAGCTTTCTTGTCAAGAATTTCATGGGCGAGCTAACAGTGGCTCCACATGGAGATGGCTTCTTCTTGAAGGAGTCAAGAATTCAGAAAATGATCTTTGGTGTAGGCCAGATGCTTGGTGCTTGACTCATCCATTTATTTCTTTAGATCAGCTGCCACAATATGAATACATTACATCAGTAGAAACATTCTCCCAAACAACTACCTACCCAGACTATAGTCCTAACATTTTTCTTCTTTTGAGTGCACTTGGACTTGCAGACCCTTTAAATCATTATTTTTTACAAACAGGAAAATAAACCTATTATACTTCTACCCTTATTTCTCCATGAGACCAGATTAGACTGTTGGTCTCATATGTTTCTCTGCCTACACTACTACCTGCTAGGATTAAACTGTCTAGCAGATTTCTTCTCTACATTCTAAGACAGAAATTGAAACAGCTAACTACATGCTCATAGAATGAGCTTTATTGAGCTTTTCCTACCTACCCTACTCTACTTGGAAATCTCTGATGTGCTAGGTGATGCAATAATGCCAATGCATCCAATAAAGCAGTAGCAAAAAAGAATATGAGCATTGGCTGCCTGTCAGAGATAACCACAGGGTGCTCCGCATGTGGTTCTTAAAAACTACGGTCACCATCAGTAGTGACCATTCCTGATAAATCTGGCCCTCGTTAAAGATCAAAGCTGGAGTATTTGGGCTGATCAGGGTCTCCATGTATTCTGCCACAGGATCAACGAACGTATGATGTACACTCTCTTCTTTCTGGCCTGTCATGATTGGTAGGCCATTTTCGTCCTGGGCAGCTTCGATTAGTGCATCTTCCACTGCATCTTCAGTGTGGCTCATGAAAACCGGATACTCTTCTTCTTGTATTTCGAAAAGCAGCAGAATTTCTTCTCTTTTAGGGGGTAGGAGACTTTCAAAAAAGGCTCTCGGGTCTCTGAACTGGTATGATCTCTCTTGTGAGTTCAAAATTTCAATCTCAGCTTCATACCTTTCAATCAATAGGTCCAAGAAAATTTTCTTAAGCACAGGAATGTATTCTGAGCTTCGGAGAACAGCCCCTGGAAGGTCCTCTACCCTCAATTCTGCCAAGTCACTAGAAATTGTATCACGACACCCTGCCATGAAATCTGGAAACATTTCTGCAAACCGCTTAGGGTCTTCCATCAGCGAAGTGACATGGTCTTCGGCATGGATGATGTTGTACTGCGACATAGTCTCCCAGTGGAGTCACGTGAAACCAAGATAATCAGTGGCCTGCTGATCACCAGTGGAGTCTTTTATCATTCAGGAATTGTGGAGTCGCCGGGTGGATGATTTACAACTTACTATCCACCACAGTGGTTTACCAAATCAAGGCTGATTGGTCTTTTCCCCAGTGGAGTCGCCATTATGTTGGTGACGACAATGGGAAATAGACCAAATATTAGCAGTTCTTGAATCTCAGATTCTTCCCCAGTGGAGTCGCCATTATATTTGGGTTCCTATGTTTTGGCAGATTTGGAAATACCACAAGATAAGACAACATCAAACCACTTTGGGGCCCTAGGATCTAGCCCTCCTGGACCCGGAGAGGGATCTCTCCAAATAGAGCAAAGAATGATATATATCTTTGAAGCTCAAGATGAGATGTTAGGCTAGTTATGAAGCACAAAGGGGGTTTAAAAATGATTTGGTTGGTCGGTTGCTGGGTTGGTTATGGGATCATAAACTGAGAAAGTAATGAGAGAAAAGGAACAAGGCAGCAGGATCTTTCAGCAAAAGAGGATAGGTCAAAAATGTGCCATCCATTGGGCTATGGAGTCATGAAAGAAGAATTACTTGCAACAACTAGCCAAGGCTTTCAAAGGGCAAGTCATCTACACTAAAGGATCTTTCAGATAGATGGTGGGATGGAACATTAAGGAAAGAAGGTGACAGAAGGAAAGACAACCAAATTTCTGTCTATAGATCAGGTTAGAGGTCATTTAACTCCAGACCTGCTTGGACATACTCTAAGGAAGCTCTCAAAGGGACAAAGGGGCTGCTTATAGATCGGAACAGAGGTCATTTAACTCCAAGTCTGCTTTAGCAACTCCATGGGAAAAAACAGAGATAAGTTTAACAAGAGACATCCAAGTAGAAAACCCCCAAGTTCATACATCAGCCAGCAGGCAATAACATCCACTGCGCTTGTTAAACCGCATGAATTTTCCCTCAGATAACACATAAAGCAGAAAAACATTAAAGGTAGGGAGAGCAGGAAACATAGGGCACCTAGAAAGGGTGAATCCTATGTTATAATTCTTTTGCCTACCAGAAGAGCATGAAACAGTATGAAGATGTAATAAACAGAGTTAGGAGACACATCACTGATAGTAATAGACCAAGATCCTGTGAAATGTGCTTTTATTAATTGATGCAAAACCAGTCATGTACAATAAGCTCAATGGCTAATACAGTCCAGACTTCTCCTCCCAACCTATTACATACAACTACTCTGCTACTCCCTCCCAAGACTATTCTACAGTCAAGAATGAATCCCTCTAACAACAATAGCCGAACAACTGAACAACAACCCCTTACAATATGTTCTCGAGGATTTCTTATAGGAGAATGAATAAAACAGAAGTGGATAAAAATTAAATGAGCCTCATTAAGACAGTAAGGCGAAAGTGTTCACACCCATACCACTTAATGGCAATCAAAATTCGCTGTGTGTACTCTGTAGACTGTTAGAGGAGCCTCTGTCAGGTCGAGATTGACCTCTGATGTGTTCTTCAAGTCCTTTCGGCTGTATGGAGCTCTGCGCTGCCTTCTAGATCTGGTTAACTGGTTTAAAGACTGCGGACCTCTCCATACCTCCATAACTGCTGACCAGACAGTCTTTAATGAAGCTCTGTCAGTGCAATTAACTGCTTATGGGCTCAAGGCGACATGGAAACTGCTGTAGGAAGGTGTACCTCTGGAGAAAACACGTTCTGCTGTTAGGTAGTGCAATTATGACTTGCTGGTGCGCTCATTAGTCTTCAAGTTGAACCTTAATCCTTTGAGCACAGGATTAATACTTTAAATCTCCAATTTCAGGCTCAAATCCCTTAAAACCGTCTCTGCTATCCCGCTTGGGCGCTGAATTGGCATCTCTGTGACCCCTGCGCAATGAAATAACTAGTCACAAAACCCAGGCAGTGGTGGAGACATGCTGCGGAGGCCGGAGGAGTGGTGGAGAAACAGTAGAAACAATGAAGGCGGTGGATAAAGGATCGCACGAGTTGGGACCATATGGAAATCGCAATCGCAATCAGAATCGGAAGTGAGGTAGAGTGGTGCATATAAAATTCCCGATGCAATTGGGAAGGGCGGAAGGCGATTAGATCCGGACCGTTAAATCTTAGACGCGACGGACGATCAGGATTAAGTCAGAGAGTCGCAATCGGAAGGGGCAAGGTTGACACATTTTGGAAGTTCCGATTGCGATTGAGGGTGGGATGCGATTGAATTATGGTCGTTATATTTGGCGGAGGGATGGACGGCTCGGATGAAATCGGGAGATCTCAATCGGGGCGGCACCACTGTGAGTTGCGATTGCGATCAGACGGGGGTTGCGATTAGCGCTCCACCGTCAGATCTTTATGTCATATCAACGGTAAAGAACGAGTCGTGGGACTTTGTTTATTAAACTAATCACATTGGCACTTTAGATTTTTACAAAGGAATTTGCCTCCCGCCGATCTTCCGATTGCGATTAGAGCTTGGGACTTAAGCGCTTGGTCCCAGCGCAAGGGCATGTGTGGGAAGTGGTTAAGGGGTTTGCAGTAAGGGGATAAGCCTTATAATAAGGTCGGAAAGTGGGTTTTTAACCCATTTAAATGTGATTTAAAGGTTAGGGAGAGGAATGATAGAGGAATACAGGGGAAATAGCCCAAACAAGGGATATATGGGTAGAATTTAAAGGGGATTTTGGGGAGATTTAGGGGGTAAAGGGGGAATTAGAAGGGGGAATAAAGGGGAGCAAGATAGAAGCTAAGTGGGGGGAAAATAAGAGGGAAAAGGAGGCCTTTGGACATTTCTTCATAAACAGAGAGGCTTTATAATGGAAATCAGCAGAGGGGATTTATCAAAGGACAAAAGGCACAGAGAGACCTCAAGGATGATGTGCCTTCAGGGGAGATGCATTCCTTGAAGGTCTCCAAATGTCATAGCCCCCAGCTTGCTTGTCAAGAATTTCATGGGGCGGCTTACAATGGCTCCACATGGGGATGGCTTCTTCTTGAAGGAGTCAAGAATTCAGAAAATGATCTTTGGTGTAGGCCAGATGCCTGGTGCTTGACTCATCCATTTCTTTCTTTAGATCAGCTGCCACAATAGGAAGACATTACATCAGCAGAAACATTCTCCCAAACAACTACCTACCCACACTATAGTCCTAACATTTTTCTTCTTTTGGGTGCACTTGGACTTGCAGACCCTTTACATCATTAATTTTTACAAACAGGAAAATAAACCTATTCTACTTCTACCCTTATTTCTCCATGAGACCAGATTAGACTGTTGGTCTCATATGTTTCTCTACCTACACTACTACCTGCTAGGATTAAACTGTCTAGTATATTTCTTCTCTACATTCTAAGACAGAAATTGAAACAGCTAACTACATGCTCATAGAATGAGCTTTATTGAGCTTTTCCTACCTACCCTACTCTACTTGGAAATCTCTCATGTGCTAGGTGATGCAATAATGCCAATGCAGCCAATCAAGCAGTAGAAAAAAAGAATATGAGCATTGGCTGCCTGTCAGAGATAACCACAGGGTGCTCCGCATGTGGTTCTTCAAAACTACGGTCACCATCAGTAGTGACCATTCCTGATAAATATAGCCCTCGTTAAAGATCAAAGATGGAGTATTTGGGCTGATCAGGGCCTCCATGTATTATGCCACAGGATCAACGAACGTATGATGTACACTCTCTTCTTTCTGGCCTGTCATGATTGGTAGGCCGTTTGCGTCCTGGGCAGCTTCGATTAGTGCATCTTCCACTGCATCTTCAGTGTGGCTCATGAAAACCGGATCCTCTTCTTCTTGTATTTCGAAAAGCAGCGGAATTTCTTCTCTTTTAGGGGGCGAGAGACTTTCCAAAAAGGCTCTCAGGTCTCTGAACTGGTATGATCTCTCTTGTGAGTTCAAAAGTTCAATCTCAGCTTCATACCTTTCAATCACCAGCTCCAAGAAAATTTTCTTAAGCACAGGAATGTATCGTGAGCTTCGGAGAACAGCCCCTGGAAGGTCCTCTACCCTCAATTCTGCCAAGTCACTAGAAATTGTATCACGACACCCTGCCATGAATTCTAGAAACATTTCTGCAAACCATTCAGGGTCTTCCATTAGCAAAGTGACTTGGTCTTCGGCATGGATGATGTTGTACTGCGACATGGTCTCCCAGTGGAGTCACGTGAAACAAAGATAATCAGTGGCCTGCTGATCACCAGTGGAGTCTTTTATCATTCAGGAATTGTGGAGTCGCCAGGTGGATGATTTACAACTTACTATCCACCACAGTGGTTTACCAAATCAAGGCTGATTGGTCTTTTCCCCAGTGGAGTCGCCATTATGTTGGTGACGACAATGGGAAATAGACCAAATATTAGCAGTTCTTGACTCTCAGATTCTTCCCCAGTGGAGTCGCCATTATGTTGGGGTTCCTATGTTTTGGCAGATTTGGGAATACCAAAAGATAAGACAACATCAAACCACTTTGGGGCTCTAGGATCTAGCCCTCCTGGACCCGGAGAGGGATATCTCCAAATAGAGCAAAGAATGATATATATCTTTGAAGCTCAAGATGAGATGTTAGGCTAGTTATGAAGCACAAAGGGGGTTTAAAAATGATTTGGTTGGTCGATTTCTTGGTTGGTTATGGGATCATAAACTGAGAAAGTAATGAGAGAAAAGGAGCAAGGCAGCAGGATCTTTCAGCAAAAGAGGATAGGTCAAAAATGTGCCATCCATTGGGCTATGGAGTCATGAAAGGAGAATTACTTGCAACAACTAGCCAAGGCTTTCAAAGGGCAAGTCATCTACACTAAAGGATCTTTCAGATAGATGGTGGGACGGAACATTAAGGAAAGAAGGTGATAGAAGGAAAGACAACCAAATTTCTGTCTATAGATGAGGTCAGAGGTCATTTAACTCCAGACCTGCTTGGACATACTCTAAGGCAGCTCTCAAAGGGACAAAGGGGCTGCTTATAGATCAGAACAGAGGTCATTTAAATCCAGGTCTACTTTAGCAACTCCATGGGAAAAAATAGAGATAAGTTTAACAAGAGACATCCAAGCAGCAAACCCCCAAGTTCATACATCAGCCAGCAGGCAATAGCATCCACTGCGCTGGTTAAACCACATGAATTTGCCCTCAGATAACACATAAAGCAGAAAAAAATCAAAGATAGGGAGAGCAGGAAACATAGGGCACCTAGCAAGGGTGAATCCTATGTTATACTTCTGTTGCCTACTAGAAGAGCATGAAACAGTATGAAAATGTAATAAACAGAGTTAGGAAACACATCACTGATAGTAATAGACCAAGATCCTGTGAAATGTGCTTTGATTAATTGATGCAAAAACAGTCATGTACAATAATCTCAATGGCTAATACAGTCCAGACTTCTCCTCCCAGCCTATTACATACAACTACTCTGCTACTCCCTCCCAAGACTGTTCTACAGTCAAGAATGAATCCCTCTAACAACAACAGCCGAAAAACTGAACAAAAACCCCTTACAATATGTTCTCGGGGATTTCTTATAGGAGAATGAATAAAACAGAAGTAGATACAAATTAAATGAGCCTCATTAAGACAGTAAGGCGGAAGTGTTCACGCCCATACCACTTAATGGCAATCAGCATTCGCTGTGTGTACTCTGTAGACTGTTAGGGGAGCCTCTGTCAGGACGAGATTGACCTCTGATGTGTTCTTGAAGTCCTTTCAGCTGTCTGGAGCTTTGCGCTGCCTTCTGGATCTGGTTAACTAGTTTAAAGACTGCGGGCCTCTCCATACCTCCATAACTGCTGACCAGACAGTCTTTAATGAATCTCTGTCAGTGCAATTAACTGCTTATGGGCTCGAGGCGGCATGGAAACTGCTGTAAGAAGGTTTACCTCTGGAGAAAACATGTTCTGCTGTTAGGTAGCGCAATTATGACTTGCTGGTGCGCTCATTAGTCTTCAAGCTGAACCTTAATCCTTTGAACACGAGATTAATACTTTAAATCTCCAATTTCAGGCTCAAATCCCTTAAAACCGTCTCTGCTATCCCGCTTGGCCGCTGAATTGGCCTCTCTGTGACCCCTGCGCAATGAAATAACTTGTCACAAAACCGAGGCAGTGGTGGAGACATGCTGCGGAGGCCGGAGGAGTGGTGGCGGAGCGGTGGAGAAACAATAGAAAAAATGAAGGCGGCGGATAAAGGATCGCACGAGGTGGGACCATATGGAAATCGCCCCCAGCTTGCTTGTCAAGAATTTCATGGGGGGGCTAACACCTCGGGAAATTGAAAAATATATAACTAATAAGGTGGAAAACGTTTGTAACCTAAGAGAGAAACCTGTGAGGAAATGGGTGAAGTTGGTATTACACACCCAATTGGACAACCTCGAGGAGAAAACATTTCTCCCACTTTATTTGTTGGCATAACCTAGTAAGTGTTATTCACTAGCACGTATTTTGTAAAGGCCTTTCAACCTAGTTCCCATTCAACTCCATCCACCGGGTTGTAGAGGATTCCAAACCTAATTTCATAAAAAGTAAGTTGGGGATGATCACATTGACTTGCTTGATGACATTTCTATGAAGATTAACTACCTTGAACTATTTTTTTGCGTAGGGAAAGAGACACATTCCCATGTCTGAGCATGAAAACGTTCTTTGATATTGTTAATGCCTCTAGTGTTTACTTCTAAAATTTCTATAGTCAGAGTCTGTAAAGGGCCAGGTAGCCTCTGGATCTCATCTTTTATGAAAGGTGACATATCTAGTAAATGCCCCTACAGTCAATCTCTGGAATGGATCTAAATAGAAGTTCTTCATTTTAATATCCGTAAAACACAACAACTTTAAGGTAAACTATGTACATGTGTCATTTCTTCCACAAACTAAAGTGTATAAGTAGTAAGTTTTATACCAAGTGTGCTCCCACCATGTAAAGCGCAATTTGGTGAACTTATCATTTTTATAATATCTTCTTCGATTAAATTTAGTTTCACACATGATCAATTATTGCTTTGAAAGTTGTGTTCTACATAATTTGTGTACACTAAATTACAAATCGATTTTTTGAAATCTATTTTGTGTAAATGTCGACCAATAGATATATATCATGGAGGATGAAAGACGAAGATCAGCCAAATCCCATATGGAGGTTCAGGGATCGGAGGATGTTCACGCTATTTAAATATAATCTTAAATCTCCATACATGTGTGTACATATGGAATTGATTTTTTTATTAACTTTGTGAGTGAAATTAGTTGTTAATAAGTTTCATATTTTAATTTTTAGGAGGCAAGAGGAGAAGGGTTTCTACTCCATCCATGGAGTGTGGCCAAGGTTCAACCAGTCGAGGTATGAGTGGTAGCAGGTTGCGGGAAGGCGGTGATATTTATTCCCCCGAAGGCCAATCAACGGCTGCTGGTTCTCAATAGGGTCACTGTGGGTCTGGTTCTCAGCAGCGTCATTTTGGGTTTGGTTCCTAGGAGGGTCATGTTGGAGAAGATGTTAACCAACAACATCAAGGTTGCCATCAATTTCAATATTTTTTCATTAAATTTGTACAACTTTTTTTACACATGTTTTTTCTAATATACGAAATTATATATATATTGATGCAGAGGCCGAAAATGTTTGAGCTAGTGGTCAAAATAGACGCAGGGCAGCTCGCTACATTCAAGAAGAAGGCTGTCAACCCAGCACAACTTATCCGACTGAGATTACTGATATACCATGGGAAACCAACATGGCAGAATGCACCTTACAAAGGTGTGAAAGCCTTCATGAAAAATTGCAAAGAGATCTCATGGCTTTGTCTCTACCTGCTGAGAGTAGACAAAGCCTTGAAATAGTTACACATTCATTGGGTGAAATGGTAAAGGTGTACAGAAATTTGGGGCCAACGACTGATTCGTTTGTAGAAATGATGAGAAAGAGAAAAGAAACAGTGATAGGTCCCGATAAATGGCAGGACATAAAACAAAAAGTTACAAGAGCAGAGGCCAAGTCAATGTTTAATTATAAGGAAGGGCCAAAAAGAAAAATGTTGAAGGTGCAGTATTTCAAGCACCCAGACAAAGCTGGTTATTTGTATGATCGACATCTTGCGACCTTTGGAAGGCTTCCATGGAACGATGAGGTTCCTGTTTATTTTGCACAAATGTTTTATGTAGAATTTTTTAATTGGCTTAACTACGATGGCCTTCCTTAATTTTTTGGCGGGGGGGAGTCGGTTATATCAACGTAAAACCTTTAAGCGAGATGTTAGGAGTTGCCTGCCGCCACAGGCCTCCGGTGAGTGATGCGACCTTTTCGAGTGGAAACCCTGCGATCAAAGATGGATGAGACTTCTCAAATAAGTCGAGAAGCTTAAAGAGTTGTTATGATCGACAATCATAACTTAGCGGGTTGAAGTGGAGTCGTTCTTTGTTTAAATACGACAAAGAGCACGTTAAAATGCACGTGCCAATTTTGTTTATACGTACGGTGAAGTTACAACATGAATGTTGAAGATCTCCTAACATGTCCCTAATAAATTGTCATAATGGTGCGGAGACCTAATTTTTCATGAGGAAGAGGGCACCGAAACGTTATGTGTTAGTGACCTTAGGGTTTGAAATTATTTTTACATATACATGTGTGCAATTTGTAATAAATACATGTGTATGTACATGTATACATTTATTTGTATGTGTACATTAATCTAACAAAAATGTATGATTATATGTTAAAACACCATTTGCAGTTCTCAGGCATGATGCGTGATGAAAATGTTAATATTACGTTCGAGACCTCTGGTTCAAACGATGCAGATGGGTCTGACCATCATGATATGTTGGCACATGTATGTTAGTGTTTTTTAAGTGACTCTAAAATAAATAATTGTTGCCACACATGTACATATATGTATATATATAATTTGATAAAAAAATTTAACAGGTACTAATTCTGTCTGATGTTTTTGGGATGGCGGTACCTTCTTCTTCCTTAGGAGATATACCTTCTACTTCATTGGGAGATGTGCCACAAGTATGGACAATTTTTCACAAGTTTAAAATTTATGTTTAAAAGTTATATATATATATATATATATATATATATATATATATATTCTACCTCATAAAGTTCCATTAAAAATGGAGATATATATATAGAGAGAGAGAGAGATCTATATTTTGAGTTATTTAAATTTTTTTGAATTTAGGTTCCTATAGAAGATTTCTTTAATCCGGGGACTCTAGCGACGGAGATAGGAACATCCACAACATTTGAACTAGTTGTCTTTAGTTCCTTTTTTTAATATTATTGAAAATAAGTTTATATATGTACACGTGCATTTTCATTTGAAAGTTTTTAATATATATATATATATATATATATATATATATTGAACTATACATGTATATTGTACAGTTTACCACTGCAGATGTTCGTATGGGAGAACCTATTCATCAAATGGAGAGGGAACCTTACGAGGTATTGAATGATTTTTTTGTTATATTTTGTTTTTTACATGAAGTTCTAGATATATATATTCTCATTCATTTTTAAAACTTCAAATTTTAATGTTCAAGTACATGTGCATTGTGTATGTAGGTTTCCTATTCATAGGATAGGGCGCGGACTGAGACCCAGACGCTAGATCCTCCATTTGATGGACATCATTTACAGTAGATTTGATTTTAAAATTTAGATGGTTTTAAAATTTGTTAAACTTGATACAATTTGATACTCAAGTGAGATTTACAATTTTTGGACATATTTTATTACATTGTTATTATATAATTTGTTTTATTTAAATTTTTGATGGTTTTAGTACTTTTGGCATGTGAATGTGAAGTAATGTTGTCATCTGAACTACATATGGCATGTGATATTTAATGTTAAATGTTTTTGTTGGATAGTTGAATTATAATTGGCATGGCATGTGAAGTTTTTAAAACTCAAGTTTTGGATGGTTTCAGTCTACATTTTGCATGTGATATTTAATGAACTTTAAATGTTTAATGTTTTAATGTTGCACAATATATAATCAAAAGGGTTTTAAAACTTAAATTTTTGGATGGTTTCAACCTACATTTGCACATGTGGTAAATTGAAATGTTACTTGTAACAAGACAATCCCCATTGGTTTCATTGTATATGTTGATTTCTGATTTGATATAATTGCATGTATGATGGTAGATTACTTGTAAAGTCATTGGATTAATAGTGTTCATTGATTTCAGTGTAAGCGCAAAAAATTATTGACAATGTAGAACGATTTTTGTGTTATAATAATTAAACCTAATAATATTGGAGAGCAAGAGAGACTTGAGGTATGGTGTTTACTACAAGAGTTCGAGCTAAATATTTAAATGGTTTATGATTTATGATTTTTACTTTATTTTTAATATAATCGATACAGAAAGATGACAAAACTAATAAGGTTGACAATAAGAATAGAAGAAGAAAATAGTTTAAGATTGATCACAATAAATGCTATTTGTAATTGATTACATTCTAATTATTCACATTCTATCATTCAATATTATTACATTGTCACTTTGCATTCAAAAATTTTATTTGATCATTTTCCATTATTAAAGTTATTCTACAATATTTATCATCTCAGCAAATCGAGGTAACTAAGAAAATTTAAAATTAAAATGACTTGATAAATCTCAAACATATTTAGCATATTTAAAATGGTTATATTAATATAATATGTATTTACATATTATTGATAAAATTAATCATATGTTTCTCATATTATCGATAGTTTTTCCTTGGTTGCACACAACTGAAACCAACTTAGATCCATCTTAACTACGGATCTATCAAGCGCCAAGAGGGATCAAATCTCTCGAGGTGCAAACCTTTCCTCAAGTTTTTCACTCAAAAAAGAGGTTTGCACCTCTAGATATTTGATCCCTCTCGGCGCTTGATAGATCCATAGTTATGATGGATCTAGGAAAATAACTTTCTAAAAATAAGTAAGGGAAAAGCAACATAGGGAACAATTAGGAGTAGATTTAGGGCATAGGGAACAATTAGGAGTAAATTTAGGAACATGTGATAGTTGGGTGAGATAAAATCATATATTTTAATAAAATAATGGGAATTTGTAGGAGAGACAAATAGTGGATATGACATGTATTTTGGTGAATAATCAAATTTATGGAATTAAACAATCAATTATTTTTGTATGTGAAAACAAGATTGACACCTAATCCTCACCTAAAAGACTAAATTAAACACATTATTATTAAGGGGACGAGGAGCTTTCTAGGTTTTTAGCTCCCCATTGTTAGATGAGTGTCGTAATGGCATTCCAAGTATTTTTGTGAGAACTTATGATATTTTGATATTCTAATTACGAAATAGTGATCTTGAGTACACGCTGGATAATGTAGTAGATAGGAACTTTTTGATAAGGGGAGATAAGGGATGTGACCAAATTCCTATCAGTGAAAAAAAATTTCTTCACCTTCCTATAACTCCATTGTAGTTTTGGGGGCCAAAGGTAAGAAGAGTACCTTGGAATTTCTTGGGTGAAAAACCAAGTGGGTCACCAACTTTGGTCTAGTGCATTGGAATTCGTTAAAGAATTGGTCATTGGAGCTGCTTCAAGCTAGGAGTGAGCATCGTCACCAACCTACATTGAATATTTTACACTCCCTAGGGCGACTGATACTTTAAATTGATTGACAGTCCAAGACTTTCGAATTTTTCCGAATGCCAAATGATCTTACAAAGCTAGTATTTATAATATCCTAGTAGGTCATTCGGTGACAACTTTTACCGAAAAATTGAAACAAAGAGAATCTATCCTTGGCTAGGACATCATGTAAGATGTCCGCCATAAACAGTAAAATTGTACTTAAACGATGAGATTCGGTCAAGTGGGGACAACCACTTGTTATCTCGTCCCTTGGAGGCTAGGCCATATGGGGACCGAATCTGACCTTACAAAATAAAGTGAAATAATTTGTACCATACGGTCGGAAAACATATACAAGAACAATTAATTTCATTCTAAAATATATATATCCAATACATATAACATTTTTCATCAATGCACATGTATAGAAAAACTACTTTCAGTGGATACTAGAGCACGTGCTTGTACCCAAACAATTTGTAACATGTGCAAACCACAAATAACATAAGCAACTCAATTTTTAGTTGAGTATTGGAAGTTCTAAAACATATTTAATCAAAAGATAATAAATTGTTGGACACTTCACTCAAAAAAATTCTAATGGAATTCCATCTTCAATAATCCGTTCATGATCGGATTTTGACATTTTCCATTTCTTAATTTTCGATTTTTTCTTTGATTGAACTTCTATCAACTTTATGCGTGCTGCACACACCAAGTGACTATATCGACAACTTATGGAATCAGGTTCATAGTCTTCAAAGTAAACAAAGTCTCCACTTTGATGAGTTTGTCTGAAAAAATAACCTTTCAGTATAATAGACCCTCTGTCATACTGAAATCCGTGATCATTATAGTCTTGTAATAATTTCATTTTTCGTTCAGTGCAATGCATCAAATAATACTTCACATTTTCATCATTGTCAATAGGTGCAATTACAGCAAAAACATCTCCTGCACAATAAAATAAAAATTTAACATTTAATTATGCATATTTAAATTTATTTCTAGATCTTTAAATCATTAGAAAGTAATTCAAATGTTACCTTCTCTAACAAGATCCGAAACTCGATCACCATCGGATGATATTGTAGTTTCCTCTGATTGCATTTCTTCAAACATTGCAACAAAGATTTTGCCCTTTGTATTTAGCTCTGTATGTTTCCAATCGTTCACGTACATTTTGTTTTCACAAACGTCATTGGATTTTGTGTTGTCTATGCAAACATCACAAAAACAAGAATATTTTCTTTTATCCAATGCAAACACATTTGTGGACAATTTTGTTTGAATCGAATGCAATTTTCGAGTCCCTTTTATTGTTCCAACGTCATTTCCAATTGATCTATTTACGTCTCCGATTCCAATATGCTAGAAAAACCTTTATATGGAAAATTAGAAAAAGAATTTGTAAATATGATATCAAAATACAATTAAAAATAATCATTGCATGATAAATGTACAATGTTTAAAATTAGATTTTCAATATAAATTAAATTGAATGTACCTTCGCACTTCTCTTGATGGGTTTTTCTCATGGCTTAGAGCAGCGATGCACCATTGAACAACTTCTTCAGCGTTCACAAGTTGGTGTGCAGAGTGGTTCATTTGATATCTTCGAAGTACTCGTTTTATGCATGCTCCTGGACCGTCATGTTCTCCTCTTCCATGGCCAGTCTCGAAGAAATTCCAACAATGTTTAATGCAGGTTTTCTTATGAAGACAACACAACCAAAATAATGATCGTGTAGATTTGAATTGACCTGCGCATCTGTCTGACCATATCCAATGTTCATTGAATGTTATTCCACGATTTTTCAATGAATCATAAATTCTTCCAAAACAATGTTGTACAAAACATGTATCATGTGTACAATCGTCACTGATATAAAAGTGATATTCTTTAATGATATGTCGATTTTCACTCGTGCTTTCTATATGATCGACATTTTGTTCAGCATGTCTATATAGAATATGGAAGAGCATGGAGACTTGGTCAGAATGATAGTATTCACTCTGAATTTCTTTTTGTGGAGCAAATGTGTAGTTTTCTGCAAAATCAATCACTGACAAAATGGTCCCTGGTGGAAAAAATTCACGAGATTTTTTGAATTGCAAGTCTTGCCATCGAGCTATATGGGAATGCTTGGTGTATTTGTAAATTTCTGCCTCAAACTTTCTCAAAAAGTCTATCAAAAAAATTTTGTCTTCTCGTAATTCGATTCTTTTAACACTATTTTCACCTTGAATCGATGTACCGATATATTCATATCTCTTCCATTTCACTTTCATGTTGGACAATGATTGATCATTTATATCAATATGATATTTTTTTTGAAATTTAGTCAAATTTCCACAATCATCGCATTTTTTACCACCAACACATTTCTTTTTGTAAAATAGTTCATTGCTTTCTCTTTCACATAGAATTTGAGATATGAAATCATGGATAGTGGAAGGAGGAGGTGAATCCTTCCAAAATTTTCTACCAAAATCAAGGAATGTGTCATAATATAACTCAAATTCCACATGATAACGACAACAACAAGTGTCGTGTACGGTGATAGGTTTTACATACCATGGTTTTTGTTGAACAAAAGCACTGAGTGAAACATGAATTTGACGATTCTCTTCTTTGAACTTGTTGAGTAACTCTATCTGAGTGGTTTCCAAGAGATGTTTTTCATGTTCTTCGTATTGATTTCGTGCTATTCTTCTTCGCATCACATGTCTTGCAGTTGGTGAAACACGCGAATTTTTCTTCCAATATTCATATATTATTTTTTTAACATTTTCTCTAAGTCTATCTTTGCATGGTTGCCTACAAATAGCTCTCCAACAAGCGAGTTCATCATTTACATCTATTTGCAGTCGAAATTTTCGATGTTTGTGCAGATTTTTTCGCGAGGTTCCCAGTGCTCGTGCCATAGATGTTATCAAACGATTCTCTTGAGTACTTGGTGAAGCCATTGCCATCTGTATTCCTCTACGTACATTTGAAACATCTTTATCTCTAGATCTCTTAATTGACTTTATAGCACTACTCATATTTTTTATCACCTCTTCCTTCATTTTTCTATCTTTGGTTGATTTTCGAATACCCAATAGTGTCGTCGCTTCTTTTAATTTTCTTGATGATAGGAGACCTTTCAACATTTGAGCCTCAACTGTCACTCGCTCATTTAAAAAATACTTTTCAAAAATGCGGTCGACACGATATCATATAATATGGTCAAGTTTTTTTATCTCCATATGTGTGAGTGTCAACATTTTCTAACATCTCATTATCGATAGTGATTTCATCTGTACATATTCGAAAAAATATTACATATTCAATAAATCACTAAATTAATAAATATGTCAATAAATATTAGGAAAATTTTAAATATATCAATAGATCATAATATATACATTTACATACCCACTTCAATTTCTGCTTGAGGTTGATTTTCTTCTTCAATATTTTGAGTATCTCTGTCTGTTTACATTAAACAAAATATTTTTCAAACTAGTTCATCAAATAAAAATTAAGCTTCACATTTTACATTAGGAAAATTTTCAATATATCAATAGATCATAATATTTACATTTACATACCTGCTTCAATTTCTGCTTGAGGTTGATTTTCTTCTTCAATATTTTGAGGAATATCTTTGTCTGTTTATATTAAACAAAATATTTTTCAAACTAGTTCATCAAATAAAAATTAAGCTTCACATTTTACATTGGGAAAATTTTAAAAATATATCAATAGATCATAATATTTACTTTTACATACCTACTTCAATTTCTACTTGAGGTTGATTTTCTTCTTCAATATTTTGAGGAATATCTCTGTCTGTTTACATTAAACAAAATATTTTTCAAACTAGTTCATCAAATAAAAATTAAGCTTCACATTTTACATTGGGAAAATTTTAAATATATATCAACAGATCATAATATTTACATTTACATACCTACTTCAATTTCTGCTTGAGGTTAATTTTCCTCTTCAATATTTGAGAGAGATTCTAACTTTCTTTTGCGAGATTGTCTAGTCTCTTCTCTATGTGTCTCAGGGTCTCTTTTTCGATCATATTTTCTCGCACAAGTTCTTCGATTTCCCATGATAATAGGGTATGAAGTTCAAAAAATTTCCTTCAAAAAATTGGACAATAACTCAATTACAAAAAATATCACAAAAAATTTAATTTAAAAAAATTCAGTGTAATTTTTTTGCAAAAAATACATATTCCAATCCAAAACACTTACTTTAAAAAATTAGAGAGAAAAATGTCTTATAAAAATGAAACGAAGCTCAAAAGATTTACTTCAACTCAAAACACGTACATACCTCCAAGAAATGTCTTTTGAATGTACGTCCAAGAAATTTTTTACAATTTTCGCCAAAATCACGCCGCCTCTAAGAAATGTCCTCCAAAAAAATTCTTTAAACCCAAAATTGTAAAATCAACCAAGAAATGCTCTTAAATCCAAACTTTGAAGAAAAGTTTTTGAACTCAAAACAATATCTTTGTAAAATGAGAAGAAGTGTGCGAAATGTGCGAAAATTGTGAATCATTTCGCGCCAATTTATATTGACGCGAAATGTGTTTTAGTAGGGGGCTCCACAAAACTCTCTGGCCGACGGAGAGTTATACAATAGTTCGGCCGAACTTTTGATCAAAAGTTCGGCCGAACTATTAAGACGTTAGATTTAACGAGCCTTTGGCGGAAAACATAGTTCGGTCGAACTTTGACTAAAAGTTCGGCCGAACTAACGCGTCACCAATTACGCAAAAACCAGGCTCTGAATACGGTTCTACAACTTTGGACTTATTAAACTCCATGAAAGGTTGTTAATTAACTGTCGGAACCAAGAAAAGCATTTTCAGAATTGAATCTACTTTCAGGAAATATAACTTTTATGGAATTTCATAAACATTTAATAATTTTAATTATTTTTCTAATAAAATGGGTGCAAACAATTTCTGAGGGTCATTGTGATTCAGTGAAATAAAAATTTTGTATCTCCCAAAGTACATTGTAAAAAAAATTGAAAAAATTATGGGGCATTACATTGGTCCGTCGTCTCTAATGGGTAGCTTTTATATTTTTAGTTTATAACTTATATGTTAAGAAATTTCTTGCGACGTGAAACATATCCAAAATATGCAGTTTTTCGTATTGGACCAGTTCAAAAAATTCTAGTAATTATGATATGCATCCATTGGCTTTGTAAATATGACGAAAACAAAGTAGACTCTGTCTAGATTGTCGTAACACATTTTGTTTTTTCAAAAACACAAATTTTCAATGAATACAACATTGCATCATAACATGACTTCTTATGAATCCTTTGATTGTTAAGAAACACACACTCAAAGAAACACTAAGTTGACATATCAAATATGCATAAAAAAATTTCAAAAAATAAGTAATAGAAAGCTAACAAAATTTCTGATAACTTTTATTTTT
Source organism: Pinus albicaulis (assembly GCA_034641835.2). NCBI lineage: Eukaryota > Viridiplantae > Streptophyta > Pinopsida > Pinales > Pinaceae > Pinus > Pinus albicaulis. Next base: position 189,479,071 of record CM076584.1, read on the forward strand.
ATCGCAAAATGAAATTCTACACAGAAAAATTGTTAGTTTGGAGAAAGTTGAAGAACCAAAAAAAATGAAATTTTTTTCTCAAAAAAGGGCAAAAAGTGTAACCCAGCTTCACATTTTCACCAGAACCCTCCGATGTGTGGAATACTACCTTCAAAGCTAAGGAAGGCCTTTTTGAATGGCTAGTCATGCCTTTCGGGTTGACGAATGCTCTCGCAACCTTCATGAGGGTGATGGATGACATGTTGCGGCCATTCACCAACTCATTTGTAGTGGTGTACTTGGATGACATTTTGATCTTTAGCCAGACTTGGGAAGAGCACCTTCACCACATCCGACAAGTCCCCCAAACACTGCGGCAACACAAGTTGTGTGCTAATTTGGAGAAGTGCACTTTTGGCATGACCCAAGTACAATATCTGGGATACATTATTGATGAAAGGGGGGTGCATGTGGATTCAACAAAGACCCAAGTCATTCAGGATTGCCCAACCCCAACTACTATAACAGAGATTCGTAGCTTTCTGGGTCTTGCTAATTCCTACTGTAGATTCCTGTTGGGATTCTCTCATATCACTTGGCCCTTGAGTCATGTCACCAAAGGAGGAGCGAGAGAAAAATTCTTTTGGTCAGAACGTCAATAGAAGGCATTCACAGAATTGAAAAATTGCCTCTATGATGCCCCAGTGCTCACATTACCAGACTTGCAACAGCCATTTGAGATCGAGATAGATGCCTCTGACTATGCTATTGGGGTAGTTCTTACTCAATGTGGACATCCAGTGGCATATCACAGTGAGACACTGTCTGACACAGTTCACAAGTATCCCACTTATGACAAAGAAATGTATTCCATTGTGCAAGCTTGTCAAAAATGGAAGTATTACATTTTGGGGAAGGAAACAATCATCCACACAGACCACCGGCCCCTGCAGTTCATACAGACACAAGGGAAGTTGTATAATGATCGCCATCAGAAGTGGTCCACATATCTGCACCAGTTTCATTTGAACATCAAGTACAAGAAGGGTAGCACCAATAATGTTGCAGACTGCCTCAGCCGACCACCTATCATCGTGCTCACCACCATTCTCAACTCTTGTGGGCACGAGACTTCTGATTGGTCACTTATCTACGAGAGCGACCCAGAATTCGACCACACTTACAAGGCACTCTTGGGGGGTACGCAAGTTCCAAATTTTCACCTCCAAGATGCACTTTTATGTCACCTGGGACACCTTTGTGTTCCTTCAATCAAGCATGCCAAGATGATATGGGAAGCACACTACAATAGAGTCGCTGGGCATTTTTGGGTTGAGAAAACAGTAGCATTACTGCAGAAGTATTTCTATTGGTCAAACCTTTGAAAGGATGTCAGGAAGCACATTAGATCCTGCACTGCTTGCGCCATTGCCAAACTGACCATTAAGAAGTAAGGCCTATATACTCCGCTACCTACCCCTAGTCGACCTTGCGAATCCATCTCCATGGATTACATGTCGGGTCTACCTTCTACTAAGCATGGAAATAACTATGTTTTTGTGGTCATCGACAGATTCTCGAAGATGGCCATTATGGCAGCCTGCAAGAAGAATATCACAACAGAATCCACTGCTAAACTCTTCTTTGAATGAGTGTGGGTGCACTTTGGGATCCCACAGTCTACCATATCAGATCGGGATAGCAGGTTTCTCAGCACATTTTGGTCCATCCTCTGGTCAATTCTGGACACCAAGCTCACCAAGTCCACAATTTTCCATCCCCAAACAGATGGCCAGACAAAGGTCGTCAACAGAATGATTGTAGACATTCTGTGCATGTACAATTCAAAGCATCCATGCACATGGGACAATAGCCTCCCCTATGTACAACATAGTTATAACCAGGCTCTCCACAGTTCAATTGATCATAGCCCCTTTCAGGTGGGCTTGGGATTCCAGCCACTATGTCCCATTGACGTAGCCATGCCATTTGCAACTACTCAGGCTGATTCAGGTCATGTCCAGTCTAAAATTGAAAAAGCTAATAGCTTCATCTAGCGCATTAAACACATCTGCAAATAGGTTCATGAAATATTGGACAGAGCCAATGCTAAGTACAAGCAACGCCATGATCAACACTGAGTGCCAGACAACTTCTAGGTGGGTGACAAAGTATGTCTACATTTGTAGAAGGAGCACCTCACTGGACCCCACCGTAAGCTTCGTCCACTCCGATACAGGCCATACACCATCACCAAGGCTGTACGGAACAATGCCTTTGAGCTCAGTATTCCACCATTCCTTGGTCTGTACCCAGTATTCAATGTGGACCGCCTTCGTCCTTACTTCCCACCTCTACTGGACACCCCTGACATTGCAGAACAACTCACACCAACAGAGTTAAACCCAGACTGCATGGAGCAGGCCACCACAGATTGTATCATGGACATGAAAATCGAGAACACTCGCCAACAGAAGATCCAACTATATCGGGTTGTCAAATCTGGCCAACTCCTGCACCAAGGAAAGTGGTTCACCAGGGACCAAGTTCAGCACAAATTTCCTCATCTCATGGAGGAAATTAACGCAATGGAGACCATTGCTTCCTAAGGGGGGAGGAATGATCCAGGTGGATATTGGTGGTCACCCGCCTATTCCACTTTGGGCCCCACCATTGTCTATTTCAGTTTTTCAGTTTCAGCACAACTTACTATTTTTAGTATTTTTTCGGGTCCTGAACTTCCAGAGCCGTTTTGAGGCCCGAAACGATGCTTTTTGGGAAAATGGGGAGAAACATGGGTCCATGGATTGATGTTTCTCACTCGAAATCTGTATTCCTTGGATAAATCTTTCTAACGAGGCATGGTATGCATCAAACAGAGATCGTATGCCAAATTCATGTCCCTGGGAAGTTGAAACACCAATTTACCCAAACGGGGCCCATAGTTTTGGCACTTCATCTCCTAGGGTTAGGGTTTTGGCTGTTTAGGATTTCCCATTATTTCTAAATAATAAATATGCCCTTGAGCCTCATTGTAACTCAGTTCAGAGGCTTGTAGCTGCCACATCTCTTCTCAGAGATAGCTACCAGCGCCCTAGCCAGTTTTATTTCCATTCTGTCTGTAAGAAAATTTCAGTTCTTTGATATTAATGAAATGAAGTGTTATTTCCACTGCATATTGGTATTTATGGTTATATGTTTATTCTGTTGTGTTCCTGCAATAAATCTGGATCAGAGATACCTATATATTGCAGCATAAATTCAATACTTGTTTTATATAAACAACCGTGAAAAGGACTTGGACTGCCTCTAATGAAATCCTCGCATGTAGGAGAGAAATATACATCAACATTCCTCCTTCTCAACAACAAAATATAAAGAAGGGAGGTAATATTAAAAATCTTATTCTGACAGAACTGGGAATGCATGGCGAAACTTATACCCTTCAACTTCTGGACTTTAACCTTCTGGGGCTAGAGACTTCCAATATAAATATTGAAATTCCTCAGCATCTAAAGGTAAGAGACCCACTAACAGTGAAACCACCATCGAACCAAAACTTCAACAAAGTAAACCAGAGGCGCGTTAAAACATAAATGCAACCCTTGTTAATAGAAATAAACCCTCTAAAAGCTTGCCTAAACCTGGTTAAGACATAAAGGACTCCCTTGGAGATATGATTAACAACCCACATCGCCAGCAGAAAATCGTCCACAACACAAAAATGATTGAGTGAGGACAGTTCCATACTTCCAATAGCATTGAGCACGATTGGTAGGGTGGTCATTCAAAGCCATGCACTGTACTTCATAAGTATAGGATGATGAATCACTTGCATTGCATACAGGGTGAGGGATGGAATGCCTGGTAAAAAAGGGCTCGAAAGAAGAATTCATGGTACAGAGGAGCGCAAAAGACGAATGCATGAGCCAGGGAGACTCGAAAGAAAAATGCATGGGGCAGAGAGGCTCAAAATAAAAATGCATGATGTAGAGGGGCTCGAAAAAAAATGCTTGATACAAAGGGGTTGTAAAAAAAAATAACCAGAATGCAACCGTGTCGAAGCCATGCAGAAAAATAAAAACCGAAATTTGAACATAGTTTGTATCTTCTAGATTCAAACAGTTCAGTCGCCAACAGGACATGCAAACCCACAATGTTTATACAACGATTTTTCCAATCCCAAACCAGACAATTAACATTGTAATTCCAATTATAGAACCTAGAAAAAATATGAGACATATTTTCGAAGATACATGACTTGTAACATACAGGATATATTGCTAGGTTGAAAACCATGGGCCTGTCCTGATTGACCGCAACATGCATAGTGAAGAAACGAGGCACATGTCAGGTGAGGGGGTGCAATCACAAGGCTCCGACGTTTTCTCGCACGACAATGTGTGCTCTTCCTTCCTCTGAATTCTACCAAAAAACATACTACCTTTTCCCTCACCTACCTTCATAACCGCCTTACGCGCTAGCGCTATTTCCCATACAACTCTCACATGGTTAGTTGGCCTCCACCGTTTTCCTTGCCCATCATTATATTTTATGAGTGGTATTACTTCTCCTCAGAATGCCTGCCGTCAACTATACTCAAGTGGTCGTGTGGTACATGCCGACGCGTGCCACGTCACGCTTCCCATCTCCGGCGTGGAACCCCAAATGTGGATAAAGATATAAAGACTTTTGTCAAATAAATTTTAATAAATTATTTTTTTATAATAATAAAAAATACATTTTTCAAGTTGAACGTAATTTTGGTACTGATAATTTTTGTACTAGTGACTTTTAAATTAATAGTAGTTAATAAGTAAATAAATTGCTAAAATCTTGCCACTTAATAAAATACTATAAGATTAATAACTATAAACAAAAAAAATTATTTTAATTAACAGATAAAAAATTGATTTATATTTAGAAGTTTGATGGAATGGAAAAAAATATATAAATTAACAAATAATTAAAAAAATAAAAATCAAAAAACAAATAAATCTTAACTGACTAAACGGAAATGCGAATGAGTAACATAATAAATTAAAATAAAACAAATGTAAATATGTCATTATATTTAGAAGTGAGATGAAGAGGACGAAGAGATTATAGATTAAAAAATTATTTAAAAATTAAAAGTGAAATAAAACTTTAGTGCTAAAAGGAATGTGAATTTAGTAAAGTAAAATATAAATATAAATTAATCATAAAATCTTTATTTCAAAAAACATAAAATATCTCTTCATTAAAAAAATGTAAATATTATATTATTATAAAAATAAAAATAATAACAATTAAAATTTTAAATAATAACAAATAAAAATACAATATCCAATATTTAAATTCTTACTTCAAAAAAAATTAGAAAGATATAATATCCTATACTTAAATCTTTATTAAAATTGGTTTAAAAATATTCTTGCACATGCAAATTAAGGCGAGTGGCGAGACACAAGATTTCGCATTCTGTTAAATTCTTGGTTGTGGATGGCGTGGGGGTTTTGTTGCGAAGGTCGAAGGTGGTGTAGGAGTGGTGCCATAATGACATACCTCTCTCAACTCTCAGCCATGGTGAACTTTATGTATATTACTGGTTTCTCCTACGCCTCTCATGCCATGATTTTGTTAGGCCAATATGTTTGGTCTACTTGGGAGTATAAGGGTATGGAGTCAACCATGCATAGGATTTTTCCTGGTATTGCGGAGTTGAGGGGAAATAGGAAAGTTTTCTTGGGGGTGGGCGAGATGATACTGGGTTCCTTTCTCTATGAGGGAATGGGGCATGACCCCTACATGCGTCGGGCTAGGAAGTACTGCCCGAGTCAGGGGGATGGGTGGGTGCTCGGCCGTCAAATGGCTCGGGGGTAATGTCTGGTAACACCACCACGAATCACCATAGCTCTACAAGAGAGGAGTAAGGTAGGTGTAATTTTACCCGGGAAGGTGTCGAGGGTAGGCATGTCGGGTGGGCTCTCCCCGTGTTTGGTGTAACATGCATCCCAGTAACAATAATTTTTTTTAATACTTACTATATTATACCCATAGCTCCATATTATTAATACAAACATACAAATTAAAGCTATGATTGCGAGAACACAAGTAAAACTATATAAATAATATATCAACTTGGTTAATCCTCCATACCCTAAGCTAGTTGTTTTGTCTCTATGTGCATGACACCTGTCAGCTTAATCCAGCTAACTGTGTGATATTAATACTCATACCACATATGATTAATGATTTGTGAGGACGATGCGATAATGTAATATCTTTAAACAGTACGTTTAATTTAATCCGTGGTTTATTAAGCCCCATCGGAGGATTATGTGTCATAATTTGGATTCATTGTTTTGTACCTGCATCTAGGACTTTATATCGCATGTGGAAATCGTCCGCTTGTTCGTCGTTATATTTGAAGAGTTAGGATCTATGGTGGAGATTATTGCAGTACCCGTTTAGGCTATCGACCACCGCAAACCCTAACCAATTCTTTCATTTTCACATTGTGAGTTTCGCCACATTTCTCCTCTGCAACTCTGTTGTGGCTTGAACTCTGTCGACCGACAATCATTTGCTCCAGTTCAATCCTGCTTGCCATGGTGCAACTTGAACCAGGTAAAACCGTTACATTCACAGATTTTGACTTAGCCCTTACGGTATCGTCGAGCTCATTGTTAAGTTGCATATACTCTTTGTGTTATTTTTTTCGCAGGGGCTAGGCATGGATTTGCGTCATTTTCTATGCGCTCAAGACTTGCAGAAATTATAGTTTATATATGTTTTTATAATTCTTACAAGTTTTGGTTTCTCCCTTCACTGTTATGTGTTCTCCATCTTCTCTTGTCAAATTCCCTTTGAGGTTCTCTCTAACTATGGTAGGTAAGCCCAGCATTTGTTAAGTTTTATGTTCATGTACTCTCTACTTTTATATCTCTCATTCATTGCAATAGAATTAATCTTCCATTGCTCTTCGCAGCGTTACCTTCACAACCTGCGGGAGATGTTCTACACAGGTATAGCAATATTTACTTTGTCTTTTCTTTAGTGTTTACCCTTGCTGTGCAAGCTCGAAGGTATGGTCCTATCCTAGTGTTTCATGTCTTGGTTTGAAGAGGTAAACGCACTATTCGACTGTCAAGTGTTTACACACGGTGATTTCCACTCCTTGAGGTGCTTCGTTTGTAATTCCTGACCCTTACCATTTGCCCAACAAGTATCGGTTTCTCCATAGGGTTTAAAATTTGTTAAAGGTAAGTATAGTTCTAGCTTCGAGGGTTTTGTGGCATCGTTAACTCCAGATTTAGTTTTTTTTTAAGGCCATATTGCCATTTGTGTCAATTCTTGTTGAGTTCGAGGGCTCCGCTCTTCTTGGAACCTTGCATGCATTTTTGGAATATTGCTGTAACTATATCCTTCTCCTAGCCATTACCAAATTCACAACCCAAACCTAAGAGGAGAAATTTCTCTATGCATAGTATTTTTAATATATTTTTCTGAAACTCTTTTTTCCTCTTTACTATGAATGATTATTTGAATCTTCTGGATGTTCGAATGGTAGCTCATTCAACCTTTATTTTTAGTATGGTTTTTACCCCTTTGGATTAGAAATGAAAAAAAGTTCGTTTTCTCTTGAACGTGTATAAATATGGTTTTTGTTTTCTTTACTGGAGTCTTCGTATCATTTTTCAAAAATACTCGTGAACTCTCTAGCTCAAACAATATTTAGTTTTCGTATTTATACATTATTTTTGTAGAGAGTTACTTTTCATAGGAATTATATTTACAATGGCGATTGTATTTTGGGTTTTTATTACACATTCTATCTCTGAATTTCTATGTATATATATATATATATATATATATATTGCGCTTCAGATAGATTTTTTCATTCTTGTATTAGGAATAGTAATCTGTATTATTTCTTTCAGTTTATTAGAGGTGTCTAGACCATCTAAATGTTGGATTTGCTCTCCTATAACTCTATTGTTAGAGTATATCATAGATTTACAGATTATGACCTGTTCGACGTCCAGAGTTTCAACCATGGACCTTAAACTAACAGTTCTCTGGTTTTTTTAACTTCCCATAGAAGGTTTTCTGGTTTGTTTTGCTTGATAATGTAAGCACTACATCTTCTTGAATTCAAACCATAACTTCCTTAAAACTAGCTTCTCACACAGTTTATATAATTTAATGGTACTACTGTGAATTCTGGATTACTCAAAGAAATATAGATAAATACATACCTAAAACATTCACTGTGTAAAGATCTTCATTTTTATAATTTAAGAAACATTTTGTATTAAAAATACTCTGTCTAAACAATAGTTCTAGTTCTTCCTATTTTCTGCAGTCTGTTACTTTTATCATTTTAAAATTGATGAGGATGTCCTCCCTACTATGAGAGAGGAAATTAAATCCTCATCTCCCCCTGTGCTCCACATATTTTGCCTGAAGAGACCTCGAGACCTCTAGTCCAGTACTCTTCTTTTCCAGGATTCAGGAACACTGAGTGTTTCCACTGGTCACCACTAGCTCAGGAATTTTCACTCTCTTCCTACCTCTCCTCAGTCATAGAACATAACCCCTTTTCCTCACTGGGATTTTATTTTTCCCTAGAGGAAGGTATCTGTTCTTTTAACTATTTTCTGTTCAACCACTTCTCAGTTCTTGGAATACTTTGATCATGAGTTTTTTTTAATATTTATGGAATCACAATTCCATAGTTAAATTTTATTTCCAAAAAAAAGAAACATAATTAATTTATGTTCATCATTCATAATCCTGTTCTCAACAAAAATGAATATTTAGTCTTTTCTAAAATAAAATAACATAATAGTTAGTTAGCACTTAAGCCAGCTGTCACATTTGGGGTGGGGTTGTTGTCTAAAGGCTGCAAGACTGAGGGTGAAAGGAATATGTCGGGGGAAATTTGTGATGTTGGCACTCAGCTAGGTCATGGGAGTGCATAGGTTAAGCATGGCATTGGGATGACCCGTAAGGAAATACTGGCCAATATGCATGTCATTCAGGGTGTCAGATATTGGTCAATTTACCCGCTACATGCCTCGGGGCATGACTGCAATGGATTTCACATTGCATGGAATGGAAGGTTGTTGTATTTCTCGGAATTGCTCTGTTTTTTTGTTCCTTGGACAAATAAACCCATGGGATCTCAAGACTGTTGAAAGTCTCTTCCCCCCCACACCCGCACAAACTTCGAATAGTCATGTCGTCGAGGAAATTACGAAGATGGCTCGATCAAAGAGTCCATATGCATGCGGTTGAGGCCAGAAAAATAAAGGAAAATAGGTTGAAGCCCAACCCAGCTCGCCCACGGGCAAGCCAAGGGGTAGGAGGCCAACTGTGGAAATCATCTAGGATGTAGCAAAGTCTTACCATGAAAATATAGTGGAGGAAATTTGGAAATTAATTGAAAAATTGGAAGCCAACATCAACAGTAAGGTCTGAACAATGGAAATGGACATCGAAGAGTGGAGGGGTCTCGTCCCCGATCCAGGGCAAGCATAGGGAAGACTAACAATGTTAAAACAAACTTTTTTTCTTTAGTATACCATGAAGGGAATTATTGGAAAACCCTTGGAGCATATTTCTATGAGTTTAGCCACCATATTCCAAGACTTCCCAGACTACATGAGTGAGTTTGATAAACTCAAATTTCCACTGTAAAAATAGGACAGGCACCTTGAGCGCATTGAGTATCACATCACGTGCATCTCCAAGCTAGCTAAGCAGCCTGGCACTTCGGTCCAAGACCTCACACCTGTAGATTCTGCGTCGGCTGAGTAGTTCCATGATTTTTATTTTAGCTAGTTTTTGTTTTTTATGTTTATATGTGGATAGCATTTACATTTTCATGGTTAATTGGTCTTCCCAGTGGGAAAGTAAATTTTTTTTTTATGTGTGAACATTCAGGCATTGGTAGCTTCGTATGATAGGCTAAGAACATTATATTTTTAGATGGCATACCACGTCATCAGGCGGCTAACTGACTCAGTTTCTCGCTAAGGGCAAATTGAGGCCACCAAGTAGTTTCATCTGGTTGTATTTTGATTTTAAAAATTAATGAAAAAAAAATGATACGAAGCTTAAAAAAAATATATTTTTTAAAAACATTAAAAGTAGTTTTTGATAAAGTTAAATAATAATATAAATTAACTTTGGTACTCTAGTTCCGTTCAATATTTTGATAATAATATGACGATGAAAGTATTGTTATAATCACTACTTACATGTAAAACCAAATATAAATGAATAATAATATTTAAAATTAATCATATGATAATCTATATTTTCAAAAAAATTAAAAATTAAAAGAGTTAATTATGTAGATTTAACATATTATAAATTTATCACTACTTTTATATTAATATGATTAATTTTAAATATTATTATTTATTTATATTTTTTCATAATAATATTATGATGAAAAGTATTGTTATAATCACTACTGACATATAAAACAAAATATAAATAAATAATACTATTTAAATAATCATAAAGTAATTTTTAAAAGAAAATCAATATTTTGAAAAATATATTTTTTTTTAAAGAGTTAATTACGTAGATTTAGTCTATTATAAATTTAATATGGATAATAATAATGTTTAACAGACACATGCAATTTTGTATTTGCAAAAAAAAATAAAGTCGTGTAAAATTAAATTACTTATTCTAATATAATAATTTTTTATTATTATTATTAATTTTGATGAACTGAAAGAGTTAATTATGTAGATTTAATATATTATATTATAAATTTATATTATCAAGATTAATTTTATATATTATTATTCATTTATATTTTATTTTAATTTCAAGTAGTGATTATGGTTATAATCACTACTTCGATGTAAAACAAAATATAAATGAATAATAATATTTAAAATTACTCTTATTATTATAAAAGTAATTTTTAAAAGAAAATCCATATTTTGAGAAATAAAAAAAAAGTTTTAAACCACTTGAGTATGTAAATTTAATATATTATACATTTAATATGGAGATAATAATCTTTTACATACATATGAAATTTTGTATTTGAAAAAAAAATTGAGCAAAGTGATGTAAGATTAAATTATCTATTTTAATATACTAATTTTATAATTATATATTAAATTGTTTTTATTTTATTTTTATTAATTTTGATGAATTAAAATATTAAAACATGAAATGAAACATATAATGATGAGTTAAGAAATTTTACTTGTTAAATATTCATTGGAAACATGTTATGGAGTATTTTGTAAATATATTATCTAAGATTCAACTCTTTAGTTTTATTATAAATATGTTGTAATGCCCTTAGGCAATGGGGTTGCTCTTACAACTCATTTTAGATTTACAAGAATAAATATAGAATAAAAACTTAATTAAATAATTATGGATATGTTATGTATTAGAAAAAAGTAATTTGCAATTTTGTTATAAGAAAAGAGGCTAAGAGTAAGTTACTCATGAAAATTAAAAGAAACAATTGAGTTGACAACTAGTATCTAATCTTGGAAAAACAAGAAAAGGAAAAAGGCCAAAAGGGTTTGGGAACTAGAGGCAGAGGGGAGACATAACCCTGAACAAGACACTAAAAGAAGTGTTTGAAAGTTCGGTGGAGGAAAATCTCAAGCTGGAAGGCTAGTGAGTTTTATCTAAGCTTAAGAGTGGAGTTGGTGGTAAGGAGGTGGTGTGACAGGAAAAACTGCTCTCTTTATATTTTTTAGTATGAGGTTGGCTCGGGGGGAGCACCAAAAGCAGGTGTGGTACCCGCAAGTTGGGAAGAGTATCCTAATTTCTTTGTGACCTGTAATTTTGCACTCAAGCTGGAAGGCCAGTGAATTTTATCTAAGCCTCAGAGTGGAGCTAATGGTAACCAAGTGGTCTGACATGAAAAACTGCTCTCCTTCAATTTTTTCTTATGAGGTTGGCTTGAAGGGAGCACCAAAAGCAGGTGTGGTACTCGCAAGTTGGGGGAGTATCCTAATTTCTTTGTGACTTATAACTAAGCACTTTAAGCTTGCAAATAAGTACTTAAAATCTAGTATGAATGACAATGTTCATGTTTAAAATTATGCGAAATGGATTCGAAGATAACGAATTCTTATTTATTAATAAAATTTTTGTTTCTATATTTTTCTCTCTCGCGAAGGATGGAAGATATCATAAAAAGTAATGGAGGAGAAAAAAAATCAAAGGTTTATGCATTTTAAGATAATCACTGAAATATTCTGAGTGTGTAGACTTGAAATATGCACGATTGGAATAAAATTAGAATCATATACATAACTCTGTAAATGGTGTTGGAATATTGAAACTTCCAGAACAATAATGGAGAGAGTAAACTCCCCTCTTCAACACAGAGAAATATAAAAATTTCTTGATAGGAGACAGAGTTTCAACTTTGAAAAGCAAACATCTATTTCATAAAAAAACTGTTACAAATTCTTCTTCACACAGAGGGATTTACAAAATATGTGACTGCTTCAAACACAGTTCACAAAACCTTCACTGTCACTCAAACAAGACACTCTGTCTCTCTCTGAAAAATACGCTGCTGTGTATTTTTAATTCGCACTGTTGTGCATAAACGACTATGTTCTGTGTAAAAAAAAAACATTACATCTTGCCTCATGGGCCTTTTCTTTATATATGCGCTGCACACATAATAAAACATAATCATTAAAATAAAACTTAAAACTATAATGCATCGGGTCCACATTTTAAAACATAACAAAACAACCAAATGAAATTGCGATTGCCGATCGTTATTCGGACGCGATGACGAAATTAACTCCGCTGCTTAAGTCCATCGGGTCCGGGCTTATCAAACAAACAAATGACCAACCGTCGGACTTCCTATTGTGATTGGCAAAGCCAGACGTGATGGAAATATTAAACTCCGCCACATAAACTTCATCAGGTCCAGTTCATACACTTGTGCGATCGGGCTTTGTGCAAGAACATTGTGATCTCCGATTTCGATTTGGAAAACGGACGCGATGGTCCATATTTAAATCCATCGCATAACTCCATCAGGTCCGCCACTTAAAAGTGCAATCGGGCCATAACATAAAACTCCCCCGATTAAAACTTGCGATTCAATTAAAACAACGCCGCGTGGTCTGTGGGACCACCCGTGGGCCTCGGCTCAAAGTGGAGGGCGATTGTTATATTACATGCGATTTGTATGATCGCGTTGGGCCTTAACAAAAGGCTGTGATATTATGTGAGTTCATTCCGCTTGCAGAACTCATCACATCAACAAGACACTTGCAAGTAAAAACTTGCAATTACCGCCTCTTCCATTTACTCTGCCAATTAAATTGGTAAGGCTTTAAAGCCTATTCCAATCTTGTAATCAAAGCTCTGCTTGTTGTCGAGAATTTGAGTCTTGGAATTAAACTCTGCTATTTAAGAAATCGGCTACCGCCTTGAATAAAATAGAAAAGGGGTCAAATCCCATCTTTTATGTACTGCACCAGTGTGGATTTCCAATCCTTTTGCAATTTTCATTAATACAGCGGCAACCGCCTTTGCTCAGGCTTCAATGTGCCGCAGTACAGGCACTTCTGCACTTAGTGCTGATTGACTTCAGCAGTTGGAATTAATTTCAAACACTCCCCCTTAATTTCAACTGCTAGGTTTTTCTGCATACCCAGGCATTTCCTGAAATTTTCAAAACATTTCTGCGCAATTGGCTTTGTGAGGATATCTGCAAATTGATCCTCTGTTCTGCAATGTTGCAAAACTATCTCACCATTGTTAACCAATTCACGTATGAAGTGAAACTTGGTGTCAATGTGCTTTGTCCTTTTATGAAAAACTGAATTTTCAGACAATGCAATAGCTGAGCTATTGTCACAAAAAATCATTGTCCCTTTTACCTGTTCTTGGCATAAACTTCTCAACATTTTTCTCATCCAAACTGCTTGACACGTTGCTGCTGTAGCTGCCACATATTCCACCTCTGCTGTAGACAACGCCACAATGGGCTGTTTCTTAGAAGCCCATGAAATGGCTCTTGAACCCATGTGAAAAACATAACCGGAAGTGCTCTTCCGATCATCTACACTTCCAGCCCAATCACTGTCAGTGTATCCAACTAAATCTAAAAATTCTGAAGCAGTATATAAAATACCAAACCTTTTTGTACCTTTAACATACCTCGGAATTATTTTTGCTGCCTGTCAATGTGCATCTTTTGGCTTTTCCATGAATTTGGAAATCAAACTAACAGCACGCATTATGTCCGGCCTAGTTGCAGTCAAATACATAAGGCTGCCAACTATGCTCTTGTATAAGCTAGGATCAAAATCCTTGCTGCTGTCCTCTCTGCTGAGTTTTAATCCCATCACTGTGGGAGTGATAGCTACTTTGCTTTCCTGCATGTTAAATCTTTCAAGCACCTCATTAACATACTTTTCCTGTGAGATAAAAATCTCATTTTCATCTTGTTCTACTTCTATTCCTAAGAAGTATCTCAACAAACCCATGCCATTCATTTCAACTTCTTCTTTCATAACTTTTTTAAAATGTTCAATAAGGTAATCATCATTACCTGTAAAAATAACATCATCAACATACAAAACTACAATCAATATTTTACCATATTTTTCTTTGATGTAGAGGGTGGGTTCTCCCTCACACTTTTCAAATCTATTTTCTAGTAGATATGAATCTATCCTATTGTACCACGCTCTTGGTGCTTGCTTCAGCCCATAAAGAGCTTTCTTCAACTTACACACCTTGTGCTCTTGGCCTTTCTTTTCATAGCCGAGAGGTTGTTCAATGTAAACCTCTTCCAATAACACTCAATTTAGGAATTCTGACTTCACGTCCATCTGGTAAAATTTCCACTTGTTTTGTGCTGCTATGGACAACACTTTGTTCACGGTTTCCATTCTAGCAACCGGTGCGAAATTTTCCTCATAATCTATCCCATGCTTCTGCTTATAACCTTTGAAAACAAGCCTTGCCTTGTGTCTCTCTATTTTGCCTTCAGCATTACTATTAGTCTTGTAGAACCATTTAACTCCTATGACTTCTTTACCTTTTGGGAGTTCAACCAAATCCCAAGTCTTGTTTCTTTCTATGGCATTTATCTCCTCATCCATAGCTTCTATCCATTTCTCATTCTTGATAGCTTCTTCGAAATGAACAGAATCATCAACATGAAAATATAAAGCAAACAAAGAATTGATACCTTCATTTTCTATATATTTTTCATAAATATCTTTCAAACTTCTGAATTTCTTACCTTTTTCTTTAGATGTACAAATGCTTGAAGAAGCACTTGAGTTTCCTCCTTGTGGTGTGCTTGGAGAAGCACTGTCATTTCTCCTCAAGGGTGTGCTCTGCTGCTCTTGTATTGGTGCTGCTATTTGGGGATGAATTTCAGCCAACTCATCATTATTTTCATCATGAGATAAACAGTGTTTTACATTCAATGTTTTCTCTATGCTTCCATCCCAAGCTTCCTCTTCAATAAAATGAACATCTATGCTCACAATAAACTTCTTGGTGGATGGGTTATACAACCTATAGGCCTTGGATTCCTCACTGTATCCAATGAAAGTACATTTCTCCCCATTTTTGTCCAACTTCTTCCTTAGCTGATCTGGAATGTGTGCATAAGCCACACATCCAAAAACCTTCATATGTGTGACACCTTGCTTTGTGCCACTCCATGCCTCTTCCGGCACTTTGTTCATAACTACTTTTGTAGGGAATCTATTCAAAATGTACGCTGCACAATGTACAGCTTCAGCCCAATAATCATTAGGAAAATGTTTTTCATTTAACATACTCCTTGCCATGTCCATTATGGTTCTATTCTTCCTTTCGGCTACTCCATTTTGCTGCGGAGTATATCTAGTTGTAAACTGCTTATGAATACCATTTTCTCTACAAAAATGTAGAAAATATTTAGAGATATACTCACCTCCTCTGTCAGTCCTTAGGACTTTGATATGTAGCCCGCTCTGGTTCTCAACAAGTGCTTTGAAATTGTGAAATTTTTCAAACACTTCACTTTTGTTTTTCAAAAAGTAAACCCAAGTTTTTCTTGTAAAATCATCTATGAATGTTAACACATAGTGGCTGCTTGCAAGCGATGGAGTTTGCATCAGTCCACACAAATCTGAGTGGACAATCTCTAATGGTGCTTTTACCCTTATGCTTTTCCCGGAAGGAAAAATTTCTCTGTGTTGTTTCCCCAAGATACAACCTTCACAAAGGCTGTCTGATTTCTCTATCAATGGTAAACCACTTACCATTCCTTTTCTGTTCAACAAATTAAGACCTCCAAAGTTGAGATGTGCAAATCTCAAGTGCCATAACCAATTATCATCTTTTGGTTCGCTTTGGAAAGTCTCTTGTGCCACTGCTGCTATATTTTCTTCATTCTTCAAGTCTGCTCTCATTCTAAGAGGGAACATTCTGTTCTTTGTCATCTTCACTTCAGCAATACATTGTTTGTTGGGTGGTTTATCCATGATGGTACAAACATCATCCTCAAAGAAAATGTTATACCCCTTATGGACAAGCTGTCCAATAATTAAGAGGTTACACTTCATTCCTGGAACATAATAAACATCTGCTATGGATTTCTTTGCACCTTTCCTTGTTAAAACATTTACATTTCATTTTCCCATAACATAAACTTTGCTATCAGTTCCTAGTGTGACTTGCGACTTCACACTCTCATCTAACATAGAAAACATTGCTAAGTTTCCTGTCATATGGTTACTGCAACCAGAGTCTAGAAACGATAAATCCTCACTTTTTTCTTCAGCCATATTACAAGCTAAAAAAAATTATTTTGGCTGATATTTTCTCTAGTGAAATTTGCACTAGTTCTATTTCCCATATCATTCTGCTTCTTTCTACATTCATTAGCATAATGACCATATTTTTTACAATAATGACGTTAGACATTGGATTTATCATACCTTTGTCCTTGAGCATTCTGCTGACCACTCTTCTGGCTACTGCCTTGGCCGTGGCTGTGATTTTGACTGTTGCACCTTCCATGTGAATGTGAAGGGCTGTTCCTTCCACCTCTGTTTTGATTTCTACCTCTTCCTCTTTTGTTTCCTCTGCCTTTCCCTCTTCCTCTTCCGAAAGACATCTGGGTATTAAAGGCATGCTCAAGAGATGAGTTTTCACTCCTACCCAATCTTTGTTCATGGGTCATCCGTGATGCATAAATTTCATCCACTGAAAACTTTGTGAGATCCTTAGTCTCCTCTATGGTGGTGACAATCACATCAAATCTTGAGGGTAAAATTCTCAAGAGTTTTTCCACAATTCTCTTGTCTTCAAGAGTCTCTCCATGAGATCTTATTTGTGTGACCATTCCAATCACATGAGTGAAGAATGAGTCAATAGTATCTGACTCTTTCATACAGAGAGTTTCAAAGTCTCTCCTCAACAACTGAATTTTTGCTGTCTTCACTTTTTCCATGCCTTGATAGGCTGTCTTGAGAGTTTCCCATGCTTCTTTGGATTTCTTGGTTGCTGCTATCCTAGGAAACACACTCTCATGCACTGCTTGATACAATAAGAAGAGAGCCTTGGAGTATTTCTTCCTAATGCTTTTCAGCAACTCTTTCTCTGCTTGAGTTAATTCTTCAAACTCTTCTTCATCTGCTGGCTCTACAAATCCATCCTCAACTAATTCCCATAATTCTTGGGAGACAAATAAAGCTCTCATAGTTATTGACCAGTAGTCATAATTCTTCCCATTAAATATTGGGAGATGGATATTTCCCATACCCATACCAGTGCTAGCTCCAGCCATTCTGCACTCTTAAATATGATTCAAAAACACTTGACTGTGTATTTAAAATTGACTGACTGTTCTGCAACAGTAACACAAAAACTATGTAGAGAAATACCTTTGGATTCTTTTGGCTGAGTCTTCACACTACTAGGGAAGCTGCTGCAACAAAGAACTCCTTTCCTTCAGTTTCTTTGATCTTCAAAGAGCCTGGACTAGCTCTGATACCATGTTGGAATATTGAAAATTCCAGAACAATAATGGAGAGAGTAAACTCGCCTCTTCAACACAGAGAAATATAAAAATTTCTTGACAGGAGACAGAGTTTCAACTCTGAAAAACAAACATCTATTTCATAAAAAACTGTTACAAATTCTTCCTCACACAAAGGGATTTACAAAATATGTGACTCCTTCAAACACAGTTCACAAAACCTTCATTGTCACTCAAACAAGACACTCTGTCTCTCTCTGAAAAATACGCTACTGTTTATTTTTAATTTGCACTGTTGTGCATAAACGACTCTATTATGTGTAAAAACAAAACATTACATCTTGCCTCATGGGCCTTTTCTTTATATATGCGCCGCACACATAATAAAACATAAATCATTAAAATAAAACTTAAAACTATAATTCATTGGGTCCGCATTTTAAAACATAACAAAAAAACCAAATGAAATTGTAATTACTGATCGTTATCCGGATGCGATGACGGAATTAACTCCGCTGCTTAAGTCCATTGGGTCTGGGCTTATAAAACAGACAAATGACCAACCGTCGGACTTCTGATTGTGATTGGCAAAGCCGGACGCGATGGAAATATTAAACTCCGCCACATAAACTTCATCGGGTCTGGTTCATACACTTGTGCGATCAAGCTTTGTGCAAGAACATTGCGATCTCCGATTGCGATTTGGAAAACGGACGCGATGGTCCATATTTAAATCCGTCGCATAACTCCATCGGGTCCGCCACTTAAAAGTGCAATTGGGCCATAACATAAAACTCCCCCGATTCAAACTTGCGATTCAATTAAAACAACACCGCGTGGTCTGTGGGACCACCCGTGGGCCTCGGCTCAAAGTGGAGGGAAATTGTTATATTACATGCGATTTGTATGATCGCATCGGACCTTAACAAAAGGATGTGATATTATGTGAGTTCGTTCCGCTTGCGGAACTCATCACATCAACAAGACACTTGCAAGTAAAAACTTGCGATTACCAGCTCTTCCATTTACTCCGCCAATTAAATTGGTAAGGCTTTAAAGCCTGTTCCAATCCTGTAATCAAAGCTCTGTTTACTGGCGAGACTTTGATTCTTGGCATTAAACTATGTTGTTTAATAAATCGGCTACCACCTTGAATAAAATATCAAAGGGGTCAAATCCCATCTGTTCTGTACTGCACCAGTGTGGCTTTCGAATCCTTTTGCAATTTTCATTAATACAGCGGCAACCGCCTTTGCTCAGGCTTCAATGTGTCGCAGTACAATCACTTCTGCACTTAGTGCTGATTGACTTCAGCAGTTGGAATTAATTTCCAACAAATGGACATGTAACAACAATGCAACCTGAAGAAAATATTACGTTAAATCTATACATCTAGATTATGCAACAATACATAGCAGTACAACTAGCTATGAAAAAAAAACTAGAACATTTTATATTTAGAAATATTAAACGAACTAACTGCAATACAGAGAAACCATAGGTTATTTTTGTAGCAAAGCTTGAGGCTCTGTCCACAGAACAGTCCCGAGGTGGTGATGGTGATGGGTTGAGTCCTATGTTGTATGAAGGTGAGGGAAGAGACATAGTTACGTGTGCAAGTCTAATTTTTTTTTGAGAATTACTCACAAAACCATAATCACCAATATTTTCATGAAATAAAACAAGAATAAAAGGAATACCCAGTTTGGGCATGTAATACGCAACTGAGAGTTCAATTGGTAGCGGTGCGAACAACATTACAACACATATATTACAAGCTTTAAAAAAAACTTAAAATTTCGATGTGGCTTAGAGCTGAAAATTCCTTGAATAACACTATTAAAGGAGAAAAAATCCATTAACAAAAACATTATGTCGTAAGCCACAACTCATAACCAGTGCTCTCAGAACCATGGTGAGGTAGAATAAACACATAAAACCCCTATATCAAGTAGATAAATACACCTGGAAGATGGCCCTGTGTGTCGTCAGTTGGGCGCACCAGGCTCTTGTTCGGGTCACCTACATCATGGGAATATTGGGTTGAACGTAGCCCAACATAATGACCGTAAGTGTCAAATCCTGAACTATAAAAAAGGAACTCTGAGTATGAGCCATGAAGGAAAGGACTTACCCATTTCGAAGGTTGCCATGAAAGGAGTCTCGGGGGCCATGTGAATCTTTGGGCGCTAATGTTTGAAGAACCTGCAGGGTATTGTCGAGAGTTAGTGTAGAGGAAACTATAGGAAGGAATTAATCGAATGACCTAAAATTTAAACACAAAAAACCCGATTTAGACCTAACCTGGTGAATTACTTCTGACACGTGGTTCTGTCGGTGACCAATCTCGTCCTGGTAGCATGCAAATTTTATTAGCGAAAGGGATTACAGTCGAAACACATTCATAACCTTCTAAATCAAACCGCATCTTTGTAGCAGAGCAGGCTAAAACAACGAGAGAATGAAAAACTGAAATATTTGAGTGAGGAAAAAGAGTGTGGTTACTCACTAACCTCTGGTCATCAACCAGCACCATCAATATAACTTCGAAAAACCGTCGATGAAGGGTTGATCATAAGGAGCATATCAACTGTTGATTGAAAACATTGATGAAAGGGTAGACGGCCACAAAGAGCGTCGAGAGAGATTTAGTATCGGATATAAGGACTCGGCATTAATAGCTCCATTACAAGTTCAATTAAATCTCCAAACCATATGAATGTACATGTCACGAAAAAATAAATGAACCAAATGTGCGACCATTGTTAAGTTTACAACATTTTAAATTCTAGAAAATGGAAACGAAAATAGTCCTAAACATGCATAAAGGATTTAAACCCATAACACAGTGAATATATATTAGTTCTACAGTCCGATCATACTGTTTTACATAATCCAAATCATATTATGTACTAGATGTGCAATTACCATTCTTTAAGTAACTTCATTAATTTTTTTTTTTTTTTACATATATTACTGTGGTGATGAAGTGGGAACATTGTAGGTGTTATAAGAGAGAGGTTTCTACATTGATGGCCTGATTGTGGACATAATTTATGATGTGATTTTTTAGAGAGAAGGAGAAGAACCATGAGAAGAGCAAGTGGGACGACTTTCAACCCGCCAATAAGACCTGCCACCAAGGGTGGTTCTGCACCATTGGACGAAACCAACCCAGAACTGTGGATTTAGTTGGATAATGAAACCCTCAATATGACAATAGTATGGATGGAAACTATGCAACAACTTAGATATGAATGACAAACCTTCGAGCATAGTATAAACTTTTGATACATGAGAAAGAACTTATCATGAAGAGCTTGACAGATAAACAAAATCACCAGAATTCAAAACCAGTTTTAGACAATGGCAATAAAATATTTTGTAATAAATATTTTCTTCAATTACATTATGGGATGGGAATTTTTAGAACTTCCTATCTTTACACTATTCAGAACTAACTACATATCAAAGTTATAATGTCAATAGTAATATTGTTACAGTGTTTATAACTAACAACATATAGAAGTTGTAATGACAATAGTAATATTGTTAGTAAAATAATTTAAAAGATATGATATTGTTTAGTCATAGACAAATAATATTAAATTCCAGTTATTATTATTAATTTGGTTATTCGTTGATAATTAATATAATTAAATTTGATGAATATTTAGTGAAAATTATGAATTAAATTATGCAAAACCAAGACAAAGGATGTAAAATAATAAACCTGTGTTGTTGGATGCAATGCAGTTAGTCCCTACCCGTTATTTAATATATATATTAAATACGAAATGAAAAATAAAATAAAATGTAATAACAATACAAACATTAGATTTTTTAAGTTGTGTTGCTTTTGTTGCCATACAATCGTCAACTTAATATTCCATATTCTTTATACATAAACTCCGCTTAAGGAAATCATGTGACCACGAAGAAAATAATGGAACACATAAATTTTCAATCATTCACTTGAAATTCTATATTTTTTATATCACATGGGGTTTTGAAAAGTTATTTTTGATGGTATCAAAAAATAAAAGGGCATTGCATCTATATTTCTGATATCACATCGGGTTTTAAAAAGTGTTTTTAGTGTATCAAAAAATAAAATGGCTTTGTTAAAAAGTTTTATAAAAGTGCTTTATTGAAAGTTCTATATAAAAGGAAATTTGTTTTATTAATGAGTGGAATGAAATAAGGTGTTCAACAATATAATTTCGGGAGATATTTGTTAAGTAATTTGGAGATATTTGTTAAGTAATTTTTTATTTTTTTGATTAGAAAATAATTAGAAAAAAAAAAACAAAAAACAAAAAAGTCTTCGAAAGAGAATTTATGTTTTTGAACAAGTGTATCAGTTTATAAAATTGTTATGTTTTATCAAGAATAAAAATGTCTCTATATCATAAATATATGTGAATTTGGTGAAAATTGTGCCTTATGAGGGCACATATTGAAACTCTTATTTTTTTTGGGCGATATGGAGAGAAGAATCATGCAATAAGGAAAGAAGCTATATAATAGAAGGTGAATGATAAGCTAAGATGAAAATCATGGATTGGAAAGGACAACTGAAGAAAATCAAAAGAGGAAATTGAAAATAAGGGGCAAAGAATGTTACCATGTTTAGAGAGGTGCAAACCACATCAAGGAACCAAGAAGTGTAGCAAAAGATGGAGAAGATATCAAGAGATATTGTTGTAGCACGGATTTTCTATAACCTCCTATGTTTACTGGAAAAAATAATTATTTTTGGGTTTCGAAAATACAAACTTTTCTTCGACATAAAGATTTAATTGAGTACCGATCTAATAAGCCAAATGAGGAAGTATGTTATGCTTGCTGGAAATATTGTCATTGATGGCAAAGGAAAATACAGGAGAAACACCTGAACTATAATAGAGAAGAACCAAAAATAAGGCAAAGGAGAAGACAAGTAGAAGAGGCAGCAAAGAGAGCAACAATGATATCAACAGAGAGGTAGCAGAGGCAACAAAGAGAGCAAATGTGATAGCAAAGAAGCAGAGAGGTAGCAAGGGAGCAAGGCAGATAAGGAACATAGGCAGTGGACAAAGCAGAGACAGTCAATAGAAGTAGAGGAAGTGTAATGGAAATGTGATGCGATTGGTTTGCGATGCGATCGCATATCACAATCGGTGAAAGAAGCAGAGAGACAGAGTAATGAAGCAGAGATGCGATGAGATGCGACGTTTGTATTTGCGATGTGATCACATATCGTAATCAACAAAGGCAGCAAGGTAGACTATGAAACAAAGGCAGCGAAGTTGCGATGTGATGCGATGAAATAAGGACATGGGACCTACAGGGCAAGTGTATAGTATAATGTTACGAAGGGTGGGTACAAAAGAGTTTTACTTAATAAATGTATTGCCGAAACGTTTACAAAGCAATTAACACTATTATTAAGGCTTAGTTAAACAAACAGCGAAATTATGGTGGGACCCTACGATGAACAGGAACGGTGGTTTCAAAACCAAAAAAAACTGGTCTCGCGCGACCTCAAGACAGGTAAGTATAATTTCTCAAAAAAGGCGATATGGGTCTCTGCTTGTCACGTAATATAGAGGTGGTTTTTGAAAAACCACGAATGTCACATAATTTTTGAAGATTAAACCCCGTGCAATTAAATTGCGCGATATTGCACGATATCCGTCAGATCAGATTGGTGAAGATCTAACGTTGGTCGCATGATGCGAAAGGCAGAGATCTTATTAGAGATTGAAGATCGACAATGGAGATCTCATCTCATCAGCGATTTCTAATCGCATCGGCAGAATGAAAGAACAAAGAAATGGTAGGTTGAAAGTTACGATTGCGATTGAGCGATTTAATCGCAATCGTCCATTCCCAATTAACGGAAACCATTGGATCTAAATTGAGTTACCACATCAAAAATTTATAATTGCATCGGCGGAGCGGAAGAGCAAGGGAATGAGTCATTGAATGTTGCGATTGTGATGATGTGATCCAATCGCAATCGTTCGATCACGGTCGATAGCAACCGTTGGATCATAAAGTAAGTCAGAGTTGGGTCTACTGGATTTCAAACCTGAAAATATAATATTTTCCTTTGTTAAAGGGCATCGACGAGTAAAAGAGAAATATAACGTATAACGTTGAAATTTCGAAGAATTTCCTGGTGGGACCCTAGTTCATCGCATCGGCAGAAATCATATGACTAAGGCATAGCAGACCACTGAAGGTTGTGATTGCGATTGCGACAGTAAAAATTAATCGCATCAGTCCTACCAGTGATTCATCGCATCAGAACCATCGCAAAGGGTGTAATCGCAATCAAAAGTCATCGGAGGCAGCTCATCGCATCGGTGGATAGACAAAGATCGACAAGTGGGCCCGAAAGGTTGTTTTCTATGTTAAATGCGTCTATTATTATATTGTCGAGAGTTATTTGAGGTTTTCATAGAAGAAATTGTAAATGCATTGAAGTGGTTTTGAACCATATGAAGAGCTTCTACAATTTAAAATACTATGAATTTTGATAAAGCTGCCAGAATTGGAACAGAATTTGGGAAATGCATTCTACATGCATTGAAAACAGGAGAGTGTTTAGAAACTGAAAAAGATAGTGACAGTAGCAGAAAAGAGAAACGCACAGTGAGCCAAGAACTGAATGGATTGAATTGAAATTCTTATTGTAGCTAAAAATGTAAATGTTTTAATTGCCTTTATATTTTTTGTGATGCAAAGGCAAGTCTCCGGAGGCAAAGAAATATCCCACTGTAATATTGAAATGTATACATATTGTAGTATTTTTTTCTGAATATGCTGGGCAAGAAAACGAGAAGGTGGAAGGCAAAGATTCATGGATGTTCACTTCGAATTCCCTGTGGAATTCAAACAGTAATGAGGTGAAGTCTATAAATGATATCACATTGATATGCATAGAGAGGTTAGAGAATGGAGAAATGAGGCAGAAAGGGTAAGAAGAAGGAGGAGCAGATAGAGAAGCTGTGAAGATTTAGAAATGATATAAGACAGACATGAAGGCTGGTGGACATCAGTGAAGAAGGAATAGAACAGAGCTGATATCTAGGTAAATCAGCATGTTCTTATTTTTATGAAATTGGAAGGAAGTTGGTGCTTCCATATCAAGTTGTAGCTTGATAAATGTTAGTTGTAGCTGACAGAGGTAGGACCCTCCTGTAGGTTATAGCCTGCATAAAATAGATGGGATTTGGAGCTTCCTTGCAAGTTGTAGCTTGTTGAATCGAGGTTGTAGCCTCCTGTAGGTTGGAGCCTCCAGAAAATCAGTGGTGAGAGGGAGTTGGAGCTTGCCTTTGCATCACAACAATAATAATATGTAGTTTTCTCCCTTTATGGGTTTCCACTTATATATGTTATCTATATGCATGATGATTATGTGTTGATACTCTATATTTATTCTGCTTAATACCTGCTTCTCACTTATTAAGATTGATGTTCCATTGTATAGTAAGTTGATCATAAAATGATGATGTGAATGAGTAGAAAAGAAAGTTTAAAAAGAACATAACTGCATTAAAATGATTCACCCCCCCCCCCTCTCAGTTTAACCAAGGGTTCAACAATTGGTATCAGAGCCAGGTTCCTTCTATATCAATTTAACAACTGGAGGGAGATCCTTGGTCCCCAGGATGGCTAGTCTAGAAGGATGCTCAACAAATAAAGCCCCATTGTTCACCAATGAAAATTATTCCTTCTAGAAAATAAGAATGAGGACATACATAATGTCTCTAGGAATAGAATTTTGGGCTACTATGGAATTGGGATATGCCCCAAAGGCAACTGACTCAGAGAAAGAAGCCAAACAAGATTTTGTAGCTAATGCAAAAGCCATGAATGCAATCTTAAATGGACTATGTGAGGAAGAATTTATCAAATTAATGCACAAAGAGACTGCCAAAGAGATATGGGATACTCTAGAATAAATCCATGAGGGATACAAAAAGGTGAAGATAGCAAAACTTCAAGTCTATCGAGCTCAGTTTGAAAATATAAAAATGAATGACGATGAAGACATTGCCAGCTTCTTTTTAAGGGTTGCAGAAATTGTGAATAACATGAAGCTCTAGGAGAAACCATAAAATAATGTGTTATTGTTCAAAAGATTCTAAGATATTTACCATCCAGCTTTAACCCCAAGGTTTCTGCCATAGAAGAAACGGTTGATTAGGAAACTTTCACCATGAACCAATTACTTGGAAACCTAACAACATATGAGAGGAGATTGCCATATAGGAAGTCAAATTTGAGGGAGGCATCCTTTAAGACAGAGAAGAACAAAGAAGAAAAATAAAATACATGCTCTTGCCCTGATGAAGAAGAGGCCAAATTTGTCAGAATATTGGAAAGAGGCTCAGGAAAGTATAAAGTTAAACTTCCATTTAAATTCTTTAACTATGTAAGAGATGGACACTATCCATCTAAGTTTCCTTATAAGAAGACAAAAAATCAGACTCAAGAGAGAGAGAAAACCATATCAAAGAACTGGCAGAAAGGGAATAAACACAATAGAAAATCATTGTATGCTCAGCAAGACAGTAGTGCATTTGAAAGCTTAGATGAATCCTCCAATGAAGAGGGAACCTCTGAATTTGTATTGATGGCCAAGGAAGAACTTGAACGATTCCTTCTAGAAGATGAGGAAGAAGGTGAAGTTGATCTTGAGGGGGAGCTAAGAAGTGCCCTGGAGGAAATAGACAAACTTAAACTAAAGTGCAGAAAACATAAATACATTCTCCTCAAATATGTAAGATAAGAACAAAACTCAGAAGACCTCATCCAGTTGAAAGTAGAGCTTGAATAAGCCAAGAAGGTATAAGAAACTCTACTTAAGAAAATTAAATAAAAAATTTAGAAGCAAGAGAAATTCGAAGAAGAAGTAGTTTGCTTGAGAAAGAAATTAGAAAAATCCCAAAGAGAATTATTAATGGATACTCCTCAAATGAAAAGCTCTGGACAGTTGGTCCAAATTCTAAATGCTCAAAGGTCTCCACTGATAAAGACAGGGATAGGCTATGAAGGAGAAGCAAGTAAGTCCAAGGTAGAAGATAACAGGAATATCATTTTTGTAAAAGCTGTAAAGAATAATGAAGCAGCTCAGAAGATTCCTACAGAAGTAGAAGCTAGCAAGAACATGATTTGTAAAGAAACAAACAGAAGCAAGCAGCAACATGAAAGGATAGAGTATGAGAGAATGAAACAATCAACTACTAAAGGCTCATACGCTTCTAAGGATGAATTGAATAAATTTGGAAGTTGTCAAAGAAGGTTCTTTCCTCCTATGAGAAGGATCACTTGTTTTTCCTGCCACAAACCTTGACATACTGCAGCATTTTTTAAGACAAATCAAATCAATTCCAACCAGCAAATGATGTGGAAAATGAGAAGAACCCCTCAAGCAAGAAAATGGATAAGACAACCCTTCATCAGGTACGCTCATTTTTTTTATGGGTATTGTTTTTACTATAAGGAATTCGGCCATAAATCCAAGGAGTGCAGAACATATTTTCAAATACTGAGGTTCAAAACCTCAAGGAGATTTATGAATTATGGAGAGTTCACTTCTACTCAAAATATTGTTAAACATATGATCAAATGTTGTGTATGCCACAAAATCGGACATATGTCTTCCCAATGTCCTCTCAAATAATGTGGTCCATATTCTCAGAAAGGTGCCAAAAAAATAGCTGCCTGCAGTGGAAAAAGAAGGTGAATAAATGTGACCTAGTTCTAATATCTCAAGACCTGAAAAGCCAATGGAATTTCGAAAGTGGATGCTCAAAACATATGACTGGAGATAGAAGCAAGTTTGTAACCTTTGATGAAAAGAAATCTGGGAATGTAACATTCGACAATGATAAAGCAGGGAAAATCAAAGGGAAAGGCTCAGTCAGTCTTGAAAATGGAAGAGGAAAGGCTCAAGATGTACTATTTGTGGATGGGCTGAAAGCCAATATGCTAAGTGTCAGTAAAATATGTGACAAAGGCTGTGAGGTTCTTTTTAGAGCATAAGACTGTGAAGTAAGATCAAACACCAGAGGAAAGACATTGATCAAAGTTGTTCGAACAGAAAGTAATGTCTACATATTTAAAGAAGAGAATGAAGCATGCCACCTTAGCAAACTTGAGGAATCATGGTTATGGCATAGAATATTGGGACACCTAAACTTTGACCACATCATAAGTCTAAGAAAGAAGAATGTAGTCAGAGATATGCCAATCATAAAGAAGCCTTCAAATACCACATGTAAATCTTGCCAACTAGGCAAGAAGACCTGCACATATTTCAAGACCAAAGAGCAACTATCTACAAGTAGACCTCTTCAGCTTGTTCACATGGACCTGTGTGGACCTTCAAGAACTAAATCACCAAGTGGAGAATCCTATTTCATGCTAATAATAGATGACTTTTCCAGAATGACATGGGTAGCATTTCTCAAATATAAATTGGAAGCACTTGAAAAATTCAAGATATTCAAGGTAGTGGCAAAAAATCAAACAGGATGCAAGCTAAAGTGCATCATATCAGACAGAGGAGGTGAATTCACAGACTATGATTTTTCAGACCTATGCAATGAGCATGGGATAAAACAACAGTTTACAATTGCAGGTACACCTCAATAGAATGGAGTGGCAGAGAGACAAAACTGGTCAGTACAACAGATTTCCAGAGCAATGATGCAAGAAAGTAACATTCCCCAAACTCTGTGGGTAGAAGCAGTACACACAGTTGTTCACATTCTTAACAAAGCTCATTTAAGACCAAACTATGACAAGACTCCTTACGAATTATGGCATGGTAAACCAGCATCAATCAAGCACTTTAGAGTCTTTGGAAGCAAGTGTTTTATAAAAATTAATTATGAAAATATAGGAAAGTTTGATGCAAGAGCAGATGAAGGAATATTTTTAGGATATGCATCCAAGAGTAAGGGTTACAGGTGCTACAACAAAACACTATGCAAAATTGTGGAAAGCATTGATGTAATATTTGATGAAGAACTACCAAACAGAACAAGAAGCACAAGATGCATCAATCCTCTAGATGATCATGAAGAAGAGAACCAAGATAATGATGAACTAAGAAACACAATAGAAGATACTAAATTAAACTCAAAAGGTCTCTCAAGACACACTCAAAAGAATCATCCAGAAGATCAAATCATTGGGGACAAGAATGGGGGAGTCCAGACTAGAAGACAGTTAGCTGAACAGACAGAAGAAGTATACCTAGCCATGCTATCTCAAATAGAACCAAAGAAGTTCGAAGAAGCTAGCAAAGACAAAAACTGGGTAAATGCTATGAATGAGGAGTTGGAACAAATTGTGAAGAACAATACTTGGGAATTAGTTCCAAAACCCACTGGGAAAAATGTCATTGGCACAAAATGGATATTTAAGAATAAGATGAATGAACAAGGGCAGGTAATCAAAAATAAAGCTAGACTTGTATGCAAGGGATATTCACAAATTGAAGGTCTTGATTATGATGAAACCTTTGCCCCTATAGCCAGAATGGAAGCAATCAAAATGTTTTTGGCCTTTGCATGTTATCATGATTTCAAGGTATATCAAATGGATGTGAAGTCTGCCTTCCTGAATGGAGATCTAGAGGAAGAAGTATACATGGAACAACCTGAAGGATTATCCTTAATAGCTAAAAAAGACTATGTGTGTAGATTAAAGAAAGCCTTATATGGGCTAAAACATGCTCCTCATGCATGGTATTCAAGGCTGGAAAAATACTTGCAAAAGCAAGGGTTCAAGAAAGGAGGAGTAGAAAACAATTTGTACATAAAGGCTACTGAAAATGAACTCTTAATTGTAGTAGTGTATGTAGATGACATCATGTTTGGAAGCAACAAAGATGAGTTAGCAAAAATATTTGCTGAAGAAATGAAATCATAGTTTGAAATGTCAATTATTGGAGAGCTCACCTTCTATTTAGGACTTCAAATTCAACAAAAGAACACAGGAATATTCATTTCTCAAGAAAATTACTTAAGAGAAATGTTGAAAAGGTTTCAAATGGAAGACTGCAAACCTGTGTCAACTCCCGTGATTACTGGATGCAAACTATGTGCTAATGATGGATCAACAGATGTAGATCAAAAACTTTACAGATCCATGATAGGAAGTCTGCTATACCTAACAGCTTCTATACCAAACATTATGTTGGCAGTAGGACTGGTGGCAAGATATCAAGCAGCACCAAAACAAAATCACTTACTAGCAATCAAGAGAATATTCAGATATCTACAAGGAACTACACATTATGGGCTATGGTATCCAAAAGGCAAGAGCTTCACTTTGACAGCATATACAGATGCAGATTGGGCCAGCTGTGTGGATGATAGGAGAGGTGCATTCTATTTGGGAAAATTTTTGGTGGCATGGCTAAGCAAGAAGTAAAACATAGTAGTAGTAGCATGTTGCACACAAGTAATGTGGATGAAAAAAACTCTCCAAGACATGAAGGTAAGCATTGATGAACCTATTTCTATCAAATGTGACAATACAAGTGCAATAAGTATATCAAAAAATCTTGTACTTCACTAAAAAACAAAGCATGTCCTAATTAAGTACCATTTCCTCAGAGAACAAGTAGCACAGAAAGTAGTGAATTTG
This sequence comes from Pinus albicaulis, assembly GCA_034641835.2. Lineage (NCBI taxonomy): Eukaryota > Viridiplantae > Streptophyta > Pinopsida > Pinales > Pinaceae > Pinus > Pinus albicaulis. Next base: position 189,509,711 of record CM076584.1, read on the forward strand.
GAATATGTACCAAAAAAGGAACAAACAATAGACATATTCACAAAACCTCTTGCTAAAGAGCTGTTCGAATATCTAAGAGACAAACTAGGGGTAGTATTTTTAGATGTTACTCTCTGATATGAAAAGAAAGCATCATTCCAGGGGGAGATCAGTTAACGAATATTGTCACAAAAGAGCCAGAGCTAGTGAGCAGTGCATGGAACAGGTCCTCAAGATCAGAGTTTTATAGACAAGGTTTGGAAATGACACTAGGAAATGTGCAACCCTTTGCCATTGATTGCAAAGGGGGAGGAAAAGTAAGCAAGAAAATCAAGCAACAGAAGAAAGGGTCTTCTAAAAGGCAAGCAGAGGAAGTGTATTGCCATCAATGCCAAAGGGGGAGACTGTTGGAAATATTGTCATTGACGGCAAAGGAAAAGACGAGAGCGACACTTGAACTATAATAGAGAAGAACCAGCAATAAGGCAAAGGATAATACAAGTAGTAGATGTAGCAAAGAGAGCAGAAAAGATAGCAAAGAAGCAGAGAGGTAGGAAGGAAGCAAAGGCAGTAAAGGCAGCAAGGAAAATAAGGAACAGAGGCAGCGGACAAAGTAGAGACAGTGAATAGAAGCAGAGGCAGTGTAATGGAGATGCGATGCGATGCGACGCAATCGCATATCGCAATCGACGAAAGAAGAAGAGAGATAGAGTAATGAAGCGGAGATTCGATGCGATGCGATGTTTGTATTTGTGATCCGATTACATATCACAATCGGCAAAGGAAGCAAGGTAGAATATGAAACAGAGGTAGCAGATTTGTGATGCGATGCGATGAAATAAGGACATGGGACCTACAGGGAAAGTGTATAGTAAAATGTTCCGAAGGGTGGGTACAAAAGAGTTTTACTTAAGAAATGTATTGCCGAAACATTTACAAAGGATTTAACGCTATTCTTAAGGCTCAGTTAAACAAATAGTGGAAGTATGGTGGCACCCTACGATGAACAGGAATAGTGCTTTCAAAACCCAGAACAACTGGTCTCGCGCGACCTCAAGACCGGTAAGTATAATTGCTCAAAAAAACGCGATATGGGTCTCTGCTTGACACTTAATGTAGAGGTGGTTTTTAAAAAACCATGAATGTCGCGTAATTTTTGAAGATTAAACGCTCTGTAATTAAATTGTGCGATATTGCACGATATTCGTTGGATCAAATCAGTGAAGATATAACGTTGGTCGCATCACGCGAAATGCAAAGATCTTATCAGAGATTGAAGATCGACGGTGGAGATCTCATCGCATCGGCGTAATGAAATAACAAAGGAATGACAGGTTGAAAGTTACGATTGCAATTGAGCGATTTAATCGCAACCGTCTGTTCCCAATTAATAGTAGCCATTGGATCTACAGTGAGTTATCGCTTCAGAGATTTCTAATAACATCAGTGGAGCGGAAGAGCAAGGGAACGAGTCATTGAATGTTGCGATTCCGATCATGCGATCCAATCGCAACCGTTGGATCATAAAGTAAGTCGGAGTGGGGTCTACTGGATTTCAAACCCAAAAATATAAGATTTTCCTTTGTTAAAGCGCTTCGACAGGTAAAAGAGAAATATAACGTATAATGTTGAAATGCCAAAGAATTTCCTGGTGGGACCCCAGTTCATCACATCGGCAGAAATCAAATGACCAAGGCACAGCGGACCACTGAATGTTGTGATTGCGATTGTGACGGTAAAAATTAATCGCATCAGTCCGACCGGCGATTCATTGCATCAGAACTATCACAAAGGGTGTAATCGCAATCAGAAGTCATCGCAGGTGGCTCATCGCATCGGCGGATAGAAAAATATCGGCAAGTGGGCCTGAAAGGTTGTTTCTATGTTAAATAGGTCTATTATTAGATCGCTGAGAGTTATTTGAGGTTTTTATGGAAGAACATTGTAAATGCGTTGAAGTGGTTTTGAACCATATGAAGAGTTTATGCAATTTAAAATACTATGAATTTTGATAAAGCTACCCGAATTGGAACAGAATTTGGGAAATGCATTCTACATGCATTGAAAACAGGAGAGTGTTCAGAAACTGAAAAAGACAGTGACAGCAGCAGAAAAGACAAGCACACAACAAGCCAAGAACTGAATGTATTGAATCGAAATTCTTATTGTAACTAAAAATTTAAATGTTTTGATTGACTTTATATTGTTTGTGATGCAAAGGAAAGTCTCCGGAGGCAAAGAAATATCCCACTATAGTATTGAAATGTATACATATTGTAATATTTTTTTGAATATGCTAGGCAAGAAAATGAGAAGGTGGAAGGCAAAGAGTCATGGCTGTTCACTTCGAACTCCCTGTGGAATGCAAACAGTCATGACATGAACTCTATAAATGATATCACATTGATATGCATAGAGAGGTTAGAGAATGGAGAAATGAGGCAGAAAGGGTAAGAAGAAGGAGGAGAAAATAGAGAAGCTGTGAAGATTCAGAAATGATATAAGGCAGACATGAAGGCTGGTGGACAGCAGTGAAGAAGGAATAGAACAGAGCTGATATCCAGGTAAATCAGCATGTGTTTATTTTTATGAAATTGGAAGGAATTTGGTGCTTCCATATTAAGTTGTAGCTTGATAGATGTCAGTTGTAGCTGACAGAGGTAGGAGCCTCCTATAGGTTGTAGCCTGCAGAAAATAGATGGGAGTTGGAGCTTCCTTGCAAGTTGTAGCTTGTTGAATCGAGGTTGTAGCCTCCTGTAGGTTGGAGCCTACATAAAATCAGTGGTGAGAGGGAGTTGCAGCTTAACTTTGCATCACAACAATAAAAAGATGTGGTTTTATCCCTTTATGGGTTTCCACTTATATCTGTTGTCTATATGCATGATGATTATGTGTTGATACTCTATATTTATTCTGCTTAATACCTGCTTCTCACTTATTAAGATTGTTGTTCCATTGTATAGTAAGTTGATCATAAAATGATGATGTGAATGAGTAGAAAAGAAAGTTTAAAAGGAACATAACTGCATTAAATTGATTCACCCCCCCCCCCCCCCCTTCTTAGTTTAACCAAGGGTTCAAAAATGCTTTAGTATTATATTTTATAAAATAGATATTGGATGCCAGTATTTTTTGTGCAAGGTAGAAAAAGATTCATCTTCCTAGGAAGAATGAAACATCCTAGAAGAAGAAATTGGCACAAAGGAAAGTCACATGTATTAGAGGTGAACCCTCAACAGAAATACTTGATGATTTCATTGTACACACTGGAACTTATACGTGAAGTGAGACAGAGAAAATATAGTGAGTTCACGGATCGTCATTCATTTTCAACCTAAACTTGTTGACCATTAACTTACTGACTAACACCGAAAATCTAGAATTTGTACTTGTGGTGATTATTTCTAACACCTCCCCTTAATAATGACCTATACGTTAAATTTCTTCCTAGTCTATGTCACAACTAGGCTTACAAACAGGACTCAAATATTTTATTTTAACTTTATTTTCTATAGTATATTGATGAAAATTTTTCTTGAACTTATTGCTCCAAACTTATTTCTTAATATTCTTACTCTAGATCATGAACATTGTATATTGCTCCTTGTTACAACTATGATTATACCAATTCAGCTCAACATTTTCAGAAAATTTACTTCCATCATCAAATGTTCCTAAGTCTTGTTCAATGGACTACTTTGGATGAGAGTTGTTAGGTCCCTGTATTTGTTGTGCTCTCAATATAGTTTTTTATTGGTCATCTCTTTGGTCAACATCTGGATCTTCAAGAAATTCCTCACTCAATTGGTTACACATTTTATGATAATCAATTAGTAACTCTTCAAATGCAGAATCATGTGGAATAGATTTCAACTCCTAATATTGATGGTCATCAATAAAATCATTTTGTTTATCGAATAATTCTTCTATTTAAAAAATACTACCTGAATAAAAAATATTACCCCACCAAAAAAAATACTTCCAAATGGACTCTTTGAAAAAGGATCATCAAAGAGATCACAATAAAAAATGCTCGAAAAATTATTTATACCACTCATCGAACTCATCGAAAGAGGTTGCACCCTATCTGCTGGATCGTTAGTGTGAAATATGACTTCATAAATAAAATAACAAGACTATATGACCTGCATATTATGCATATGCCACATATCTCATCACTATTATGTGCTCACTACTTGAAGTTTCCACAAATTCATCATCGAAAAAAAATCCTTCAGGCTACATGAACACAATAGCATGGGTTGCACATAGAAGTTTCAACACTGCCTCTACAGAGAGCTCTCTAGAACTCTCAACAATACCTTACAAATATTAACACTCTAGTTCACTATTGAATTTGAAACAATACTCAAAACAACACAACTTTATTCCTAAATCTAGGTATGTTTATTGCACAAATCTAACCTCTCGTTCCTATCGCTAGATTTCTTTTAACTTAACGCGAGTTTATTTCCACATATTTCACATTACATTAAATCTGAGAGAACCCAGAACTTTGCCACGTCGAACTTTTCCTATGCCATTTCAAGCTCTAGTTACACCTATGTACAACAATCACAACTTCTACAGTATGGTATAACACTTTCCTACAATTGATCCACGGTTCTACATAACATGCATGATTATGAATATGTGCCTCTCGATATGATCAAACAATCTATTCGAAGACCTTTCCCAACACCAACGCTCCTCCATTTCAACATATGTGGTGCTTCTTCACAAGTAGCAGAGTCAACTAAAAACTCAAGTGAGATTTCCATGTTGTTTCCATGGAATATTTGGCTCCTATCCCAACAGCCAAAAAATATACACATAAATACTCTAATATGTACACGATCTAGCACAAAAGTCTCAACTGAATCAACTAATACTCAACTCTCACACATAGCTTCAGACTCACTTGTCCCTTCACACATCTCCACATAACACTCAATTACCCATATGTTCAACACAACATATGTGTAGTTTGTAGGTCAACTCCACTATTCTAAATTAACCAGACTATTGCACTTTTAGCACAGTGGATCAAATAGATATCACCAATAAATTCTCTTCTCTCAATGTTTTCTCTAAATATTTAACTCCACACTTGCCTACACCGCTTCCAAGCTTCATAATGCACAAGAATTATCACTTCAGGATTCAACAATGTTCTCAGGGACAGACAGTGTTTCCAACTAAAAAACTCTTCCAATGAGCGTGGCTTTACAAAAAAATTTTTTATCCAAAATCAGACAATGCTTGTAATTGCAGCCTCATTCTTCAACAAATCCAACATGGAGCATACACAGGCCACTCAATTTTTTCACTGCATGGTCGGCTCCATGCTCACCGCAAAACTTGTAGATGAACATGTCCTTAGCTCCACATAGGAACACTATCTAAAAATAATACAGATCTAATTTTTGTGATTGTACTCAACATAGCAGGGGTACGATCCAAATTCCAGGCCATGACTCACAACAAGAAGATCGTGTATTACCGTTGATCACCTATCACTTGCTCTAAAATTTCAACCCTCACTATCTCTAATACCATATTAGAGGTTAACCCTCAACATAAACACTTTACGATTTCATTCCACACACTAGAATTTAGACATGAAGTGAGCCATAAAAGCTACAAAGAGTTCACTCGTGGTAATTTATTTTCTACCTAAACTTGCCAACTATTAACTTACCGACCGACACCGACAATTTAGAATTTGTACTTGTCATGATTATTTATAACAAAATGCAACAATAAGGTGTGTCGCAATTTGTTAAAGAATCAATAGAGAATTTAGCTGCATATCTAAGACTATATCAACAAGATTCGAGAAGGATAACAAAGCTGAGAGAATCCCCCTTTAATGTGGATTATGGTCATGAAGGCCATAAAAGTGAAACCTATTATGCAAACATGCATATGGATGAAGAAGACAAAACAAAGATTCCAGAGGGAGAAGTTGAAGCCTTTGTGTGTGAAGGATAGAAAGAGCATATTCACGTGAATGGTAAAGATGATGGTGAATCTCATAGTGACGAGACACATTTGGATAATGACTGTAAAGTGAGATGTGAATTGGTGAATTGAACCATAACTTATGAATTTGATGAAGTTTAAATTGTTAATGAGCACATGCATGCTTGGATATCCCACCATCTAGTGGATAAATATTATGTTAATTACATTTGTGGTATATTTTATAAAAAAAGGATTTATGTTGATAATATGGTAAGTGCCATGTTTGATGAAGAATTGAAGTTTGAAGCTGCCACTATAGAAGCAAGTTATGGAAGAAAAGTTTGATCTTCTCATGACTAATTACATGAACTATAAACAACTGATTTCGACATAGATAAAATTACTAATGGAGTAACAAGGGATTTGGTGGATCCAATATTTGAAATTGTTGATGTTAAATTTGATGAAGAACAATCAACTGATGATGAGAGGTTGAACATGATGCATCAGAAAAAACACATTGATATGTTGTTATTTGGTGAGAGAAGCCCAATTGTCTCTGGAAGCTAAGTGAAATTCAACCTTTTTGTAGCAGAAGAGGTTGGTAAAAGAGTGGAAGAGAATGGAGAGGTAGAAAAGGAAGAGGAAGATGAGAAAAATCACACTACAAAGCATAACGAATATTTTTTTGACATTAATTTTGAGTGTGAAAACCAACGGGAGAACATACTTGTTAAAATTATAGCTAAAATAGAAGATGAATAAAAAATTGCACGAAATGACATGGAAGTTTCGAAATATGAAGAAGCAAGCATTGGAATAATGTTTCAGCAATCGATTCAAGAACAAATTGTAGTATTCTATCCAAAAATATGGCAGAGAGAATATCAACAATATGAAGCATAAGAAGGAGAGCAAAGTTGATAGATTGAAGATGATGTGTTGTGACAAAAATCCATGAGGGAAAGCATATTTTAAGAGGAAATTGTAGAAGAAAAGATGATATTACTCGTTAGTGGAAATACAAGAAAAGGAAAATAAAAGTTGTAGCAGTAGTAAGTGAATAAATATGGAGTTTTTAGCAAGAAAGCACAACCAGGAATGAAACAATTTTGAGTGTATAGAATTTGGAAGAAACGAAAAAGAAAACACAAACTTGTAAAAAGTTATTGAGTCAATTTTGTATTGGAAGCCTAGCTGATACTTAGAATAAAAGATTCTTAAGTCATGTTGAGCCATGATTAAGTTAAAATTAAGTTATACAATCGTAATTAAGGGGGGGTGTTAGAAATAGCAATTACAAGTGTATGCATGTAATACTAAAATTGAAGAGTTGGGGTTGACTTAAGAAATGAAAGTTAAGTCCAATCAACTATGAGTTTTTAAGGTTTGATTTATTTGGATAAAATACAAGTCAAGTTAGAGTTTGCATAATTCCATATTTAGTAGGTGTGGTGCTTATGTACCTGAAATTGGATCATTGTAATGTGTGAAAGCCAAGAGGCAAGAAGAGAGACAAGCCAAAACTCTGTAAATGTAATGTGAGAAAAAAATATAAATATAAATTTATTTTTGTCTATAATTAGTACATTTTCCTCCTTTTCCTTTTCATGAGTGTGTGTGTTGTCACACCACAGTTTTTGTTTCTATTTTATTTCCTATATGTATTATAATCTATGTAGGAATTTCAAATTTGAATCACCACTTAAATTTGAATGCTTAGGAAACTCTAGCACCCATTCTAATACTTTTCCTAAAGGATATTGATAATTATAAAAAAAAATCGGTTGTTTTTTACTGGAAAATCACCAGGACAAATTTTCTGTCAAATCCCATCTCTTCTCTATGTTGATATAACTTGAAGGGGAAAAGGAAAAAATAATATTAGATAGAGAATATCCGGAGGCATAGGCATGTTGTTAAACATTATGTATTTGGGCATTGTTCTGTCATATCAGTGATGGTGTGTACATTTATGGTGAGGATACATATTTTTGTTTTTCTGTGTTTCCCATAGTTATGTAAATTTTCTTGCCGGATTATTACAAATATTTCATGCATGGAATATTAATCTGAATGTCTTCAATTAAAAATCTTCCCTCTTCCAAAATGTACCAAAAATACCTTCTCATATGTGAAGAAATGGGTTTGATATTTATTGTCTCCCAGCTGCGTGATATCCTGAAGCCTCTCTAGATAAGGTTGGGGTCTAGTTGAGGGATGTCAAGTTTTGATGCAAGTTTTCTTGAGGTCTTGGTTACCTTAAAGCTTCATCAGATCCCATTTTAAATCTTTCTTGAATGATACATTTTTGGGTATCTCACTCCCCATGGAAAATTAGCGCTATTGTCCAACAATCCCTTCACTGCATTTAGGGTCCACCTTCTCCATTTTCACATATGTTGCACTATGAAGTATCAAAGACTAGTGCCATGGTGAACTAGGAAGTGTCAAACAAAAGGAATCAGGCCGACAAAGAATTTTGGTTCACCGCACCATTTCATTTTTTATTTACGAGTTTTGTTACATACTTCCATCGTCTATTTTTCCATCAATATTTTCCCTTATGACCTGAATGTATATAATTCAAGATTACTTCCTTCTTAATGATATTAATTAGGTATTTTTTCTATATTTTCCATTTTAATCTATTTTCCCATGTACATAATGGAAATTAAAATTCATATATTTAATCTCTGTCGTGAAAATCTGAATAACTTGGATTATAAATAATATATCTTATAATGTATATAAATGAAAGTTAAATTTAAATCTTTATTCCCTTTCCTATTAATCTTAATAACCACATTTTATAAAGAGGCTTTGACATAAATTCAAAAAGGAAAGAGAGAACATCCAGTGGGAAGAAACACCCCCCCACCCTCAAAATATAATGAAAAAAAAGTAGAGAAAATACAACTTCTAGGCAGTCATGTCCTTCACCCCAAGATGATCTCGCAGAAATTGAAACTTCTCCTCACTGAAAGTCTCGGTGAAGATATCAACAATATGCTCAAAATAGGAAAGTACTGAAGATAAATGATCCCATCATGAATGATTTTCCTAATTAAGTGCATGTGAATTTCTATGTGTTTGGTCCACTGCCACTTCACTGGATCACTCCATAACTTTAGCATAATTTGATTATCACACCAAGTTATAGTTGGATGATGGAAACTGATCCCAACCTCAGATAGGAAATTTTGTAGCTAAATGGCCTGAATAGTGGCATTGACTGCTCCTCTGTACTCGGCCTCTGCTGATGATAAATAAATGACAACCGTCTTGTTGCTCGACCAATAAATTGGGAAAGATCCCAATCTAAGTACATAGCGAGAGTTGGACTCGCGATCAATATTTTTGCTACCTCAATCTGAATCTGTGAACCCAATGAGATCCAAAGATTTTTTTTTTTGCATAATGAATCCCATAGGTGACTGTCCCTTGGACATATCGAAGGATGCATTTTGCAACTTTCCAGTGTAACTCATGTGGCTATTGCATGTATCTATAAATTGCTCCTATGGCATATGAGAGATTAGGATGGGAGTGAGTGAAATAAAGAATACTTCCCACACATTTACAGTACAATGTGCAATCAACCAATGGTGTGCCTTTTCCATTCTCAAGCTTTATCTTGATAATAAAGATGTGGCTACTGGCTTGCAATCACTCTTGTGAAATTGAGCCTAAATATCTCTAGAATACTTTGGTTGAGAAATGGTAATCTCAGAACCACTCTGATTGATCTCTAGTCCAAGGAAGAAATTTATAAAGCCCATGTATGTCATAGAAAAAAACTTATGCAATGCAATTTTAATCTCAGTGATGGAAAAAGTTGAACTACGTGCTATCAAAAGGTCATCTATGTAGAGTACTATGATCAAAAAGGAGCCAATTTTCTTCAAAAAATAAACATTGGAATCAGATTCGCAACATACAAAATTTTGAGATAACAAAAAGGAATCCATATTTGCATACCATGCTCTAAGTTCTTACTTGAGGCCATAGAGAGATTTCTTTAGTTTTCATACGAGAGATGAGTTTTGCATGTATCCCTGTGGCTACTCCATTTAGATTTCCTCCTCAACATCACCATGAAGAAAGGCATTCTTCACATCCATATGATGCACCTCCCATCCTCTTGCTACTGAAATGGAGAGAGCTAGCCGAATGGAATCCATTTTTTCCACTAGAGCAAAAGCCTCATCATAGTCAACACCATGTACCTGCTAAGAACATTTTGCTGCCAACTGTAACTTATATCAACTAACATGGCCATTTTTTGCTTTCTTGGTTTGGTAAGCCCACTTTCACCTCACAAGATTGTGATTGGAAGGTAGCGAAACCAAATCCCAAGTCTTGTTCTAAATAAGAGTGTTGTATTCCTCATCCATTGCTCCTTCCCATTCAGGATGTCGAGCTGCTTCTACATAAGTTTCTGGATCAGATGCATGCATCATATAATCATGCATGGGAATGCATGGATTCATAACTAAGAATGCTTGTGGATCTTCCACAAACTGAGGTATCGAGGCAAGATCATCAATGAGATCACTCATGCTACACCATTTTTGTGTTGAAGGTGGTCGATAATCTTTCAAACTACATGTGGAAGTATGGTCTCGATGTTCAAAAATTGGTGGTCCAACATGTGTCACAAGAAAATGATCATCTTCATCAGAAATTTGATCTGAAGTTTTATTTTCATACTCATCAATGAATGGTGATGGAAACTTGGTAACAATTTCATATGCCAGTGCATGAAAAATATATTCGTCAAAATTTACACTCCTTTCAATAAATATCTCTTCAATTATGATATCAAGAAATTTGTACCCTTTGAATTCATCAGAATTCCAACAGACATGCATGCTTTACTTTGAGGCTCCAAAGCCTTTCTCCTCTCTTTAGGACTGCAAGCCCATGCTCCAGATCCGAAAATGCGGAAATGACTGACTTCAGATTGAATCCAAGTTGAAGCCTCAAAAGGTGCTTTTCCAGTAACATATTTATGAGGATATATATTCTTGATGTATGAGGCAAAATTGATAGCTTCAACCCACAATTTTGATTAAAGAGATCTTGCATGCAACATGTATTGGCCATCTCTTTCAAATATTGATACTTTCTTTCGACTACCCCATTTTTTTTTGGAGTGTAAGGAGCTATATGCTGCAACTCTATGCCTACTTCATTAAAAATATTCTTGATATATTTGTTGACATATTCCATCCCATCATCTGTGTGGACTATCTTGCTGCCTTTTCCAAACTAAGTTTCTGCATACGCTTTGAAAATCTTTAGATGTCGAAAAACTTTAGACTTGGTTTTCAAGAAGTAAACCCAAGTGAATCTCGTGTAATCATCTATAAATGACAACAAATATCTTGCTTTTCTCATTGAAAGTACTGGAAATGGACCCATGATATCACTATGTACAATTTCCAAAGGTGAAGAGGCCCTCCATGCATGCCCCTTATCGAACTTGTCTTGTGGATGCTTTCCAAGATCACAGCCATTACAAACACCATTTGAAAATTCAATGGCCGACAATCCTTTGACCATCCCTTGCTTGCTAATTTTTTTCATATATCTAAAATTCGGTTCCCAAATATCTACTTCCAAATAATAATTTCTTCATTTTCATGAATAAGTATCAAAATAGAATCTAATTGAGGAAAAAAATCAAAAAATGTAAAGAGATGAGATTGATTAATTACCTTTCCATATGCAATCTTCAAGTTGGATTGCATGTCATAAATGCTCATGGAATTTGGGGTAAATTCCACTTTCCCTCCAGTACTAGTGTGTTCCATATGATACACTGAAATAAGATTCATAAAAAACCTTGGAATATGCAAGACATTCCCAAAACTTCCATCTTTGAATTGTACTCTTCCTTGTCTAGCTGCTTCAACTGCAGAATTGTCCCCCGTGAGAACAGGAGGTCAAGAGTATGCATGTAGAGAATAAAATTATTCCCTTGAAGAATCCATATGATGCAAAGCTCCTAAATCGATGATCCATTCTTGCGGTGTAGAATGAAGAGCAGTCAAAGCATACCCATTACCTCTTGTTTCTAATGGTTTTTCCTTTGTCTTCTTCTTGGCATTTTATGGAATGCGATGACCAAGATTATTTTGATGAAAGATTTTTTCCATCATATCAATAGTATTCTGCATGCAAGAGGATTCAGGATGATAACTTCTATTACAATAAGCACACTTTGAGTTTCCTTTCTTTTCCTTTTTACCCTTGGAGCTGGAAGAATCATCTAGAGGTTTTTGATTTCCTCCCTTTCATGGATCTATATCTCTTAGCTTTCCTTTGCATTTCTATTATTGATTACGTTTTGAGTTGGTATTTCCTTTATCATGCATGGCAAGTGCACGTGCATTTGGAGACATTAATGAACCCATTTTTATGAGCTTATGGTGCTCATGAATAAGAGACTCAATAAATGTGTCAAATTTTGGCATTTTCCATTTTTCTCTAGTTGCAAGTCTAACTGTATGAAATGTAGAAATGAAAATAGCATATTCAAGGCCTAATTTAGAAAAAATATAAAGGATCAATTGACCTTCCTGTTGGATTTATCGATTTCGCAATCATGTAACTGTAGAAGCAATGATTTAAATTTTGCAAAGAAATCTTAAATGTTCTTAAAGCTATTTGGATATAAGGAATTTAGCTCATTTTCAAGAATATGTGCCCGCAGCTCACCCTTATTTTCAAATAAATTCTCCAAGATTTTCCAAACCTCATTTGGAGTGTTGCATGTGTCCACATGGAAAAAAATTCTTGGCAATATGGACAACAATAGAAGACCAAAAGCCTTATCCATCTTGTTGATTTATTTGGATTTTTCAATGGTGGAATTGGGTTCAGCTTCCGTATTAATAACTATCTGATAGAAGCCTTTGCCTCTGAGGTGATGGAAAATATCTGGCTTCCATTGGAATTATTAATACAGCGTAAGAATTGTTGAAGATGGGAACTCCATTTTTTTCACCTTGTAATTGTAGCAACAATTGGGGCAATCCTCCAATATTTTGATCTGCAAATCAAATCTTCAAACAATTTCCAGTTATTTGCTCTTGAAAACTTCAAAATATTGTTCATGCACCTTCTCCAAACTCATGTGGCTTAGATACCATGTAATATTATTAGAGCACAAATACAGATATAGATAAAGAATAGTTTCACAAACTTGCGAGAGTTGAAAAAGAAAAAATAGAATTGAGAATGAATTTGATTCATAAATATTAGTTTGAGAATAAATACATAAAGAAACTAAGTTAATCTTATTTATACATGCAATAAATATGGATAACTAAAGCTAATTGAGGCTAATTGTGCTTTATGTTTTGTTAATGTGCACATGCACCACATGAAAGCACTAGATTTAACTAACTATTTAGCCAATTGCACACCACATGTAAGCACTCGAGTTAACTAGCTAATGAAAAGTGTGAATCACATGAAATAAATAGAGTTGAAATAAAGCTAATAAAGGCTAACTATGTGCATGTACCCCAAAGAGATAAAATAAAATAGTCTACGAGATACTCTAATCAAAGGATTGAATAACCATCTAACCGTGGTCAAATACCTTGAACATCAAACATGTGCCCCACAAATGAGTATACACGAAATATTATTAGTCTTAATGAGTGGAAAAGTCAATAGATTTCGTCATACTCGATAATGTTCCACGAATGAAGGATTTTTCAGAACCTAAACATCCAAAGAACCAAGTAGATAACTATTCATTATGTGAAATGTTGGTAATGAAGAGACGATAAACACAAAATTGACCCTAACAATTCACACAATAACATGAGTTGCTGCTCTTCTATATTAATCACACAAACTAGATTGAGATTACTTGATTACAACGAACCTGGTGAAAGGTATTTAAAAATTTTCTACTACCAACTCGCCTAATATAACTTGTCATGCAACTACTCACTAAATTCATCTATCACTTAAGCTCGACTTTACTCAACACTCTCAATGCTTAGTTAACTGACTCTCTAGATATAGAAAACTCTTGATTCGGGAGTAATTAGCTTATGTTGACACTCTCCCTTAATTACAAACATATGAATCAACATAACTCAAACAAGGCTTAACTATGCCTTCTAGGCTTACAATAGAAATTAACTAAATTTTTTTACAATTTTACATTTTCTTTTTCTTTGTTTCCAAATTCTATATCCTCAAAATTGCTTCATTCTCTTTTGTGCTTTCTTGTTGTAGGATTTATTCACTTATTGTTGCTACAATTTTTCTTTAACTTTTTTTTAATTTGTGCTAAAAAATAGTCTCATATTAGCGTCTACACCTTTCTCTTTAAATATTCATTCAACCATGGATTGCTACCACAACATTACATCTTAAAACTTTCTTGCTTGCTATGCTTCTTGCACTTCATATCCTTGAATTTATTTCTGCCATATTTCTTTATAGAAAAATCTTATCTCTTAACTTTCATCATTAGGTACTCCTACATTATTCCTATAATCTGCATACTCAAGATCATTATTCACCATTTCATTCAATTATTTTATTCCAGTTGTTGCTTAAAAACTTGCATCAATTTGTTTAATGGGCTTCTGAATCCATTCCTCAATGAGCTTCAAATACGCATCAAACTTATTAACAACCTTTATTTCAACTTCTTCTTCCATGCTATTATGAGTACCTGCATATTCAAAAAGAATGTTAAAAACATTTTTATTATGCTCTTTAGTGAGCGCTTCTTACTTTACCTCTTCATTCTCTACCTTCTTTTCCACTGTTTTACGAACCTCTGCTGTTGCAAACATGTTGTCTTCCACTTGGCTTCCAAACACAAGTGGGTTTCTCTCACCAAATAAAAGCATATCAATATGTTCATTTTGTTGCATCATGTGAAACAATGCATCTCCAGTTAATGGTTCTTCATCAAATTTAACTACAACAATTCTAGATGGTGGATCCAACAAACAAATTTATGCTCTATTGATAGCTTTATCTAAGCCAAACACAGCCGCTTCTTGTTCGCACACTACTTCATGAGAAGTTCCAACTGCTTCATATATTGTAGCTACAAAGGCAACTTTAACCTTCAATGATTCATCAGACATGGTACTTACAATATTACCATAATCAATCTTTGTTTCAAAAAGGAAACCACACATAACATCAAAATAATGTTCATTCACACTATGGTGGGATATTCGAGCATGCACATGATCATTGTGAAATTCATTAACAATTTCAACTTCACCAAATTCATGAGCTCCAACTAGATTCACCATCTTCTGAACCATCCACGTTATGTAAGAGTGCTTGACCATTGATATGCTTTCGCTCGGTTTCACATAAAAAGGCTTCAACTTATGTCTTTGCAATCTATGCTGCATCTTCTTCATCCATATCCATGCTTGCATAATGGTTTTCACCATCATCTACACTATATATATTACAGTGGAATGTCTCAACATTGGTATGCCCTTGCTCTACTTCACATACAAATGCTTCAACTCCTTTCTTTGCAACCTATGTTGCATCTTCTTTATCCATATGCATGCATGTATAATGAGTTTCAATTTATAGTATTCATGGCCATCTTCCACTTTTGAGTGAGATTCTCCAAGCTTTCTTGTCCTTTGAGGGTGAAATCGCGAAGTTGGGAAACACTTTTTGGCGGACGGCTAGAATATGGGAGAAATTTTTAATTTCTCGTCCGAGAAAATAGTCAACTCTATTTCTCGACCGAGAGTTTTAAAAACTCTCGTCCGAGAGTTTTATTGGGTTTAACCGGAGTTAAAAATCTCTCGGACGAGAGTTATGCATTTTCTAGTCCGAGAGTTTTATTGACGGAAACTCTCGGGAATACTTTCGGACGAGAGTTTTAAAAACTCTCGGATGAGAGTTTTCAAAACTCTCGTATGAGAGTTTTAAAAACTCTCGTATGAGAGTTTTCAAAACTCTCGTATGAGAGTTTTCAAAACTCTCGTATGAGAGTTTTCAAAACTCTCGTATGAGAGTTTTCAAAACTCTCGTATGAGAGTTTTCAAAACTCTCGTATGAGAGTTTTCAAAACTCTCGTATGAGAGTTTTCAAAACTCTCGTATGAGAGTTTTCAAAACTCTCGTATGAGAGTTTTCAAAACTCTCATCCGAGAGTTTTATTCCTATAATAAAACACAAAAAATTTTAAGTTTTTAGAATTGGTACGTTATATAATTTAAATAGTACTTTATTAAAATTAAAAAATGATATAAAATTATAAAATTATAATTTTATTTTAAATTATTTTATTATTATTAATGATAAAAAATACATGAAGATTTATTAAATAAAATTTGTTACACTATTTTGTAATATCAATGTTATATAAAAAACTAAAAATATTTTTATATAAAACTAATTGATATATTAATATAAATAAAATAAAATTCTAAAACATAAATCAAAGTAAAAACAACTATATATAATTTATATAATATTTTTTTTGAAATTAATGAATAAATTTAAATTTAAAAAACAATTGACTAAATGTAATGAGGTGATAAAGGAGACAATGCATAGCACCTTAATATCGTTATAAATTCTTGGAAATCTCGAGAAATTTTTGAAGTGAGATGAGCTTTTTGGAATGGGTCACTTTATCTTCCACTTCAGTTTCACACAATTAACTTGAAAGGAAGTCTATTTTCCTAGGTATGGTTGTAAGGGAATGAACAATATTATTTGAACATTGAGTGAGATGCCCTTCTTGGAATGGGTCCTCCTATATTCCACTTTAGTTTCACAAGATTAAATTGGAATGAAGTTTATTTTCCTAGGTATGGATGTAAGGGGATAAAGAATATTATCCGAAAAGGAAATGAATGTTAAGTGTGACATTCCAAGCAGAAGTGTATGGGATTGGAGAATTATGTTATTGCAGAAAACTAACCCTTGACCCCTTAAACCTTGACCCCTTAAACCCTAATTCCTAACCCCTAACCCATTTACCCCCACTAAACCTCTAAATCCCTAACCCATTTAACCCCTACCCCTAACACGTTAACCCCTAACCCATTTAAGCACCTAAACCCAAAAACCCCTAACTCCTAACCCCTAAAATACTTAACTGCTAACTCCCCTAACCCCCTAAACCTCTAAACCAATCCTAACCCATTTAACCCCCTAACCCCTTAAACCCTAATTCCCAACCCATAACCCTTGACCCCTTAAACCCTATTTCCTAACCCCTAAACCCTTAACCCCTAACCCCTTAAACCCTAATTCCCAACCCCTAACCAATTCAACACCCTAAACCCCTAAAAACCTAACCCATTTAAGTGTTTACTCCATTTAACCCCCAAAACCCTAACCCCTAACCCTTAAAATCCTTCACTGCTAAATCCCCTAAACCTCTAAACCTATAACCCATTTAACCCCCTAAACCCTAAACCTCTAAACCCTTAACCCCTAACCCCTTAAACCCTAATTCCTAACCCCTAACCAATTCAACACCCTAAACCCCTAAAAACCTAACCCATTTAACCCCATTAACCCTAACTTCTAACCCCTAAAATCCTTAACTGCTAAATCCCCTAACCCCCTAAACCTCTAAACCAACCCTAACCCATTTAACCCCCTAAACCCTAAACCTATAACCCCTTAAACCCTAATTCCCAACCCATAACCCATTCAACCCCTTAAACACCTAAACCTCTAACCCATTAACCCTTGACCCCTTAAACACTAATTCTTAACCCTTAACCCATTTAACCCCCTAAACCCTAAACCTCTAAACCCTTAACCCCTAACCCATTTACCCCCACTAAACCTCTAAACCCCTAACCCATTTAACCCCTAAATTCTAAACCTCTAAATCCTTAACACCTACCCCTAACTCGTTAACCCCTAACCCATTTAAGCCCTTAAACCCCAAAACCCCTAACCCCTTAAACCCTAATTCCCAACCCATAACCCTTGACCCCTTAAACCCTATTTCTTAACCCCTAAACCCTTAACCCCTAACCCCTTAAACCCTAATTCCCAACCCCTAACCAATTCAACACCCTAAACCCCTAAAAACTTAACCCATTTAAGTGTTTACTCCATTTAACCCCCAAAAACCTAACCCCTAACCCCTAAAATCCTTCACTGCTAAATCCCCTAAACCTCTAAACCTATAACCCATTTAACCCCCTAAATCCTAAACCTCTAAACCCTTAACCCCTAACCCCTTAAACCCTAATTCCCAACCCCTAACCAATTCAACACCCTAAACCCCTAAAAACCTAACCCATTTAACCCCATTAACCCCTAACTTCTAACCCCTAAAATCCTTAACTGCTAAATCCCCTAACCCCCTAAAACTCTAAACCAACCCTAACCCATTTAACACCCTAAACCCTAAACCTATAACCCCTTAAACCCTAATTCCCAACCCATAACCCATTCAACCCTTAAACACCTAAACCTCTAACCCATTAACCCTTGACCCCTTAAACACTAATTCCTAACCCTTAACCCATTTAACCCCCTAAACCCTAAACCTCTAAACCCTTAACCCCTAACCCATTTACCCCCACTAAACCTCTAAACCCCTAACCCATTTAACCCCTAAACGCTAAACCTCTAAACCCTTAACACCTACCCCTAACTCGTTAACCCCTAACCCATTTAAGCCCTTAAACCCCAAAACCCCTAACCCTTTAAACCCTAATTCCCAACCCATAACCCTTGACCCCTTAAACCCTATTTCTTAACCCCTAAACCCTTAACCCATAACCCCTTAAACCCTAATTCCCAACCCCTAACCAATTCAACACCCTAAACCCCTAAAAACCTAACCCATTTAAGTGTTTACTCCATTTAACCCCCAAAACCCTAACCCCTAACCCCTAAAATCCTTCAACTTTGCTAAATCCCTAAACCTCTAAACCTATAACCCATTTAACCCCTAAACCCTAAACCTCTAAACCCTTAACCCCTAACCCCTTAAACCCTAATTCCCAACCCCTAACCAATTCAACACCCTAAACCCAAAGAAAAACCTAACCCATTTAACCCCCATTAACCCCTAACTTCTAACCCCTAAAATCCTGAACTGCTAAATCCCCTAACCCCCTAAACCTCTAAACCAACCCTAACCCATTTAACCCCCTAAACCCTAAACCTATAACCCCTTAAACCCTAATTCCCAACCCATAACCCATTCAACCCATTAAACACATAAACCTCTAACCCATTAACCCTTGACCCCTTAAACACTAATTCCTAACCCTTAACCCATTTAATCCCCTAAACCCTAAACCTCTAAACCCTTAACCCCTAACCCATTTACCCCCAGTAAACCTCTAAACCCCTAACCCATTTAACCCCTAAACGCTAAACCTCTAAACCCTTAACCCCTACCCCTAACTCGTTAACCCCTAACCCATTTAAGCCCTTAAACCCCAAAACCCCTAACCCCTTAAACCCTAATTCCCAACCCATAACCATTGACCCCTTAAACCCTAATTCCTAACCCCTAAACCCTTAAGCCCCTAATTCCCAACCCCTAACAAATTCAACACCGTAAACCCCTAAAATCCTAACCCATTTAAGTGTGGATTCCATTTAACCCCCAAAACCCTAACCCCTAATCCCTAAAATCCTTCACTGCTAAATCCCCTAACCCCCTAAACCTCTAAACCTGTAACCCATTTAACCCCCTAAACCCTAAACCTCTAAACCCTTAACCCCTAGCCCCTAAAACCCTAATTCCCAACCCCTAACCAATTAGACACCCTAAACCCCTAAAAACCTAACCCATTTAACCCCATTAACCACTAACTTCTAACCCCTAAAATCCTTAACTGCTAAATCCCCTAACCCCCTAAACCTCTAAACAAACCCTAACCCATTTAACCCCCTAAACCCAAAACCTATAACCCCTTAAACCCTAATTCCCAACCCATAACCCATTCAACCCCTTAAACACCTAAACCTCTAACCCATTAACCCTTGACCCCTTAAACACTAATTTCTAACCCTTAACCCATTTAACCCCCTAAACCCTAAACCTCTAAACCATTAAATGGGTTAGGGGTTAATGGTTTAGAGGTTTAGGGTTTAGGGGGTTAAATGGGTTAAGGGTTAGGAATTAGTGTTTAAGGGGTCAAGGGTTAATGGGTTAGAGGTTTAGGTGTTTAAGGGGTTGAATGGGTTATGGGTTGGGAATTAGGGTTTAAGGGGTTATAGGTTTTGGGTTTAGGGGGTTAAATGGGTTAGGGTTGGTTTAGAGGTTTAGGGGGTTAGGGGATTTAGCAATTAAGGATTTTAGGGGTTAGAAGTTAGGGGTTAATGGGGTTAAATGGGTTAGGTTTTTAGGGGTTTAGGGTGTTGAATTGGTTAGGGGTTGGGAATTAGGGTTTAAGGGGTTAGGGGTTAAGGGTTTAGAGGTTTAGGATTTAGGGGGTTAAATGGGGTATAGGTTTAGAGGTTTAGGGGGTTACAAGATTTAGCAGCGAAGGATTTTAGGGGTTAGGGGTTAGGGTTTTGGGGGTTAAATGAAATCCACACTTAAATGGGTTAGGTTTTTAGGGGTTTAGGGTGTTGAATTGGTTAGGGGTTGAGAATTAGAGAACTTAAATAATGTTAGGGGGTAGAGGGAGTTGGGGATTTATAGGTTAAGTTTGGGGTTAAATGGAGTTAGGGGTTTGGGGATTTAGTGGGGGTAATGGGTTAGGGGTTAAGGGTTTAGAGGTTTAGGGTTTACGGGGTTAAGGGTTTAGGGGTTAGGAATTATGGTTTAAGGTGTCAAGGGTTATGGGTTTGGAATTAGGGTTTAAGGGGTTAGGGGTTAAGGGTTTACAGGTTTAGTGTTTAGGGGGTTATATGGGTTACAGGTTTAGAGGTTTAGGGGGTTAGGGGATTTAGCAGTGAAGGATTTTAGGGGTTAGGGGTTAGGGTTTTGGGGGTTAAATGGAATCCACACTTAAACGGGTTAGGTTTTTAGGGGTTTACGGTGTTGAATTGGTTAGGGTTGGGAATTAGGGGCTTAAATGTGTTAGGGGTAGGGGTTAAGGGTTTAGAGGTTTAGGGTTTAAGGGTTAAATGGGTTAGGGGTTTAGAGGTTTAGTGGGGTTAAATGGGTTAGGGGTTAAGGGTTTAGAGGTTTAGGGTTTAGGGGTTAGGGTTTAGGGGTTAGGAGTATGGTTTGGAGTTAAGCCGAGGTTATGGGTTTTGGAATTAGGGTTTTGGGGGTTAGGGGAGTTGGGGTTTCACAGGTTTTAGTGGTTAGTGTTTAGGGTTATATGTGTTACGGGTTTAGAGGTTTAGAGTTAGAATTAGTAGGTGAAGGATTTTAGGGTTAGGGGTTAGGGTTTTGGGGAGTTAAATGATCCACACTCGCGGGTTAGGTTTTGAGGTTTACGGTGTTGTGAGGTGCTTGCGGGTTGAAAATAGGGGGCTTAGTATTGTTAGGGGTGGGGGTAGGGTTTAGGAGTTTAGGGTTTAGGGGTAAATGGGTTAGGGGTTATTATACTAGTGGAATTGTGGGTTAGGGATTGGGAGTTTAGAGGTTTGGGGTTTGGGGATGGAGGTGGAGTTAGGAATTATGGTTTAAGGTGTCAAAGGTTATGGGTTTGGAATTAGGGTTTAAGGGGTTAGGGGTTAAGGGTTTAGAGGTTTAGGGTTTAGGGGGTTATATGGGTTATAGGTTTAGAGGTTTAGGGGGTTAGGGGATTTAGCAGTGAAGGATTTTAGGGGTTGGGGGTTAGGGTTTTTGGGGTTAAATGGAATCCACACTTAAATGGTTAGGTTTTTAAGGGTTTAGGGTGTTGACTTGGTTAGGGGTTTTGGAATTTAGGGGCTTAAATAGGTTAGGGGTTAACGGGTTAGGGGTAGGGGTGAAGGGTTCAGAGGTTTAGGGTTTAGGGGTTAAATGGGTTAGGGGTTTAGAGGTTTATTGGGGGTAAATGGGTTAGGGGTTAAGGGTTTAGAGGTTTAGGGTTTAGGAGGTTAAATGGGTTAGGGGTTAGGAATTAGGGTTTAAGGGGTCAAGGGTTAAGGGGTTAGAGGTTTAGGTGCTTAAGGGGTTGAATGGGCTATGGGTTGGGAATTAGGGTTTAATGGGTTATAGGTTTAGGGTTTAGGGGGTTAAATTGGTTAGGGTTGGTTTATAGGTTTAGGGGGTTAGGGGATTTAGCAGTTAAGGATTTTAGGGGTTAGAAGTTAGGGGTTAACGGGTTAGGGGTAGGGGTTAACGGTTTAGAGGTTTAAGGTTTAGGGCGTTAAATGGGTTAGGGGTTAGGAATTAGGGTTTAAGGGCTCAACGGTTAAGGGGTTAGAGGTTTAGGTGTTTAAGGGGTTGAATGGGTTATGGGTTGGGAATTAGGGTTTAAGGGGTTATAGGTTTAGGGGGTTAGGGGATTTAGAAGTTAAGGATTTTAGAGGTTAGAAGTTAGGGGTTAATGGAGTTAAATGGGTTAGGTTTTTAGGGGTTTGGGGTGTTGAATTGGTTAGGGGTTCAGAATTAGGGTTTTAGGGGTTAGGGGTTAAGGGTTTAGAGGTTTGGGGTTTAGGAGGTTAAATGGGTTAGGGGTTAGGAATTAGGGTTTAAGGGGTCAACGGTTAAGGGGTTAGAGGTTTAGGTGTTTAAGGGGTTGAATGGGATATGGGTTGGGAATTAGGGTTTAATGGGTTATAGGTTTAGGGTTTAGGGGGTTAAATTGGTTAGGGTTGGTTTATAGGTTTAGGGGGTTTAAGGATTTTAGGGGTTAGAAGTTAGGGGTAGGGGTTAAGGGTTTAGAGGTTTAAGGTTTACGGCGTTAAATGGGTTAGGGGTTAGTAATTAGGGTTTAAGGGGTCAAGGGTTAAGGGGTTAGAGGTTTAGGTGTTTAAGGGGTTGAATGGGTTATGGGTTGGGAATTAGGGTTTAAGGGGTTATAGGTTTAGGGGGTTAGGGGATTCAGCAGTTAAGAATTTTAGAGGTTAGAAGTTAGGGGTTAACGGAGTTAAATGGGTTAGGTTTTTAGGGGTTTAGGGTGTTGAATTGGTTAGGGGTTAGGGGTTAAGGGTTTAGAGGTTTAGGGCTTAGGGGGTTAAATGTGTTACAGGTTTAGAGGTTTAGGGGTTTAGGGGATTTAGCAGTGAAGGATTTTAGGGGTTAGGGGTTAGGGTTTTGGGGGTTAAATTGAATCCACACTTAAATGGGTTAGGTTTTTAGGGGTTTAGGGTGTTGAATTGGTTAGGGGTTGGGAATTAGGGTTTAAGGGATTAGGGGTTAGGAATTAGGGTTTAAGGGGTCAAGGGTTATGGGTTGGGAATTAGGGTTTAAGGGGTTAGGGGTTTTGGGGTTTAGGGGCTTAAATGGGTTAAGGGTTAATGGGTTAGGGGTAGGGGTTAAGGTTTTAGAGGTTTAGGGTTTAGGGGTTAAATGGGTTAGGGGTTTAGAGGTTTAGTAGGGGTAAATGGTTTGGGGGTTAAGGGTTTAGATGTTTAGGGTTTAGGGGTTAGGAATTAGGGTTTAAGGGGTCAAGGGTTATGGGTTGGGAATCATGGTTTAAGGGGTTAGGGGTTAAGGGTTTAGAAGTTTAGGGTTTAGGGGGTTGAATGGGGTATAGGTTTAGAGGTTTAGGGGGTTACAAGATTTAGCAGCGAAGGATTTTAGGGGTTAGCGGTTAGGGTTTTGGGGGTTAAATGGAATCCACACTTAAATGGGTTTTGTTTAGGGGGTTAAATGGGTTATCCCGGTTAGGAATTAGGGTTTAAGGGGTCAAGGGTTAAGGGGTTAGAGTTTTAGGTGTTTAAGGGGTTGAATGGGTTATGGGTTGGGAATTAGGGTTTAAGGGGTTATAGGTTTTGGGTTTAGGGGGTTAAATGGGTTAGGGTTGGTTTAGAGGTTTAGGGGGTTAGGGTATTTAGCAGTTAAGGATTTTAGGGGTTAGAATTTAGTGGTTAATGGGGTTAAATGGGTTACGTTTTTAGGGGTTTAGGGTGTCTAATTGGTTAGGGGTTGGGAATTAGGGTTTTAGGGGTTAAGGGTTAAAGGTTTAGAGGTTTAGGGTTTACGGGATTAAATGGGTTACAGGTTTAGAGGTTTAGGGGGTTAGGGGATTCAGCATTGAAGGATTTTAGGGGTTAGGGGTTATGGTTTTGGGGGTTAAATGGAATCCACACTTAAATGGGTTAGGTTTTTAGGGGTTTACGGTGTTGAATTGGTTAGGGGTTGGGAATTAGGGCTTAAGGGTTTAGGGGTTAGGAGTTAGGGTTTAAGGGGTCAAGGGTTATGGGTTGGGAATTAGGGTTTAAGGGGTTTAAGGGCTTAAATCGGTTAGGGGTTAACGAGTTAGGGGTAGGGGTTAAGCGTTTAGAGGTTTAGAATTTAGGGGTTAAATGGGTTAGAGGTTTAGAGGTTTAGTGGGGGTAAATGGGTTAGGGATTAAGGGTTTAGAGGTTTAGGGTTTAGGGGGTTAAATGGGTTAAGGGTTAGGAATTTGTGTTTAAGGGGTCAAGGGTTAATGGGTTAGAGGTTTAGGTGTTTAAAGGTTTGAATGGGTTATGAGTTGGGAATTAGGGTTTAAGGGGTTATAGGTTTAGGGTTTAGGGGGTTAAATGGGTTAGGGTTGGTTTAGAGGTTTAGGGGGTTAGGGGATTTAGCAGTTAAGGATTTTAGGGTTTAGAAGTTAGGGGTTAATGGGGTTAAATGGGTTAGGTTTTTCAGGGTTTAGGGTGTTGAATTGGTTAGGGGTTGGGAATTAGGGTTTAAGGGGTTAAGGGTTAAGGGTTTAGAGGTTTAGGGTTTAGGGGGTTAAATGGGTTATAGGTTTAGAGGTTTAGGGGATTTAGCAGTGAAGGATTTTAGGGGTTAGGGGTTAGGGTTTTTGGGGTTAAATGGAATAAACACTTAAATGGGTTAGGTTTTTAGGGGTTTAGGGTGTTGAATTGGTTAGGGGTTGGGAATTAGGGTTTAAGGGGTTAGGGGTTAGGAAATAGGGTTTAAGGGGTCAAGGGTTATGGGTTGGGAATTAGGGTTTAAGGGGTTAGGGGTTTTGAGGTTTAGGGGGTTAAATGGGTTAGGATTGGTTTAGAGGTTTAGGGTGTTAGGGGATTTAGCAGTTAAGTATTTTAGGGGTTAGGAGTTAGGGGTTTTTGGGTTTAGGTGCTTAAATGGGTTAGGGGTTAATGTGTTAGGGGTAGGGGTTAAGGGTTTAGTGGTTAAATGGGTTAGGGATTTAGAGGTTTAGTGGATGTAAATGTGTTAGGGGTTAAAGGTTTAGAGGTTTAAGGTTTAGGGGGTGAAGGTTTTAGGGGTTAGGAATTAGGGTTTAAGGGGTCAAGGGTTATGGGTCAAGGGTTAAGGGGTCAAGGGTTAGTTTTCTGCAATAACATAATTCTCCAATCCCATACACTTCTGCTTGGAATGTCACACTTAACATTCATTTCCTTTTTGGATAATATTCTTTATCCCCTTACATCCATACCTAGGAAAATAAACTTCATTTCAATTTAATCTTGTGAAACTAAAGTGGAATATAGGAGGACCCATTCCAAGAAGGGCATCTCACTCAATGTTCAAATAATATTGTTCATTCCCTTACATCCATACCTAAGGAAAATAGACTTCCTTTCAAGTTAATTGTGTGAAACTGAAGTGGAAGATAAAGTGACCCATTCCAAGAAGCTCATCTCACTTCAAAAATTTCTCGAGATTTCCAAGAATTTACAACGATATTAAGGTGCTATGCATTGTCTCCTTTATCACCTCATTGCATTTAGTCAATTGTTTTTTAAATTTAAATTTATTCATTAATTTCAAAAAAATATTATATAAATTATATATAGTTGTTTTTATTTTGATTTATGTTTTAGAATTTTATTTTATTTATATTAATATATCAATTAGTGTTATATAAAATATTTTTATTTTTTTATATAGCATTGATATTACAAAATATTGTAACAAATTTTATTTAATTAAATCTTCATGTATTTTTTATCATTAATAATAATAAAATAATTTAAAATAAAATTATAATTTTATTATTTTATATCATTTTTTAATTTTAATAAAGTACTATTTAAATTATATAACGTACCAATTCTAAAAACTTAAAATTTTTTGTGTTTTATTATAGGAATAAAACTCTCGGATGAGAGTTTTGAAAACTCTCATACGAGAGTTTTGAAAACTCTCATACGAGAGTTTTGAAAACTCTCATACGAGAGTTTTGAAAACTCTCATACGAGAGTTTTGAAAACTCTCATACGAGAGTTTCATCGGGTAAACTCTCGGGCGCAAACTCTCGTCCGAGAGTTTTTAAAACTTTCGGCCGAGAGTTTGGCCGTGAGTTTAAATGTAACTCTAGGCGGGTTAAACTCTCGGTCGAGAGTTTTATAAATTTCTCGTCCGAGACATTATCTCGGCCGAGAGTTTCTGGTCAACGAAAAACACAGAAAATTCTGCAGTTTTCAGGAACCTGCAACTTCTGAGGGGCAGAACACCTACAAAAACATAATGTTATATGTCGGACAAAGTACCATTAGATTCATCTCTGAATCTAGTTTCTAATGATATGAGATTTGTGGAGTTTCATTAAAAAATTCATTTTTTTATTAATTTTTTACTAAACTGTGTCATTGTGGAATTTCATTGTTCGAAAAATTGCACTAAATGAAAATTCAATAAATTTCAAATGAGGACACCAAAAAATTCAAAAAAATCATAGTGCACTTCCTCTCCCTGTCTACTTCAAAAGGGTACTCTCATTTTTCTTATTGACGATCACATTGAAAAGAAAATCAAAGGATAATAAAATGTACTGAAACATCACCGTTTTTTTGTCTTCGTCCATTTCAAAAAATAATAAAAAATAGTGATTTGATCCGAAAATTACCAAAAAATAGTCTGTGCACTAGTGCAATATATGTAGATTATGATGCTATGGTTTTTTTCCAAAAAATGAATAACCTTCCCTAAAAAAAGTAAAGGATAATAAAGTGACTATTTATGTTTGCCTGAAAATTTCAAGTATATGCAGTTAGTAAACAAGAAATTTACCCCTCTATATGTCAATATTTTTTTTTTTTTAAAATATGGGTATGGAGGTAAGACAATTCTCTACAATTCTTGTTTTTATGTCAAAGCATAATTTGCAATAAAAATATGAGTTTATTGGAGTTGAAGTTGAAAATCATAGAAAATTACAATTTTCAACGTCAAAAAAGGGCAAAAAGTGTTTCCCAACTTCACATTTTCACCCTTGAGAGTATTTCTCATATACTCTCAGATCTTCATCTGACCCAACAAAATTTGACACATCTTGTTGTTGCATGTCACTTCTCCTTGCACCAAATTATGCTTCCAGGATCTTCCATGATTCCTTGGAATTTGTAGCTTTTTCTCCCTTGCACATAAATGTTTCATCCATTTCTTTCTAAATGAAAATCAAAGCTAGGGAAATTTTTTCCTCTACTAGACATCTCAGTTCCTCGGTTGTGGCCTAAACCTCATTAAACACAGCAACAATCTTTGCCTCTTCTTTTGTATCACTTTTCTTTTTCCTCTTGAGTCATGCTTTGCGACCGATGACTATTATCATTCATCTCTCTTATAGTTTCTTCCTTGTTGCATGAGGCTATCTTCCATATCGCCCTCGAAAATAAATATGAATTTTAATAAATGCCTTGTAAGGCATAATATTCACCCAAAAAACTATCATACTCTAGAAAACACAAAAATATTTGTTATGAATTAAAAGCGTGTGAAAACCCCTAAATTATGTTGCCAATAAAGACTCCAAAAACCACAAAATATTTTATATAAACCTCTATTTTTCTTTTCATACAATAATTAAAAAAAAAAAAATTAAACTTTTTTATATAAAAAATATTTATATAAAAAAATCCTTTTATAAAATCCCTCCTAAAACAATCCTTTTAAAATCTTAATATAATATCTCACTTTACTAAAAACCTTTTAAGTATTTTAAAAATCCATTTTGAAAAACCTTTTAAAATCTCTTTTTAATAATCACTTTCTTTTATGAAAAAAAGTTTAAAGAAATCAAACCTTTTGAAATACAAATACTCCTTTTAATAAGACCAC
This sequence comes from Pinus albicaulis, assembly GCA_034641835.2. NCBI lineage: Eukaryota > Viridiplantae > Streptophyta > Pinopsida > Pinales > Pinaceae > Pinus > Pinus albicaulis. The sequence continues at coordinate 189,537,743 of CM076584.1, forward strand.
TCCACGAATGAAATCGAATTCGGTATTTGAATGAACCTTTTAACCATGCACAGGGTTTCTTAGAATGCCCTTTGAAAATTTTGTTGACTCGTTGCATTACTGTGTCTCTGAGATGAATAAGGAAGCGTTTTCACCATGCACAGGGCTTTTTAGAATGCCCTTTGAAACTTTTGTTGACTTGTTGCACTGCTTCCTCTCCGAGATGAATAAAGAAGCGTGTTCACCACAGTTTAACGGCCTCAGTATAACTTCCAGATAGGTTATAGCTTAAAAAAGTGAGAAAAAAAATTTCTCCTTTCACACATGGATTATCGTTTATATGTTTTCATTGACTCTCTGATACCAATATGTTAGTCAGGAAGAGAGGACAAATACAAAATTAACATTAAAAATTCACACTTGTCATGCAATTACTCACCAAATTTATGTATCACTTAAAGATTGATTTGACTCAACATCCCCAAAGCTAAATTAATTAATTCTCTCGGTATAGCAAACTCTTCATGTGAGAGTAATTAGTTTATTTTAACACGAAAGAACTAAATATAAGAAGAACTCACCGTCACCTATCTAGCGAGTGGAGGGCGACATAAATTAAGTTAATCCCCATCCTTTTGCCTTTGCCTTTACAGATATCACATAACCGACTGTAATTGTGTTTGACCCATGCTTGCTGCATGCTTGCCCCACTGCCAATTATAAAAACAGGTAACTATACAAGACAACACCAAAAACACAGACAAATAAAAGCTTCAATTTTGGCGCACTCACAAATAGACATGTTGACAATCAAAAGCGCTTCAAACTGACAAAACATGGATCAATATAGAGCTAGAAATGGAGTAAATATTTCTTGGTCATTTTATGTCTATCCATAAATGTAAAATGTAATTCTCGCCTTTCCCATAAAATCTTTTAAACTTAACAAAAATGTACGGTCATAGCAAGATGGATCTATTAGGATCCAATGAACATAATAAAATAACTCGAAAGTTTGATTGTTCCATTTGTCCTCAAACGTTAAATCCCTTCAATTGTGTCGTTCATTTAATCATATCATAAATTGTACGGTCATAACTGTTAGCAACCTATAATATAGGGGTCATAATTTTGACTTGACTGTTGATAATCTTGTAAATTTGTACATACTTTTCCTTCTACAAGTTGTATTCACATATTTCATAAAAAATCAAAAAAATCAAAAAGAGGGTAAAAAGTCCTAAAAGAATAATCAAAGGACTTAGAAAAAATAAAATACCCAAAAAGAAAAAATGAAAGTGTGCAAGCATACATGCCACTACTTTTTAGTTTTTGACTGTGGTAGAGTATCAATAAATGCCATATTCCATGATGAGTTAAACAGTTTAATCTTGACTTGTCATTTTTCAATTTTCCTTGTTATAGATAGAGAATAATGAGTTGTCATACAATTTAATCATGACAATTCAGTACTTAGGTAGAGAAATAAAGTGAATCCAATAGTTTAATCTAGATTCATGGATGAAATAAGTGTAGAATTAGATAATTTTAGTTGCTTTTAGAAAGAATAAATGCTGTGAAGGTTGCTAGCTTAAATGCACCTTCTACAAAGGAAGAAAAAAATGTTCGCATGGTAATATGGGTATGCAGAAGAAGTTGAAAAGTCTCAATGTAAATACCATTCATCATGGGCTGCAAAATAACTAACTTCCCCTTCCCATAGTCATGAAACATTCTAGACTATCATTCAGAAAGGTTGAAGGCATTTCCTTGACTTTTGTTGGGACCGGACCCAAGGCTCTCTGACTGATCAGTTGAAAGTGTGAAATGTCTGTATTAATCCCTTAATCACATCATTTACCATTCATGCACTCATTCCCTTGAATAATACTAAGTAAAACTCCATTTTTACTTAAAGGCATTTGTAATTCCTATTTAGCTAACTTCCTACATCATTTAAACACATTAAGCCCTCAAAATAACATTACATCATAAGTTAAGTGATAAGATCAATACAAAATATCTTTAAAACCTCACTTTACTTTTTATAAATATGTGTTTTGAGTATACCATGTCCTATTTTCATATTGACTTTAACTTATATATTAACTCCCTATACAAATAACCTGTTCCTATTTTATAACTCCTTTTTATATAATAAACCCAAAAACCCACTTAATATAACTTAAGCCAAAGCTGTTTATTCCCACATGTTTAAATAAAATCCCCCCTTATAACCCCTTTGGCTAAGTATTCTATGTTGGGAAAAATACTGAGAGGGGGGGGTGAATCAGTATTTAAGGCAACCTGAAACTTTTTACTTTTTCATGCTCTAAAACCCATACGCTACTTTCCTTTAGTAAAGTTGCGTATACACGCGGATATCTTTCATGAAACTAGCGTATACACAGAGATCTAGTTATGTCATTAGTTCTTTGCTTCTATCATTCCATCATTCATTCATCAGATGTTCAATAAATAGTAAGCATGTGCAGTAAGAACAGAATAAGCCATCACACAAAGCATCACACATGAACACCAGGATTTTTAGGTGGAAACCCAAATCGGGAGAAAACCACCGCTGCAGTTGCTCAGCCTTCAATATTTTATTATAGAGAAAACATCTTACAACATATGTGCGCGGAGCCGGCCAGCAGGCACCCTGGCGCCGTTTACCGGCCTCACGGAAGGAGGCTCGGCCCCATGACTCGTTTACCAGCCTCTCATGGAAGGGAGCTACGACCCCCTGATCTCGTTTACCAGCCCTCACCGAAGGAAACTCGACCCCACGGCCCCGAGCTACAACCCTCGACACCTTGGACCACGTTTCATCAATTTTCACACTGGATCCAACAACCTCAATAGAACAACACTTGCAGGCCACATTTCATCATATTTCCAAACTGGACCCTTTCCATATTTTTAAGTACAAACATACATCACCAACAGATACTTATCAACACAGATCAGATAGCAGAAACACAGCAGAAAAGATCAGATATTTCATACCCCTTGCTTCAGCAAACCCTAGTTTGCATACGCGCTTTCCCTTTACTGATGTCGCGTATATACGCGCTTCCGTCCATACAAACCAGCGTATACCTCAGTGTATATGTTATTGCGCATACGCGCTTTCTCTTCGGCGGAAGTCGTATGTCACAGCTTCCTCGCAGCAGTAGCGTGTAGATCTTCAATCATTGTAGGCGACATATGCCAGATCGGACATTCATCTCGATTCAACCCGCTGCCAGACGGATGGTACCGCTGATGTTCGCCTCATCACAGATCTAGGCCTTCCATAAACAGATCTAGCAAATACAAGTACATTTCAGATCTAGAAGTCCCGCTTCATTATTTCTTCATAAGTGCATCATAGATTCAGATCTATCAACAAACCTTAACCCTTTCCATACAGATATACTTCATAGAGAAGTATTCATTCAAGTTCAGACATCTTGCTCCCATACTCATAATTTGCACAATGAATTTCTTCTCCTTATATAGGTTTATCCTTTTTCAATACCACGGGCCAAAGCAATACCACGAGCCTTCAATACCACGGGCCAAAGCAATACCATGAGCCTTCAATACCACGGGCCCCTGTTTTTGCACTTTATGAGCACTTTTGCCCATACGCTACTTGGAACGTTTATTCCCGCGTGCATACGCGACTTCCCTTAGGAAAATCCGCGTATTCCTAGAGACATACTCTTTTCATCAAGATTTAGCACATGCTAAATTCCTTTCTTCATTGCCTTCTGTACACACTGTAGATACATCATATTTTCTTCATCAAGAACATATTCTAGCAAGCACAACTTTATCAAGTAAGTTGCCATCATCTTTATCAAGTGGGTTGCCTTTCAAGGACAACACTCAATATCATAATATCAACAAGCATCATATCACATCAGATTTACATCATTTACCAAGTCCATCAAGTCAAGTATAACTTCATCAGGTGGATTGCCATCAAGGACAACATATGTCAACAGTCGCATGTCTTCATCTGCATTCAGTGGGTTGCCATCAAGGACAACATCCTGCATCATATTTCCAACAATCTCCCCCTTTGGACTTGATGGCAACCATGATGGTGTTTGGTTACCACAACAGATAGATACATTAAGAATACAATGACACCATGTCACTCTCCCCATTTTTACCATGTCACTCTCTCCATTTTTGCCATGTTACTCTTTCCATTTTTGGCATCATTTAAACACCATGTCACTCTCCCCCTTTGACATCAAGGGCAAAGAACGGATCAAAACCAACATACTCACCCCCTTTTCTTCTCATGTAGAAGAAGCGTTCTGCAGATCTGATGTATACTGAAGTGACCAAGCTCCCCCTGAGTTCATGCTGAATATTTTTCAATGAAGTATATGACTCTATGATCTTCCTATCACCAAAAGACTCATACTTACATCAAATATCCAACCAAGTGGATTTACATATAAGACTCAAGTACCCAACCAAGTGGGTTTACACATTTCAACTCAGCTACCCAACCAAGTGGGTTTACAAAAATTGACTCAGCTACCCAACCAAGTGGGTTTACAAATTTTACAAGTCCTTACATGACTGAATATAGCAATTTACATCATGAGTCTCAACAAGACCTTTACACCAACCTACAAAAATAACTTTAAGACCAACACCAGAAAGTCCTCAAGAAAGAGAACATATTTCAGAATCAACATAATGCCAACAATGCATTATACTCAGCAAGGCCAATGCTCCCCCTGAATCTTTGCAACCAAGCAATCTTTCCAAAAGACTAAGGCTCCCCCTTAGTTTGTGCATCCTGAAAACTTCCACCAACAAATCATCAAGGCATCTTCATCAAAACATTAGAAACAGAATTATGAGAACTGGAACACCACCAGAGATACCAAACAGTATCAGAGATACCAAACAGCACTGCAGTTGTGCTAAAAAGAGCTGAACCAACCAAAAATTATCAGCAACCAAACATACGCGGTTTTCTGTGCATGAACTAGCGTATATACGCGACTGTGTTTCAGGAAACCCGCGTATCCCAAGCCATCTTCTAGAATTTCAACCAGGTCTGATTCTTTGTGAGGCAAAGACAGTGTTCAGCTTCTTTCTGAGACATTTGAATGCTTCCCTGGACTACAGATAGATATAACGGTGTAGTTGTGTCTTCAAGCGTCATCCAACGGTTGTAGCAAAGGCACATTAGTAACCAAGCCTTCAGATTCTTTGCAACATCAATACAATCTTTCCAAGAAAGTTTATCATACCAGAACAACAGCTTCTCATAAGTGTCAAGCAATCATTCATGTGGTCCACCACCATCCTACATCACCATGACCTTTAAGATTTAACATGAAGTAACATATGTAGGAACAGATCTCAACCATAGTAACGACTATGCATGAACTATTCTTATCTCTGAATCATAAGACTTCCAATTTTATCCAGCAGATAAACTTCAGCAAGCAGTAAACATAGTTCATCTCATCATCATAAACCATGTACCAATTCATCATCATTTGAGCATGAGTATCACAAAAACCAAAGAACAAGCAGTCATATTGCCAACAATGCAATCATTAGTATTCAACCTGCTGCTCCCCCTAAACCAATGCTCTTCCTTAGCTTGCAATCTGAAGCACCTTCAACAGCAAGTCATTAGTAACAATCTCTGCATGATCTGACCTCATCTCTGAATTATAAGACTTTCATCTCAACAACGTGTGCTCTTCATCATAAAGCAACCAGGCTTCATCCATAATGTTCAACACAAGAACCCATGTATCATTTCATTATTATGAGTATAACCAGAATAATGCTAATAGTGCAATCATCAGCAGTCAGACTGATGCTCCCCCTGGACCTCTGCTCCAGATCTTTAGCTATCAGTTAAATTTTCTTACCATTAATGCATACGCGGCCGTGTCTGCTGTAACTCACGTGTATACGCGACTTTGTTTCATAGAACCCGCGTATGGAAGGTGAAATATAGAAAATTTCACACCTTCATCTCCTCCTGCAAATTTACCTTTTGTTCCTGTCTTTTCTTTACACCAGATGCACTGTCAGAAATTCATATAACCAAAGTAATCAAATCAACCATGAGAGTCATCATGCATTGCTCCCCCTGTGACGATACATTACAAAATCTCATAATGTATCCCACATCATTCCTGCAGTCAATCAGAGAAGTAAGCTTTCCAGAAGTGGATGACTGCAGTAGGGTCTGAATTCCCTACGTTTCTGATCGGTCCTCCTTCTTTTTCCAAATTTGCTTGAGCTTTCCAACAGTGTGCTGAAAATTGTCCACTTTCCCAGATCTGTTCATCCTGCATTCTTTTTCTACATGTCCATACTTATTACAAGAATAACATCTCATGTGACCAGAGAAATAAGCATAAGAATCATAATGAGTATTTCTAATCTTCCTCCTTTTGCAATCAACTGCTTTATGTCCATACATGTTACATGAGAAACAATATCCCCTGAAGAAACCAGAGTACCTTTCTGAGTAGAACCTGTTTGTTTGTGGCTGAATTGTTCTGCTTCTGCAAATGGCTGCAACATGCCCATAATTATGACATTTAAAACATTCAATGTTCTTGAATGAATTCCTTTGAGAATTCATGATTTTTGGTCGATCTTTTGTTTCTTTCAACACTTCAGGTTTTGCATTGACATCCTCTGAGTTTTTGGTACTTCCTTGTGAGCTAGATTCACCTTTAACAGTTTCATGGAAACCAAGACCAAGTTTGATAGCAGGAGACCTTTGGTTACTCAGAATGTTGTCCAAAATGTTAGTACTATCTTGAAACCTCAAAAGTTTAACCTTTTCTTCTAATTTACCTTTGAGAATGTTTACCTCAACCTCCAAGGCTTGACATTGCTTTGTCATGCTTTCTTCTTTCCTTCTTCCATCTTCTACTTGATCCTTCAGATTTAGAATTTCTTCTTTCAACCAATTTTCGTTTTCTTCACATGTTTGTTGCAGCTCTTCATTCTTCTTGTTTGATTTTTCCAGATCTTCTTTGAGAGAGATGATTTCTGCTTCAAGGCCTTCCTTTTCAAATGGTTGTAGAGGTTCCTCATTCTTCTTACTTGATGCTTCACTATCTGTTTGCAAAGAGATGATTGCAGCTTCAAGTCCTTCATTCTTCTTGCTTGATTCGTTGATTTCTGCTTCCAGTCTTGTCATTCGATTAGATGCATAAGTATGAAACCTTTGATATTTTTCCACCTGTCCATTCAGCATTTCTATTTGTTTTTCCATTTGAGAGATCATCTCTTTGTAAATAGCTTCGCTTTTATTAAATGATCTTTGTTGATCTTCAATTTTCTTGATAGCTTCCTTTAGATCCAAAACTTGCCCACCATATCTTTCTAGATCACTCCATGCACCCAGTAAGTCACATGAACAACTATCAATACTGATTTATCTTCTTTGTTTTTACTGGCACATAAAGTTTTCGAGATATATCCTTTTCGATGGCAACCCTTGCGCTTCTTTCCCGGCTAAATGAGATCTCATGACGATCGAAGCACTGCCGAGAAGGACCTCGCTGCGATACCGGTGTTGGGAAAAATACTGAGAGGGGGGGGTGAATCGGTATTTACTGCATAATCAAATCTTTTTACTTTTTCATTCCTTAAAACCCATACGCTACTTTCCTTCAGTAAACTAGCGTATATACGCGGATCCCCTTTATGAAACTAGCGTATACACAGAGATTTAGATCTGTCATTAAATCTTCACTTATATTATTCCATCATTCATTCATCGGATGTTCAATAAACAGTAAACATGTGCAGTAAGAACAAAATAAACCATCACACAAAGCATCACACATGTTTAGGAAGTTTTAGGTAGAAATATAATCAGGAAGTGACTCCTGTGCAGGTACTAAATACTGTCTTTATACAGAGAACATCACAGCATATGTCTTGCTGTGACTTTCTGACCAGCCTTGCGGACTCCGCCTAGCTCATTTACCGACATGATCTCTGAGAGGAAACTACGAACACGACTCGTTGCAGGTCTCCACCGGAGGGAGCTGCGACCCCCGATCTGCGTTTACAGGCCTCCACAGAGGAGCTGCGACCACATTGCAGAAGGCTACAACCCTCGGCCTTTTCTCCCCATGGACCGAAGTTTCATCCAATTTTCACCTTTGGGATCCAACAACTTCAGCGACGAACACAGCACAGGGGCACTGTTTCTGTTCTTATTTCATCTTGGACCCTTTCCAAACTTTTAAGCACAAACATACATCTCCAACAGATACTTAACAACACAGATCAGATAGCAGAAACACAGCAGAACAGATCAGATATTTCATACCCTTTGCTTCAGCAAACCCTAGTTTGCATACGCACTTTCACTTCACTGATGTCGCGTATATACGCGCTTCCGTCCACACAAACCAGCGTATACCTCAGTGTATATTTTCTTGCGCATACGCGCTTTCTCTTCGCTGAATCCACGTATATACGCGCTTCCTCCGCGGCGAAGTAGCGTATAGATCTTCAATCATTGCTAGGCGACATCGCACTTAGGATGCGGACATTCGGCTCGGATTCAGCCTTTCACTTCAGGACGGATGTGACAGCACAGATGTTAAGCCTCATCACGGATCTGGAGCCTTCCCATAACAGAATACGCGATAAATTTGTTTGAGATCTGAAGATAAAAACTGTTGTTTCTTCATAAGTGCATCATAGATTTAGATCTATCAACAAACCTTTACCCTTTCCATACAGATATACTTCATAGAGAAGTATTCATTCAAGTTCAGACATCTTGCTCCCACACTCATGATTTACACAATGAATTTCTTCTCCTTATATAGGTTTATCCTTTTTCAATACCATGAGCCAAACCAATACCACGAGCCTTCAATACCATGGGCCCCTTTTCCAATACCATGAGCCAAAATAATACCATGGTGGTTACCCCTGTTTTGCTCTTTTTGAGCGCTTTTACCCATACGCGACTTGGAACGTTTATTCCCGCGTGTCTACGCGACTTCATAGCGAACTCGTATTCTAGAGACATACTCTTTTCATCCAAGATTTAGCACATGCGAATTCCACTCACTGTTCCTTACTGTGCATTGTTTTGTGGATATGTCTAATACACTGTTCATCAAGAACAAATTCTAGCAAGCACAACTTTATCAAGTAAGTTGCCATCATCTTTATCAAGTGGGTTGCTTTTCAGGGACAACACTCAATATCATAATATCAACAAGCATCATATCACATCAGATTTACATCATTTACCAAGTCCACCAAGTCAAGTATAACTTCATCAGGTGGATTGCCATCAAAGACAACATATGTCAACAGTCGCATGTCTTCATCTTCATTCAGTGGGTTGCCATCAAGGACAACATCCTGCATCATATTTCCAACATTCTATATAAATAAATATCCCGCCCCCTATGGTAGTTAAGTCATCTCAATTTAATTAACCATATAATAAAAAAGATATGAAAAACCTTTAAACATATGTTCTATATGTTCTAAACAAAAAAATATCGAAGTTTATTTTAAACTAAACTTCTAAATCCATTCCCTTGTATATTTCCCTTCCTTGACCCCCTAACCTTGGTTAAAATCTTGATTAACCTTCCCGTTCACCCTTTCCATTGGAAAAAGCCACCTTAATATATAAATCCCATCAAAAGGCCTATTCCCATCGGGCTTCAATCTAGACCCTTCGATCCCCAAATCACTTTTGATCCAACGAATGAAAATCAAAGCGACTGATCAATACATTTTTACCCCTCCCCATCGTACTATTTTTAACCGGCAGATTTTCTTTTACTCCCAAGATTTATGCCCCATATTAAACCCGATAATTGACTTTTCCCCGCAGTTTCCCTTTTAATCTCGATCGTTTGCTCCCCAAATCCAGATATGACAACGATAACGCATTTTCGCGCTCACAATGTAATCGATGGATGTTTTGTAAAAGTTGCACGAAATGGGTGGTTTGTCCAAACCACCCAGCATCGACCTGTCACGATTCTATTGCATCGCGTTCGAAAAGCGTATTACCGCTTACCACCATTGAGCCACACGAATACCACAGCCTGTATTCCAAAACCACTCCCGCTTAACCTTTGTTTAATGTAACTTAACTATAGTTTATACTATGGTTTAATACGTTAAAGTATAATGTTTTCATAATTTTTCACCTATTCACTACTTTAAACTTGTGAAACCTTCGCAGAGCCTATTTTCGTGTAATTTTCACCATTGTGCGCCATTACACCCTGAGAGCCTGTGCAGAGCCCTTTTCACCATTTTCAAACCTAACAGTGCCATTTTCGAGCCAGTTGCCATTTTAAGAGACATTTCCTCTGAAATTCATCCTCAGAGAATCTCCACGACTTTTTCCAACTGAATACAACTGAATTGAAGACTGTTACAGACCAAAAAGCCCTGTCTTCGACTGTGAACCTTTTTAAAGCCAATTTCCTCAACTTTCACAGTTTACAGATTAAAATCAAGGATCTTAACAACTAAAACCTCTGAATTACCTTGATATTCCTTATTTTAAATCAAACCAATTCAGAAAACCTAGTTGAGCAAAAAATGCCAAAAATAAAGCCATCCTTTTCCTACATTAGTCATTTTCATCTCTTTTAAAGTGAATAACTCCTGCAAACAATCTAATCTTGCAGTAGTTCCCCAAAATGCCTAAAAAATAGATTTAAACCTTCACAGGCTGATATCATTCCATAGGTCTTTCAAAAAGCCTACAATCACCTCCCTGCAGACCTACATTTCATTAACAAATTGTTTGATTTTTGCAGGTTACTATCAGAATATGGATTTGGACCAACAATTTCAATACTAGTTGACAAAATTGTTTGCTCCAAATTCTCAGATTTTAACTCAATATCTTCATTCAAAAAATAGTTTGTATACAAAGTCAGAGAGAGATTAGAATGATGAAATGTGCACAATGAATGGTATAAGTGAAATGAGAATTTATAGGGATAGTAAAAGCATAAAAGTTAAAGAGTATCAGTGGTTAAAGTGTATCAGGTAAAAGATAGAGTGAAAGTTAAAATGAAGTTATAGAGCAGTCAAAGGTCAACAGTAAAAGTAAATAAAGAGGCAGTAAAATGGTAAAAAAAAATGAAAATACTTTCACGAACATTGAAGTTTGTCTAAAGTGAAAGTAAAACAGTCAAAAGAAGAAAAAAGTGAAAAGATGAAAAACACAACAAGAAGGAACATTTTGCAGAAATTTCATGTTTTAGTCATTTTTTTGCAGAAAATATTGTGATCAAGAGAAGATGAATTTTGAAAAATTGAAGGAGGTTTATGTTCTTAAGACGACCATCTGAAACAACCTATCTCACGTTTCTAACAACTATTATGGTTTTGGAAATATTAAAAAATGTTGGAAAGCACTTTTTGCAGAAAATTCCAGTTAAGTCATTGTTTTACAGAGAAGATTGTGGCCAATCCGAAATACATCATACAAAACAGAAGGAGGTTTTTGTTCCTAAGAGACCCATCTACAAAAACCTATCTCACGTTTTGCACAGTGATTTCAGAATCAGAGATACATGCACATATTTACAGGTTATTTTTCAGACTCTGTAAAACTCTATTTTACAGATATTTGTACAGAGCCTATTTTACATAGCTGGAGAGGAATTTCAAGAAACTGAAAGAGGTTTATCTTACCAACATATTAATCCACAATAACCTCTTTCACTTTTTACATATCGATTACATGTTGAGAAATACAAAGATATCATTGGACCCCAATGTTGCAGAATTGTTGGAGCAGAATCCACAAAGAAAGGAAGCAGTTAGTGACTTGGATGCCTCAACATCAACTAAGAGTTGGATCAAATTCGAATTATCCTCTTTGTCATCACCTATCCATAAAAAATAGTGCCAAATAAATGCATTAGTTTTAGTTTCCTTTACTTAAGTTCTATTTATGTAAAACAGTTGGAGAGATTTGTGAACTAATCTTGATATTTTTTCAAGATATTTTAGTTTAGAATTTGTATAAATACTTCACTCTTGGAAGTATTTTTTTGTGGAATAAAATAATGAAGATTAATATAGACTTTTTGTTGAAACATTGGGATTTTATGTGAGTTAAGTTGAAGCAGCAGGCTGGAAACTGAAGCGAATATACATCATAGCTAAGGATTCTCGTGGTGACAAGATAAGTCTCGTCTTTTTCCTGTTTTCAGTATTTTCCTTTAAAAAGGTTACATTCATTCATATATTGTGTTTCTATTCTGTAATGATCAAATAAGGAGAAATTAAACAGGATTAGTGATAATAAGCTCCATGTTTTAAACTAGTTGGCATTTTAATGTTTTCTGCTTGATAACCGGACCATAGAATTCTTAATTTCTCTAGGTCCCAATTTGATCCCCTCCTTCAATTTTCTTATCTGTGATCTAAGGATTCTTAATTTCCCTTAGTCCAAACTTTGCCCACTTTGACATCAAAATATCCTTTTAAAACCCTTGGAAGGTCATCTATCTTGCCCTTAGCATATTTGCATCTTTTGGCCTAGGTTTTCTAGTCTTGTTTGCTATAATTTGACTCCATTTCCCAATGGTTAGGTAGATATTTATATGGTTTCCCTTGTAGTATTTTATTCCCACCAACCTTTTCAAAAAATCAAACCCAACTGCACAATCATAGCTAGCCTAATATCTGTTACCTAAACAAAGCTAAATCATATGGAGATATCCCTCTCCGGAACTCAGGAAGGCTAGATCTTGAATTGTAAAAGTGGTTCTTGGTTACCTCTAGTAAGTTACAAAGTTTTAAATATTTTTGATAGAAAATTTACTAGAGTGATAACATATTGGCGACTCCACTAGGGAAGACTAACCTTTTTATTCAGAAATATTTTACAGGTTCAGATCTGATCTATGATGGTGGACAATGATTAGACACACAAAGGTTAAAATCATCCATCTGGAAACTCCAAATCCATTTCACAATCAAGAATCCACTGGAGGAATGAACCTGGACGAACAATATGCAAAGATCAGGCTTTAAACTTGGATCTTAATCCAAGACATTATGTTCTTTCTCGTTAAGAACGTTTTTCAATATGTATTTTATTTTATATAAGGATCTAACTTGGTTGTACAGATACCGTGGCCTTTCATTATGGTTGATTTTTGATATGATCCAAGAATAAAACGAAGATATGCTCCCATGAGTAGAGATCCAATACTTGGGTTTCCACACAAACTACCAAAGGTAAATTGGAGTGAAAATCTGCCTATGTTTCAATATGAGAACATTGATGATCCTTTACTACATCTCGTTTAATTTCATATACACTCATCAAGATTGAAGGTGATTAGCATGCGGATTGCCTCATGAAAATATTCATGGTAACCTTAAAAGTAAAAGAAAGGGAATGGTATAAAGCTCTCAAACCTGCTAGTTTATTTTCTTTAAAATATTTTCATAAGGTGTTTTATGAGCATTAAAAAGAAGATTTTCCATCTTTATCATTAGCTGAAAATTGTTGTGATGAAGTTGAATATCTTATACATTACCTTAAAAATATTGATGAAGATTTTAGAAATTGGTTTCTTGAATATTTATTAGAAGAAATCCAAAACCTTCATTCTCAAGTTAAATGTCATAATAATCAAGAGCAGTTAAACAAAGATGAAATAGATCAGGAGATGAATTAAGATCCAAAAAACCCCTATGTATTAACAAATGATGTTTCATTTAATGTTTTGAATGGATTTAAAGAAAATATTCAACCTCATGATCAATTTTTAGATAAGAGAAAAAACGATTTTTATTCAAATCTAAGAATTCAGAGATTCCCACCCCCCCTCACTGAAGAAGAAATCAATTTGCTTCTAAACATGCAACCATCCTCAAAATATTTACATAATGAAGAAATTGTTTCTACTTCTTCTAATGTTGATGAGTGTACAAATTTTTTTATCCATGACGGGACAGAAGAACAAGTTGATGCTCATGTTATTCTACCTTCCCAAAAAGACCCATTGCTTTATATCACGCCTATTGAACAAAACAATGATTTTCAAACAGAATGCAACCAATCTAATCAAGATATATTAGGATTGTTGGAAGAAAAATCTGTTGATCCATTGTTTATAATTGATGACATCCCTTCTTCTGAATATTTTCCTAAATATGATCAGTATGATGATAATTATGTTCTCCTAATTCAAGATAATTTCCCAGAACAATCACTAGATATTTTGAGGGATGAGATATTAGAACTTCAGCTTGATGAGGATTTTCTAAGAGCTTTCTTTCTTCTTTTGAAATCAAGAAAATATTCTCCTAAACTGAAAATATGTGTTCTCAAGATAATTTCTGAAGATTATGAAAATGAAATCAAACTTTTGCATTCTCAAATTCAGTCATACAATTTCCGAAATCTTAAATAATTCTTTAAAAATCTTCCTTCTCCAAATCAAGAAGAAATTATAATATCTTTTGACTTGCATATTGAAGATGACTATTCTTTCAAACACAATACTGAAGAAATATTTTCATGGTCTAATATTCATAATTCAACTGAACAATTGGTCATTGAAGGCCTAGAAGTAAATAACATACATCATGCTTTTATTGATCCTATATTAGATTATATGGAGAATCTTTTTAGCCCAAATCTGCAAACATGTTTTCTCTATAAAGATCAAATACGTCAAAAGTGGCCTTTACACATCATATCATTTATTATAAAGGCACATGATCATAATATACTTCCAATTTTGGTCACAAGCAATCAAGTAATCCATTTATTTTTACATCTACTTGATTGGCTTCATTGGCACCTGATTCAATACGATTTTAGTAGATTAGAGTAGGTAGATGAGTGCTAATAAGCTCATAATTTTGAGCATATTTTTTTTAGTTTTTAATTTTCAGCTAGTTTTTCATTAACATTTAAAGCCAATGATGAGTTTTTAAAGATGTTTAAGATGTATAAGTTGGTTTGAAAATTGTTGTGTGTTGTTTTAGTTTCAGATCAAAATTCAGTTTGCACAAGACAGAAGACACTTACTAAGATCATCAAAGGTCAAAGATAAAGGCTACTGATCTCAGAGTTCTTGGCATTTCACAAGGAAAATCCATCCCCAAGTGAAGCCGATGTTAGGAACCTATAATATAGGGGTCATAATTTTGACTTGACTGTTGATAATCTTGTAAATCTATACATACTTTGCCTTCTGCAAGTTGTATTCACATATTTCGTAAAAAATCAAAAAAATCAAAAAGAGCGTAAAAAGTCCTAAAAGAATAATCAAAGGACTTAGAAAAAATAAAATACCCCAAAATAAAAAATGAAAGTGTGCAAGCATACATGCCACTACTTTTTACTTTTTGACTGTGGTAGAGTGTCAATAAATGCCATAGTCCATGATGAGTTAAACAGTTTAATATTAACTTGTCATTTTTCAATTTTCCTTGTTATAGATAGAGAATAATGAGTTGTCATACAGGTTAATCATGACAATTCAGTATTTAGGTAGAGAAATAAAGTGAATCCAACAATTTAATCTAGTTTCATGGATGAAATAAGTGTAGAATTAGATAGTTTTAGTTGCTTTCAGAAAGAATAAATGCTGTGAAGGTTGCTAGCTTAAATGCACCTACTACAAAGGAAGAAAAAAATGTTAGCATAGTAAGATGGGTAGGTAAAAGAAGGTGAAAAGTCTCAATGTAAATATCATTCATCATGGGATGCAAAATAACTAACTTCCCCTTCCCATAGTCATGAAACATTCTAGACTATCAGTCAGAAATGCTCAAGGCATTTCCTTGACTTTTGTTGGGACCAGACCCAAGGCTCTATGACTGATCAATTGAAAGTGTGAAATGTCTATATTAATCTCTTAATCACATCATTTAGCATTCATGCACTCATTCCCTTGAATAATCCTAAGTAAAACTCCATTTTTACTTGAAGGCATTTGTAATTCCTATTTAGCTAAATTCCTACATCATTTAAACACATTAAGCCCTCAAAATAACATTACATCATAAGTTAAGTGATAAGATCAATGCAAATTATCTTTAAAACCTCACTTTACTTCTTATAAATACGTGTTTTGAGTATACCATGTCCTATTTTCATATTAACTTTAACTTATATATTAACTCCCTATAAAAATAACCTTTTCCTATTTTATAACTCCTTTTTATATAATAAACCCAAAAACCCACTTAATATAACTTAAGCCAAAGTTATTTATTCTCACATGTTTAAATAAAAACCCCCCTATAACCCCTTTGGCTAAGTATTCTATATATATAAATATCCCGCCCCCTATGGTAGTTAATTCATGTCAATTTAATTAACCATATAATAAAAAAGATATGAAAAACCTTTAAACATATGTTCTATATGTTTTAAACAAAAAATATCGACGTTTAATTTAAACTAAACTTCTATACCCATTCCCTTGTATATTTCCCTTCCTCGACCCCCTAACCTTGGTTAAAATCTTGATTAACCTTCGCGATCACCCTTTCCATTGGAAAAGGCCACTTATATATATAAATCCCATCAAAAGGCTTGTTCCCATCGGGATTCAATCTAGACCCTTCGATCCCCAAATCTCTTCTGATCCAACGAATGAAAATCAAAGCGACTGTTTAATACATTTTTACTCCTCCCCATCGCGCTATTTTTAACCGACATATTTTCTTTTACTCCCAAGATCTACGACCTATATTAAACCCGATAATTGAATTTTCCCCACACATTCCATTTTAATCCCAATCGTTCACTCCCCAAAGCCAGATCCGACGGCAATAACGCATTTTCGCGCTCAAAAAGTAATCGATGTATGTTTTGTAAAAGTCGCACGAAATGGGTGGTTTATCCAATCCATCTCGTGTTGATGTGTCACGATTCTATTGCATCGCATTCAAAAAGCTTATTACTGCTTACCACCATTGAACCACGCGAATACCACCGCCGATATTCCAAAACCACTCCCTCTTAACCTTTGTTTAATGTAACTTAACTATAGTTTATACTATGGTTTAATACGTTAAAGCCTAATGTTTTCATAATTTTTCATCTATTCGCGCTTTGAACTTGTGAAACCTTCGCAGAGCCTATTTTCATGTAATTTTCACCATTGTGCACCATTACACCCTGAGAGCCTGTGCAGAACCCTTTTCACCATTTTCAAACCTAATAGTGCCATTTTCGAGCCAGTTTCCATTTTAAGAGCCATTTCCTCTAAAATTCATCCTCAGAGAATCTCCACGACTTTTTCCAACTGAATACAACTGAATTGAAGACTGTTACAGACCAAAAAGCCCTGTCTTCGACTGTGAACCTTTTGAAAGCCAATTTCCTCAATTTTCATAGTTTAGAGATTAAAATCAAGGATCTTAACAACTAAAACCTCTGAATTACCTTGATATTCCTTTTTTTCAATAAAACCATTTCAAAAAACCTAATTGAGCAAAAAATGCCAAAAATAAAGCCATCCTTTGCCTACATTAGTCAGTTGCATCTCTGTTAAAGTGAATAACTCCTGCAAACAATCTAATCTTGCAGTAGTTCCCCAAAATGCCTAAAAAATAGAGTTAAACCTTCACAGACTGATCTCATTCCACAGGTCTTTCAAAAAGCCTACAAACACCTCCCTACAGACCTACATTTCATTAAAAAATTGTTTGATTTTTGCAGGTTACTATCAGAATATGGATTTCGACCAACAGTTTCAATACTAGTTGACAAAATTGTTTACTCCAAATTCTCAGATTTTAACTTAATATCTTCATTCCACAAACAGTTTGTATACAAAATCAGTGAGAGATTAGAATGATGAAATGTGCACAGTGAATGGTAAAGGTGAAATAAGAATTTACAGGGATAGTAAAAGCATAACAGTTAAAGAGTATCAATGGTTAAAGTGTATCAGGTAAAAGTTAGAGTGAAAGTTAAAATGAAGTTATAGAGCAGTCAAAGGTAAACATTAAAAGTAAATACAGAGGCAGTAAAATGGTAAAAATAAATGAAAATACTTTCACCAACATTGAATTTTTTCTAAAGTGAAAGTAAAATAGTCAAAAGAACAAAAAAGTGAAAAGATGAAAAACACAACAAGAAGAAACATTTTTGCAGAAATTTCATGTTTTAGTCAGTTTTTTGCAGAAACTATTGTGATCAAGCCAAGATTAATTTTGAAACGTTGAAGGAGGTTTATGTTCTTAAGAGGACCATCTACAAAAAACTCTCTCACTTTTCTAACAACTATTATGGTTTTGAAAATATTAAACAATGTTGGAAAGCACTTTTTGCAGAAAATTCCAGTTAAGTCATCATTTTGCAGAGAAGATTGTGGCCACTTTGAAATACATCATACAAAACTAAAGGAGGTTTTTGTTCCTAAGAGACCCATCTACAAAAAATTATCTCAATTTTTTCACAGTGATTTCAGAATCAGAGATACATGCACTTTTTTACAGGTTATTTTTCAGACTCTGTAAAACTCTATTTTACACATATTTTTGCAGAGCCTATTGTGCACAGCTGGAGAGGAATTTAAGAAAATGAAAGAGGTTTATCTCACCAACATATGAATACACAATAACCTCTTTCACTTTTTACATATCTATTACGGATTGGGAAATAAAAATATATCATTGGACCCCAAGTTTGCAAAATTGTTGGAGTAGAATGTACAAAGAAAGGAAGCAGTTAGTGACTTGGATGCCTCATCATCAACTAAGAGTTGGATAAAATTCGAATTCCTCTCTTTGTCATCACCTATCCATAAAAAATAGTTCCAAATAGATGCATTATTTTGAGTGTCCTTTACTTAAGTTCTATTTATGTAAAACAATTAGAGAGATTTGTGAACTAATGTTGATATTTTTTCAAGATATTTTAGTTTAGAATTTGTATAAATGCTTCACTCTTGGAAGTATTTTTGTGTGGAATAAAATAATCAAGATTACTATAGACTTTTTTTTGAAACATTGGGATTTTATGTGAGTTAAGTTGAAGCAGCAGGCTGGAAACTGAAGCGAATAGAAATCATAGCTAAGGATTCTTGTGGTGACAAGATAAGTCTAGTCTTTTTCTTGTTTTCAGTATTTTCCTTTAAAAATTTTACATTCATTCATATATTGTATTTCTATTCTGTAATGATCAACTAAGGAGAAATTAAACAGGATTAGTGATAATAAGCTCCCTGTTTTAAACTAGTTGGCATTTTAATGTTTTCTGCTTGATAACTAGACCATAGAATTCTTAATTGCTCTAGGTCCCAGTTTGATCCCCTCCTTCAATCTTCTTATCTGTGATCTAAGGATTCTTAATTTCCCTTAGTCCAGACTTCACCCACTTCATCAAAATATTCTTTTAAAACCCTTGGAAGGTCATCTATCTTGTCCTTAGCATATTTTCATCTTTTGGCCTACGTTTTCAAAAAATCAAACCCAACTACACAATCATAGCTAGCCTAATATCTGTTATCTAAACAACGTTAAATCACATGGAGAGATCTCTCTCCGGAACTCAGGAAGGCTAGATCCTGAATTCTAAAAGTGGTTCTTGGTTACCTCTAGTAAGTTACAAAGTTTTAAATATTTCTTATAGAAAATTTACTAGAGTGATAACAATAACAATATTGATCCATTAGAATCCAACGAACATAATGAAATAGCTCAAAAATTTGAATGTTCCATTCTGTTTTGTGTTCAAAATTTAAATCCCTTCAATCGTAGCCGTAGGATCATACTAAGATTGATCCATTAGAATTGAATGGATATAATAGAGTTACTCGAAAGTTAGAATGTTCCTTGCAAGGATAATTCTTTGCAAGCACTGAGGTTCCTTGCAAGGATAATTTCTTCGCAAGGATAACAATGACACTAATATTGTAATTGAATTTAGTGCAAATTATGTTTGCAAAGATATAAAGTTTTTCGTTGGGGAAGAAAATGAATGACAGAAATTTATGAGGTGGGTTTGGTAAATTCCAATTGGTCACTAGTCCCTAAGTCTATTCCCCGACAAGGATATGTACTCACTCATGAAAATAACTAAAAAGGTATATGTGTAAAAATAAAATCCAAATCACCCAACCCATAACTTGAAAAAGTATATATATATAAAATGGAAGTCACCAAACCCAAAATGATGTTTACAACTTCTGCCTACCAGCCGCCTTCAGTTGGGGCACATGGATACCAATTATAATGGTGATGTGACGTTTGCGCCAAAGAAGACGACCTCCATATTGAGCTTCAGTCTGTGTTTTAGTTAGAATTTTGCTTAAATTTCTTTTTTTCTTGATCTCATTTATTTTTTGTTAAACACAATGATGGCATACACTGCCCATCAATATCAGCAACTATTTAGAGTTGTGGCAGCATTTATGGTCATATGGAGATTTAAATTTTTGTTCAAGGTAATAATTTTTTTTTTCCATAATAATGAAGAATACACTCTTCAAGTTAAACATGATTTTGGTACCAATGAATTTTAAATTAATAGTAGTTAACAAGTAAATAGATTACTAATATCTTGCCTGGTTGATAAGGAATTTTAAGATTAATAATGATAAATAAATAAAATATTTTATTTATCAAATAAAAAATTAATTTATATTTAAAAATATTTAAAAATGAGATGAAATGGAGAAAAATTATAAATTACCAAATAAAAATATTTTATTTATCAAATAAAAAATAAATTTACATTTAAAAATGAGATGAATTGAAAAAAAATTATAAATTAAAAATTAAAAAACAAATAAATCGTAACTAAATAAATGGAAATCTGAAACTATTAAAATAAACATGATGTAAATATATCATTATATTTAGAAGTGAGATGAAGTGGACAAAGAGATTATAGATTAACAAATGGTTTAAAAATTAAAAATTAAAAGTCAAATAAAACTTAAGTGATAAAAGAACGTGAATTTAGTAAAATAAAAAAATAAATATAAATATATAATATAAAAACTAAAAACTAACTTAAAAAAATAATAATAAATAAAAATTGAATAGATTTACTAAAAGAGAATATAGATTAAAATTAATTATTAAATTGTCCATTTAAAAAACATAAAATATCTCCTTATTACAAAAGTTACATATTATGCTACTATAAAAATAATAATAATACTTTTTTTATATAAATAATATAAAATAAAAATACAATATCTAATATCTAAATCCTTACTAAAAATATTTTACAAATAAAATTTATGATGATGATGATGATGGTTAACATCCAGTGAGAGCAATCTTTGGTCTATCGGACCTAAAGAAAAGAGTTATTTAGTTTGATTTAAGATTTTATTCCTATGCTCGAAAAGCTTGGAGAGAAGCCTCTCGAGCTCACTACAATTTTGACATCTTAAAAGGCTAGGAAGGTATTGAAACAAAGATTATGAAATTGAGCTCTAATGTGGTTGTACGCGGGGCACTCTAAGAGGAAGTGATTTTCATCCTCGATGTTCATATTCTCACAGAGATGGCAGATCCTTTCCATCCATGGTGTTTTAGGAACTGTCCAACGACCTGTTTCACTATGGAACTCATGAGAGTTCATTC
Organism: Pinus albicaulis; assembly: GCA_034641835.2. Lineage (NCBI taxonomy): Eukaryota > Viridiplantae > Streptophyta > Pinopsida > Pinales > Pinaceae > Pinus > Pinus albicaulis. Next base: position 189,559,325 of record CM076584.1, read on the forward strand.
TAATATTGGCTATATTAATTTTCTTCTTTGAGCTAGTTAAAACAAAGAGATACTTTTGATCTTCTAGGGTGGGGTTGATGACCTCCTTATAATATCTTAATTTTCTTTTAGCTGCTAGATCTTTCTCACACCACATTTTTCCTTTGAACTTAGATGTAACAATTTTTTTAATGTTATTAATGTTTTGTGATGCAACATTCTCGTTGATCTACCAATGGTTTAACCAGGCCCTGATGTATTTATACCAACCTCTTTTAAGTCTTAGGTGGTTTTGGCTAGAATTTAAAACTAGCTTAGGAAGTATATGGTCTCCTATGCTATTGAGCTTGTGCTTGTACAACAGAAGCCTAGTCATTGCTAGGCTCTCGATGGGGGAAAGACCCACTTCTATAAGGAGAATATGATAGGATTTATTGCTTTTAAGTTTAAGGTTATACGTTATAGAACGCTTCTGGATTTGCTCAATCTTTCTCCAAGATTCTCTAGAGATGTTGCAACCCCAAACCTCACATCCATATAAGATAAGAGGAGTGACTAAAGTTTTAAAGAGGAACATCTTTCTATCCCACATTACAAGGTTTGTCGTTTTATAATCATTTTCAAAACCAAAATAAGCTTTCCACCCGCCATTAATCCTTTTCTGAATGCTATAGTTCCAGTTGAGCTTGTGATGAATATCAATTCCTAGGTACTTGTAAGAAGACACTTCCTCCAAGTTACTAGTGTATACATAAAATTACCGTAAGTTTCCTTCTTGGATTTGATAATCATACATTTTTTTTTGTTAGTGTTAACAGACATACCCATTGTAGAGTAGAAATCGTTAAGAAGTCTAGGGATTTAAATTCTTACGACAAATATTTTACGAAGATATACTATCTTATATTTATTTTTATTTTATTCTTACGACAAATATTTTACGAAGATATACTATCTTATATTTATTTTTATTTTAAAATTAGTTTAAAAATATTAAATATTGCTGAAAGAAATTTCTGAAATCCATAACTTGGTGGCATATTTGAATACTCTCTCTACGGTGGCATATTTCAAAATTTTTCTCTACGGTGGTTTTGCTTGCCATTTAAAATAACTTAGTGGCCTAGTCTGCAATAATGGCAGAAAATATCCCATTTAAAATTAATATAGTGGTCTCGCTCGAGAGTGGTCCATACATACTCGCTCTGAGGTGGCCATATATCTGAACTCGGCATATTTTAATACTCTCTCTATGGTGGCATATTTGAACATTTGTCTCTACGGTGGTTTCTCTTGCCTCTGAAATTTTTGAGCGCCTTAGGGTTTCTTGTTAAACTTGGAGCTTGGACATCAATTTTTTTAAGCGGATTTCATTTTGGAGGCTCTTATGCACCTTCATACCGGTGACCATCTACATGTGAAACATGCTAGCACAATGATTCTTTTGAAGTCGTGAGCGAGAGCCTCTCAAATTACTGAATGAAATTTCTGAAATCGATAACTTGGTGGCTAATAATTAAAATTTGAGGCCATTTCATTTCAACTGGTAGATCTGCGACTCGCAAGTGTTTAAATCAGTTATATCGAACCTAAGTCACCTGCGTGCGAACACATTGATTCATCTCTCAGTTGTGAACAAATTGGTTCATCTTTGTGATGCGAAGGGTTTCTGATTCATCTTTGTGGTGCGAAGGGTTTCTGATTCGTCTCTCTAGTGTGATCACATTGATTTGTCTCTCTGGTGCAAACACATTGATTCATCTATACAGTGTGAAGGGTTTCTTATTCATCTCTGAAGATCGAACCAGGTCACCCATGCGAGAAGGAAGACGACTCATTGTTTTTGTATTTTTTTTTTATATTACATATCTATTGTTCATATATTTGTTCACAAGTACGAATAATTCACCGCATCTACCAAATATTGTCAAAGGTAGACCTAGCACAGTTACTCTACAGAGCCTTTATGAATATATATAGTCTTTACAAAAACATAGAGAAGAAAGAGAAGTCGAGCTACAAACAGAGTTAGAAGCAATGTAAGAAAATAAATTTACATCTCTTACAGACAAGATCCAAAAACAGATAGAAAAAATTAAAACTATTAGAAAGTCTTAAAATGAAAGACATGACTAAAAAACTATAAGAAAAAATTAATAACAATTTCACCCTAAATAGTGTGGCTCATAAATCAGATATTAAACCCATTAAAGAAGAAACGAAAAAATTGATAGAATTATACCATGAGTGTAACAAAAGGGCCTTGAACCTTATAATATTCGGTTTAAAAGAGGAGGTAGATGAGGATACTTTAGCCATAGTGCAGACAAAATTACATAACAGATTACAAATTGAAACAACATATCTCACAGAAGCAACAAGGTTGGGGAAATTAACAGAGAATAAAGGAAGGGTGTTCCGGATAAAGGTGAACAAATTGAAACAACGTGTCTCACAGAAGAAACAAGGTTAGGGAAATTAAGTGAGAATAAATGGAGGCTGATCCGGATAAATGTGAGCTCTACTGACCATAAGTATGACATACTCGGTAAAACCTCAAGTTTAAAAGGAACGAGAATATTTACAAATGAAGATCTCACTCCAAAAGATAAAGAAGAATTAATAAAGAAGGTAAAAAACGTAAATGAAGCTAGTAAGGAAAGAAAATGGGCAATAATCCGAAACAGAAAATCCATTATTCGAGATAGAAACCAAAAAGATAGTAATAAATAACAATTAAAATGCTTCGAATTCTTTCTTCGAACTATTGAGGCTTTCCATGGAACAAAAGCCCTAAGCTAAGTTGGATCTCGATTGAAGTTGATATAATATTGCTAGTTGAAACTTGGGAGCAAGAAGAATCTAAGGTCCCTAACAATGATAGCTTTGTACTATGGTCAATTTGGAACAAGCGATCATACCGTAGAGGCATTGGGGGTATAGCTTGTTACAGTAGGAAAAACATATCCCCCATGCTAGGCTTTATAAAAAATACCCCTACAACCAATATATTTGGATATAGATTACTGAAATTAATCATAAAAAATCCTACATAACAATCTATTATTTTTCCCCTATCAATTCTAACTTCTATAAGAAAAAGAATTTAGATAAAAATGGTCCTTAAATATGTTTAGAGAATGATATTTATAGTCTAAGGAATGAAGGTAATATCCTTTTAATGGGTGACTTTAATACTCGAACTTCAAGAAACCAAGCTATTCTTCTAAGCAATTATTCCAACCCTAATCCTCTTTGGTTAGACAAAGAACTTATCTAGCTAGATGGTACAAAAGAAGCTCTGAAGATCTAAGGGAAAATTTGTTTAGGTCTAAGCTAGTCAAGCTCCGTAGATCTCAAGATCTCATAATTTGAAAAGGTCTAAAGAAGTGGCCCAATTCTAGCCAGATGACCTGTATCCATGGGCTTGGTAGCAACATGGTAGAGTATGTTATTTCCGATATCCCTTTATACAACGTAATAATAAATTTTGACATCTTAAATGAGCACGAGCCTCACCCGAAACATAGAAATTTGATTATAATTCTCAATTTTGTCATCCATACAGATCCCATAGAAGATAACCATTATAGAAAAAAGAATTTAATCTTTGATAGAAATAAAAATGATGTTCTTCTAAATGAATTAAAAATTAATTTGCTTCCTCTATCTAGTATAAACAACATAGAATACCTCTATCATAAGTTTACTACAACCCTCGCATATTCTATTAACAAGTTCTTAATTATAAAAGAAATAGAAAAACCAACCCTTGTTATGACAAATATTCTAAAAGTGTGAGGAGAGAAATTAAGGAAGTTGTTGATGAGTCTCTTAAAATTGGCAAGATAAAAATATACAAAGACCTAACTAAAAGAAAAAAAATACAGTATATTCATAAAAGACAAGAAAATCTCTTACACCTCTCTAAGGTAGCTCCTCAGAAATTCTAGAGGCAAATTCTAACTAGAAAAAATAAAGATAATAATAGAATTTCTTTACACGACTGTAATTCTTAACTTAAAAAACTTTATGAATCCCAAATGCCATAGATAACTTTGAAAACTTGCTCACAACAGAAGAATTTTTCTGATTAGAGGAAATAGATTTTGGGGCTAAGTGCTTGAAAATGGAAAAGATAAGGACATTTAAGGTTACCAGGTAGAAATCTTAAAAATTGGAGGTCTTGTCGTCATCCCTCACATCCACAAGATTTTCAATCAAGTGGTCAAGCAAGGGTTCCCTAAACCATGGACTCAGAGTCTCATTATTCCTATTTTTAAAAGTGGGGATACAAATAACCCCTCTAATTATCAGACAATTATGATTAGCCCTCTCTTAGCCAAGTTATATGTTATTATTTTGGAAAAGAAGATGAGCATATGGCTTGAAAGTGAAGGTAAGCAGGTTAAAGGCCAAGCAGGTTTTATAAGGCAACACTCAACAACATACCACCTCATTACTCTTAGGATCATTGTGGAGGAATTTTGTAATGATAAATCCAATCTATTTAGTTGCTTTGTGGACTTTAGAAAGGCCTTCAATATTGTGCCTAGAAATAACCTATGGAATATATTAGAAGAGCTAAAGGTTCCTTTCGAGTTGAGAGATAATTCTATAAGGTTATAAGAGAATGTAATTGCCAATTTTAAGAGCAATGATGGGTGGTAGAAAGATATTAAGTGTAATATTGAAGTTAAAATATGTTTCCCCCTCTCCCCTAACCTATTTGGAATTTACATCGACAAGCTAGAAGGTTGTTTAGAGAAAGTAGGTTGTGCTAGCACAATGTTAGCTGGAATAGTCATCATCCTTCTTCTCTATGCTGACGATATTATTCTCTTGGGAAGGTGCCCATCTGATCTTGATAAGAAAATAAGACTTCTTAAGGATTTCTACTCGACCATGGGTATGCATTTTAACATTGACAAAACAAAATTTATGATTATCAAATCCAAGAAGGACACTTACGCTAATTTTTTGTATGACAATAGCCACTTGGAGGAAGTGTCTACCTAGGAATTGATATCATCACAAGCTCAATGGAAACTATAGCATTTAGAAAATGATTAATGGAGGGTGGAAAGTTTTTTTTGTGTTGAAAATAATTGTAAAGTAGCAAACCTTGTGATGTGGGATAAAAAGAAGCTCATCTTTGAAAATTTAGTTACTCTTTTTATCTTGTATGTATGTGAGGTTTTGGGTTGCAACATCTCTAGAGAATCCTGTAGAAATATTGAGAAAATATAGAAGCGTTTTATAACATAAAACCTCAAAATTAAAATAAATACACCCTATCCTATTCTCCTTATATAAGTGGGCCTTTCCCCTATCGAGAGCCTAGCTATGACTAGGCTCCTGTTGTAAAAGCAAAAAATCAATAACATGGGAGACCATACACTTCCTAAGCTAGCTTTAAATTCCAGCCAAAACCACCTAAGGCTCAAACGATGTTGGTATAAAGATACCAAGGCCTGGTTAAACCATTGTGGGATCAACGAAAATTTTATATTAAAAAAATATTCATAACACTAAAAATATTGTTACTTGTAATTTTAAAGATAAAATGTGGTGTGAGAAAGATTTAGAAGCTAAAAGAAAATTTAGATATTATAAGGAGGTCATCAACCCTACTCTAGAAGATCAAAAGTATTTCTCTATTTTAACTAGCTGAAAGGAAAAAATTAATATAGCCAAGATAAGATCGAACTCTCATAAGCTCTATAGTGAGACACATTGTTGGGAGGTTTCTAAAAAACCATGGATGGAAATGATCTGCCAGCTCTGTGAGAATATAAACACTGAGGATGAAAATTACTTCCTCCTAGAGTGCCCTGCGTACACCGACATTAGATCTCAGTTTCATAATCTTTGTTGCAATTGTTTAGTCAATTTAGTGTTCCTAAATTGATAGCATAAATGATCAACCAGGGCTAGTAAACTGATGAAGTGTTCTTGCACTATATGTGCCTAAGTATCCTTTTTCTTATTTCATTTTTTTCAGTGTTTTATTGATGTTTTTGGGTTTTTTTATGTTGGAGTCTTAGTATGCTACTCTATGCTCAGGAGATGAAGTTAAATCTATGTCAAAAAGGAAAGAAAAGGAAATCTTAGTATTAAAACAGAGTTTAGTTGCAAATTTTGTCCCTAATTAGAAAATGGTGAAAACAGAGAATCCTAATCCATGGATATTATAACTTTCAAATGAAAATACATGAAAATGAAAGGTAACTCAAAACACTACAACTCATTTTGATCCATTTAATTAGAGGTTTGTTGGAATAGCTTGTGAAAGAGATTAAATTCTAATGCAATGAGGATCTTCCTAAAACATAAAAGAAGTATTAAAACAAACAGCAACTTAGAAAATTACAATAAAATCTCATTCATATGATAGAGATGTTTTTGGAATAGCTTGAGAAAAATATTACTATAATGTAATAAGGATCTCCTATGGAATGCTGAAACAACTTATGACATTACGACTATATCTCATTCATAAGTTAGAGGTTTATTGGAAGAGTTTATTGAAGGATATTAGACATAATGTGATAAGGATCTTCTATAAAACAATCAAGCAGTAACCCATAGTATTACAACTAATTCTTATTCGTGATTTAGAGTTTTATTTGAATAGCTTGAGAGAAAGTCTATCTGTAATAGTATGCGGATCTTCTATTTAATTGCAGAAAAAGAAATGATAATAACTCAAAATAGTACAACCAAATCTCATTCATATAGTAGTGATATATTGGAAGAGTTTGAGAAAGAGAATGGTTGTAAAATAATGAGGATCTTCTAATCTAGATGACAGAAACTGAAATGCTAGTAACTCAGAATATTACAATTAAATCCCATTCATTTAATAGAGATATATTGGAAAATCTTTAGAAAAATAATAAATGTAATATCATGAGGATCTTTTATCTAGGAAAATGACATGAAACATAATACTAAAAATAGAAAGCAGTCTAAGTAAGGAAATATAAAAAAACATAATTGAAAACTACTTATCTAGAAAACATGTAAAGCTTCCTCGAATAGCAGGGGCCCTCTTCTATCAATTCCGTATTAATCCTTTAACTCATCAAGGTTGTATTCAGAACAACATCAAAGTTTACTCATTCTATTATCAGAATGCTCAAAAACAGAGTATCACAGGAATGATAAAATATGTATCAAACTTGTTCCAAGCTGAATTTATATGCAATTACATAACTAATATTGAATAAAAGTAGGTCTAGGTGTAGTTTTAAAGTTAAAATAAAAATAGAACTCTTTTAGGATTCCTGATTTGCTATAAAGAAAATCTGGAGTCCTAATTGTTGTAGAAGACAACTTGCTTGACTTTTTCTTTGACCATGTACACAAGCACCTCCAGCTATTGATCCAGTCTTCGTGGAAGGGAACGAATGATGTAGCAAAGACTTGGAATCCACTTATGTGTGTCTTTTCTCCAGATGACACCTGTAACATATGTAAACACCAAAACAACTACGGAATGCTTGACTAGCTACAGAATGACTGCATTTTGTAGCTAAAACTGTTCAAAAATCTTTAAAACAGTAAAACCACAAAAGTACAGTAATTTAATCATTTTATGCAACCTCTAAGTAATCTTAGTCATTATCATTGAGTTTTAGGTCTATGAAATGATAAAGGAATGATGAAATGAAGTGAAGTTTGGCAAAAGAGAAGACAATTTCAGGGCTCAACATAGCCCCGCTGCAAAACTCTTACATGTCCTCATGCAATTCCATCAAAACTTTATTCCATTTGCACTGATACTTCTGCAAGAACATCTAGCCTCATTTTTCTGCTTCTTCTGGTAGTCAATGCCATTCTGGGTTTCCTCATGAGTGCTTTGAACCTTAGATTAATGAGTGCCCTCTTCAATTTCTTGTTTCTTTTCTTTAAATTCTTTTTTGCTTTATATAGTGCTTCCATTTGCTGAGAGAGAGTGTTGTTCATGCTACCCTACAATTTGACCTGCTCTCTTAGGATTTCATTTTCATTCTTGATATGGTTATTCAGTATCTCCAATTCATAATTGTCTCTTTCAAAAATTTCTATTAGAGGTTCTTGTGGACTGGGAGATCTTTCTCTATTTTCTGAGGCCCTTTTCTCTAGTGATTCCACATAGTCATAAACCTGTTGTTGAGCCGGATCCATATCTAGGGTTCTTCTGTTAGGGTTTTCTTCATACTGGTGTAGAGGAGATTGACCAACTGGAGATTGGATTTGAGTTTCTTCTTCTTCAATGTTTATGTCTCATATTTTCTTAATGCATGTCTTTTTCACCATGCCTTTAAGCCTAGAGCTTCTTCTCAATTTAGGTGGATTTTCATATTTTTCTTCAACACCTTCACTTGTTAATTCCTCCTTTCTTTTATTCCTGATTTGTTTCCTGATATTTACCAATTTTTTAGAAATTACTTCTTCACTATATTCCTGTGTTGATGTATCAGGTTTGATCTCAACAGATTTAACAATTTTCCCCCTCCTACTTTTTCTTACCGGTTCTTCTTTAGATAATGTTTCTTCTAGTTCTTAAAAATGGTTTCTTAGGAGGAATTCATCCCAGCTATCTCCTACTTTCTTCAAGTGAAACTCAATTAACATGTTAATTAAGCCATGATGATGTAAAGTAGTTTCTAGGAACTAAAGTATTTTCTGAACATTAGAAGCCATCCTTTTCGGACTATTAAGCAGGAAGAAGGGTAAATTTATTTCATCCTCTAATAAATTCATCATCAGTCTAATATGATAGACATAAAAAGTGCCAAATCTACCCTCACATGTTATGAATTTTTGTAAAATCAACAACACATTCCTCCATTTATTTTTCAAATCTATACTAGGAATACCTTTTCTAAACACTGAAATGTCCATACCTGGTTTTTTTAGCATTTGTTTCCAAGTTTCATTACGGAACTCTTTTTTTTGGAACCAACAGTCACCTTGTGTGGTAATTCTATGGCCTAAGCTATGAATGACTCCGTGATGGTGAACTTAATATCCCTAATTTCTACCTTTGATCCATCAAATGTCCTTGCAAATGACTTCATGAATTATTTGTGGAATCCATTGAACTTCTTTATAAAGCACAACCAGCCTACCTGCTGTAACAATCCTTCTAAATATTTGGTCCTAAGAGAAATTGTTACAAATCTAACAATAATCCCCATTTCTCTCCTGAGGATATCCTTTTAAATATTTGGTCCCAATTGGCTCTAATCTCACAATAAGCCCCATTTATCTCCTTGATACAAATTGCGTCCTTTCTTTAACTTATATCCACTGCTCTGTTTCTGCTTTCCTGTCTGAAGAAAGAGTAGTTGTGGAAGGTTTTTTTACCGTTAAATGACTTCTATGTGGATGAAAAGTAGCTACGGAATGTAATGGCAGTGAGTGGATGTGAATAAATGAATAAGGTAGTGGTAAATCAGGAATATGATCAGGTTTAAGAGTTTGATGTGGGATAAAATACCGTGAAGAGATCTTGTAATTATTTTCAAAATTCATCAATAAATGATATGATCTAAAGACGTGACCTAATAGGTCACATCAAAGTTTTGTTTGTTTATCTTAATGATGAATTGTTATGGAGTGGAATGTAAGGGATTTGGTCTTTTTACGATAGGCAAGGATCAATTCGAATGATAAAATAATTTTAAGAAACATATGATTTAACTATACTATATCTTTCATGTTTTTCTATCAAAATAATTTCATACAGTTTACCTTATCCTTTTTTATTTTGCTGCTTTGTTTTATTTGTTCTTCATCTAAATAATATTGATCTTCAAGCTCCATAATCTTCCTTGACTCTTTATTTCTTTATTGAAGCAGTATTGCAAGGTCTGATTAGCTGCAAAACAAGATTGGCTACAGAACATGTAGCTATAGAATGTACCTGTTAAAACTCTAAAATATGGAATGAAATGGAATGAAATATGGATGAAGTGAAATATGGAATGGAATGAGATATGGATGAAGTGAAATATGGAATGGAATGAGATGGATTATGGAACATGAAATGGAATGAAGTATGAATTGAAGCATGAAAAGTGAATCTGCAACTTATGATTTTATGATACTTCATTGCAGAAAAAAATCAATTTTGAAAGTTTAAAGTGTCAGAAGAATTCTGATTTTCACCTTATACCTTCTGTATAAACATGCCAATCAATGATTGGTTTTCATATTTATTTATTTTATATTTTTTTTACTCAAGTGATTGAAGAAAAATACAATTAAGTTAGTGAAGAAGAAGAATTCTTCTTCACTAACTTCATATCAATGTTATCTTGAAATTTCTTGACAAATTCCTCTCTTGAAAGTGGCTTATGATACAATTTGAGTATGTGTCCATTTAGAAGAAAAGCTACCTTTCCTTCATCTATTGTCCTAATTTTATTGCTCCATTTTCAAAGATTTTCACAATCTCATATGGCCCAAGCCAATGATTTTGAAATTTACCTTGAAAATACTCGAACTTTGAATCAAATAAGAGGGCCCAATCACCTTCTTTAAATTTCTTTTCTTTGATGTACTTATCATTCCATATAGTCATTTGTTGTTGGACTATGCTTGTTCTCTAGACTGAATCTTGTCTGATCTCATCTAATTCATTAATATTCTCTATTTTGTGCTTTTGTGCTTCTGTTAAATCAAGTCCTAACTGGACTGCGATTTTGAAAGTTTGGATCTGAAACTCTATGGGAAACAAGACTTGTTTTCCATAAACAAGTTCATAAGGGGTGTGTCCTATTTTGTTTCTCCATGTAGTTCTGTAGGCCCATAAGGCTTCAGGAAGCCTTTTTACCCAATATCTTCTATGTAAATGAACAGTATTTGTCGGGATCCCTTCAATGACCTTATTGGTAGATTCCACTTGGCCATTTTCTTGTGGATGGTAGGGAGTAGATTTCCTATGTCTGATTTTGTACTTCTCTACCATTGGCTCCACCATATTTGATGTGAATTGAGCTCCTTGATATGTAACAATTTCTCTTGGGACACCAAAACAAGTAAAAATATCCTCAAAAAGAAAATTAACTACAGATGCTTCAGTAGTAGAAAGTAATGGTTTGGCATCCACCCATTTGGTAACATAATCAGTGCAAACTAATATATATTTCTTTTTCTTTGATGGAGGATTAATAGGTCCTACAAAATCCAAAACCCATTTCTCAAAAGGTTCAATATGTGCTTGAGGTTGCAATGGCATCTCGCCTGAAGGAGAAGGTTTCCCTACACTTTAGCAACTATCACACCTTTTGACATACTCTTTAGCATATTTAAAGAGGAATGACCAATAATATCCTAAGTGAAGTATTTTATAATCTGTCCTCTTATCAGCAAAGTGTCCACCACAAGGTTCATCATGACATGCCTTGAGAATCTCAGGCATCTCATCTTCTCGAACACATCTTCTGATAATAAGGTCTGGACCTATTTTGTATAAATCATTAGCAATCCATGAATATTTTTCACTGTCAAAAATGATTTTTCTTTTCTTTATTGCATTCATAATTGAAGGAAATTTCCCTGAACAAGATAATTGGAAATGTCAGCAAACCAGGGAGTTTGAGTAGTAATTGCAAAGAGATATTCATCAAGGAATTGATCTTCAACTGGAGTGTTGTCTTTAACATTTTGGAGTCTATATAGGAAATCAACTACTGTATTTTGTTTTCTAGGCCTATCTAGAATGGTGATGTTAAATTATTGTAACAGAAATAAACATCTTGTGACTCTGCCATTAGTAATTGATTTGTTCATTAAATACCTAATTGCAGAGTGATATGTGTGGACAAAGGTTTCATAGCCTATTATATAGTGTCTGAATTTATTTATGGCATGAACAATAGCTAAGAACTCTTTTTCAGTTATAGTATAATTCAACTCTGAAGGATTCAAATTTTTACTTGTATAGTAGATGACATAAGGAATCAGGTCTTTTTGTCCCAGTACAGCTCCTAAAGCTGTATCTGAGGCATCTGTTGAGATGTGAAAGGGTAATTTCCAGTTAGGTCCCCTTAAAATAGGTGCTTCAGATATTTTTGTTTTCAAGGTTTCAAAGGCTAACTGGAATTCAGGATTCCAATTGAATTCACAGTCTTTGGTAACTAGTTTGAAAAGTGGAGATGTTATTTTGGTGAAGTTTTCTATAACTCTTCTGTAATATCCTGTAAATCCTAGAAAACTACTAAAATATTTCTGAAAACTTGGAACTGATAGTCTAGAGATTAATTCAACCTTTGACTCATCAAACATAATCCCATCTCCTGAAATATGATGTCCTAAGACAATACCGCCAGTGAACATCATAAAACATTTTTCATCACATAATGAAAGGTTTGCCTCTTTACATGATTTTAGAACTTTTTCCAAGTTTTCTAAGGCTTCTTCAAATGTGTTTCCATAGACTATGAAGTCATCCATGTATACTTCTACACAGTCATGTATTAGATCTAAAAAAATTCCCAATACTACCCTTTGGAATGTTGCAGGTGCATTGCATAATCCAAAAGGTAATACTCGGTAGGCATAGGTACCATAAGGATAGGTAAATGTGGTTTTATCTTGATCCTCAAGTGCAACTTGAATGTGTTTGTAACCACTGAAACCATCCAAAAATGAAAAGTACTTTTTTCCTGTTAATGTATCTAACACTTGATCTATGAAGGGTAAGGGAAAATGATATTTAAGAGTAGCTTTGTTTAATTCTCAGTAGTCAATGCATACCCTCCATTTATTATTCTTCTTGGGTACAATCACCAAATGAGAGACCCACTGACTATCTGAAATGGGATAAATAAAATTGACATTTAACAATTTCTGCAACTCTTCTTTAACAATCTCCCTAAGGTTTGCATTCATCCTTCTGTGAGACTGTCTGATTGGTTTACAATTTTCATCTATATAGATATGATGATTGAAAGCCTTAGGGTTGCTCCCTTTCATGTTAGTGTACTCCCATGCATATGCAGAAGAATGTCTCTGTAATATTTTGACTAGCTTTTCTTGTTGAAATTTCTCTAGGTTTTTGTTTATGTTTAAGGTTTTTCCTGGGAATATTTCAATTGTAGAGCTGCCAAATTCTTCCATGGAGTAAAGAGAAATCTGTCTTGATGACAGGAACTCAATGTTGGATCCTTCTTGAAATTTTTCATGTTTGAATTCTGAAGAAGATTCATAATTTTCCAAGGTATTCAAAATCTGACTATCTTCACTAATTTCTGAAATAGTGAAGAGAGGTTGTATATATTCTTCATCATCAATCCATTGAGTATCATCTAATTTTGTGATTGTTCTTGCTGGAGGATACAAGGTGAATTTCTTGGTTGAACTTCTATCAAAGATGTACATATCACCAGATCTACAGCTAATGAAAGCATCAGCTGTAGCTAACCAAGGTCTTCCTAATATAATATGATGTCCTCCTAGATCATTTTTAGGAGTTAGGATCATGAAATCCACAGGATACTCCCAAGAATATAAGGACACTAGAATGTCTTCTAATACCCGATCTGGTTTTGTTACAGATTTATCTGCTAATTGTAATAGTTTGGGTGTAAAAAGAAGATTAGGAAGTTTTAGTTTTTCCATGATTTGCCTGCTCATGATATTGATTACTCCTCCTAAATCAATAAGTGTGTTTGGGATTTCTATTGCAATGATATGTATCTTAACAACTGGATTTCCGGGATCTAGATATTTTGGAATAGCAATATTCCCCATCATTATGTCTGCTATTTTTCCTACCAATTGTATTTTCTTTATCTCTTTTATTCTTTTTCCTGTTTTTTTCATACTCAAATCTTTTATTGTTTTTTCTAGAATTGGGATTTCCTTGATGGCTTGTAATTATGGAATTTTGATACAAACATTTCTTAATTCATCTAGGAAATCATAGTCAGGCATCATAATTTGTTTCTCTACACCCCTATCAATTTGTAATCTTTCAAGAAAAGGAGGTGTAGTAGTAGATGTTGATGGTTGTTCTAACATAGGAGTTGAAATTGTTGGTTCTTTATGTTTTTCTTTTCCAATGTTTTGGTCTTGAAGATATGTGTTTTCTTCAAAAAAATTATTTACCTGTAGAGAATCTTCATCAGAATTGTTTTGTTCTTGTATAACTACAGAAGGTTTCTTTCTTTCAAGTATTCTTCCAAACCTAAGTTGAACATCATTAAGGTCTAAAGGAGTAATCAAATAGGTTGGAAATTGTTGACCTTCTATCCAATATGTATTCTGAGGGTTTTTATTGTTGGGGTTTGGTATTTGCTGGGTAGGCAACTGATTTTCTTTTTGAGGAAATGGTAATGGAAGTGGTGGATTTTGAGTTTAATTTTGATGTTGGTTTTTATGTTGTGGATTCTGCTGAGGATTTTGTTGAGGAGGAAAGTTTGAATATGTTGGATATGAGGGATAAGAGGGTGGATATTGATAATACTGGGAGAACCTTCAATAAGGATTTTGTGCTCATTGAGCCCAAGTCTGAGATTGATTTTGAAATTGGGGCCAAGGTTGATGCCAAGAGTTCCCATTAGGTGAGTGTTGATTGTACATTTGATTACTAAAGCCTTGTGTTTGAGGTCCCTGCCAAGGTCTTCTAAAGACAAAATTAAGAGATTCTGTGGAATTTTTGGTTGTTTCTTCTTGAAAGACAGCTTTAAGGCTAGGGATTGAGGGACAATTCTTGGTCTCATGTTTTTCAAAACAAATTGCACAAGTCTCTATTACTTTTGCATCCAAAGAACACTCTCTTAAGGCATGCTTTTTCCTACATTTGGGACAAAATATTGCTAAGGCATCAGTTTCAGCTTTCTTCTTGTTTTTTAACTTATGGGTGTCTATTTTCTCACTAAGACTCCCTAGAATGTCAGTTTTGAATTCATCAAGCATATTACCTATCTCTGCCCTACTTACTATTCCAGCTGCAGATTTACTTGCCCTTGCAAGGGCAGAGTCTCTTGGTCATTTTAGAATCTTAGATTTTCCTCTTGAAAGATTAATACATAGTTCTTCTATATTAGGTAATGAAAGTTGAGATATGTTTCATTTCCCCATCATATTAAGAATATCTATCCATTCAACCCTAATTGTCTTCAACAAAAGAGATTTCAAAGTATCTTGGTCTAAGTTTTTGATTTTTTCCCTCTTGATGTTATAGTTAAATCTTCCCAACAAATCTTTCAGATTTTCATCCTCTTTTTGCATCATCTTGAACACTTCCTCCTTATGGTTGACTGGTGTACATTAATCCAAATATATTTCTAGAAATTCTTTCCTCATTTCATCCCATGTCCTAATATACCTAGTGATTAAACTCATAATGCCATTTTAATGTTGCTCCTTTCAATGTTGAAGGGAACAGTTTAAGTTTCTAAGCATCTTGTAGGTAATCATAGGGTCTACATAGAAATTCAAATTCAAATAATAAGGTCTCAGGATCCTCACTTTTTAGTCCATGAAAGTTTGGAAGAACAGAGGGTGAGATATTTTTCATAGTTGCATTAGTCTCTTCATCTATTATAGGGAATCCAAAAGGACTCCCAATTTCCCTTCTACCTCTTCCTCCTTCTGCATTTCCTCTTCCCCTACCTTCTTCTCTACCTCTAACTCCTCCTCTATCTCCTCCTCTTCCTCTACCTCCTCCAAATAGTGTATTTTCTCCATTAAATAATTCTCCTTCCGCTTCTTCTGCCATGATAGACTGCTCTGAACTGATATAGGGTTCGGTTGGAAGAGCTAGTTGTTCTACTGGTTCTTCTATCAAGGGTATATTGAAGAAATAGTCCTCTTCTCCATCTTCACTAGGGATTTTTAATTCTTCTACTCGAATATATTCCCCTATGGAAGTGAAAAAGGTTATCCCTTCTATAGGAGTCCTTGGATATTCTTCCTCTAGAATTTCTTCAGTGGATGAAGTGGGAGATATTCTTGATGGGATATCTGATCTTGAGACTTATGGAAGCCTATAACCAGTATAGTATGGAATGTAGGTTTGAGTTGGAGGTGTGCTGCTTCTTGGTCTTGGTGGAGTGAGTGGAGTTGTGGGAATTAAGCTTCTGCCTCTCACAAGTCTACCCCTAGAATCTCTTTCTCTACGCATATCATTGTTTTTGGGAAATAGGAAATAAGGCTACCTAGTTACACTTCCCCAGCAACGATGCCAAAATGTTTAGTCAATTTAGTGTTCCTAAATTGATAGCATAAATTATCAACCAGGGCTAGTAAACTGATGAAGTGTACTTGCACTATATGTGTCTAAGTATCATTTTTCTTATTTCATTGTTTTCAATGTTTTATTGATGTTTTTGGGTTTTGTTATGTTTGAGTCTTTGTATGCTACTCTATGCTCAGGAGATGAAGTTAAATCTATGTCAAAAAGGAAAGAAAAGGAAATATTAGAATTAAAACAGATTTTAGTTGCAAATTCTGTCCCTAATTAGAAAATGGTGAAAACAAAGAATCCTAATACATGGATATTATAACTTTCAAATGAACATTCATGAAAATGAAAGGTAACCCAAAACAGTACAACTCAATCTGATCCATTTAGTTAGAGGTTTGTTGGAATATCTTGTGAAATAGATTAAATTATAATGCAATGAGGATCTTCGCAAAACACAAAAGAAGTATTAAAACAAACATCAACTTACAACATTACTGTAAAATCTCATTCATATGATAGAGACATTTTGGAATAGCTTGAGAAAAATATTACTATAATATAATAAGGATCTCCTGTGGAATGTTGAAACAGCTTATGATTTTACAACTAGATCTCATTCATAAATTAGAGGTTTATCGGAAGATTTTATTGAAGGAGATTAGACATAATGTGATAAGGATCTTCTATAAAACAATCAAGCAGTAACCCACAGTATTACAACAAAGTCTTATTCATGATTTAGATATTTATTGGAATAGCTTGAGAAGAAGATTGTCTGTAATAGTACAAGGATATTCTATTTAATTACAGAACGGGAAATGTTAATAACTCAAAATAGTACAACCAAATCTCATTCATATAGTAGTGATATATTGGAAGAGTTTGAGAAAGAGAATGGTTGTAAAGTAATGAGGATCTTCTAATCTAGATGCCAAAAACTGAAATGCTAGTAACTCAGAATATTACAATTAAATCTCATTCACTTAATAGAGATATATTGGAAAAGCTTGAGAAAAAGACTATCTGTAATATCACAAGGATATTTTATCTAGGCAAATGACATGAAACATAATGTTAAAACCAGAAAGCAGTCTAAGTAAAGAAATATAACAAAATAGAATTGAAAACTACTTATCTAGAAAACATGTAAAGATTCCTCGAATAACAGGGGCCATCTGCTATCAATTCAACATTAATCCTTTAACTCCTCAAGGTTGTATTCAGAACAACATCAGAGTTTACTCCGTCTATTATCAAAATGCTTGAAAATGGAGTATCACAGGAATGATAAAATATCTATCAGACTTGTTCCTCTCGGATTTACCGAGCTGAATTTATATGTAATTACACAACTAACATTGAATAAAAGTAGGTCCAAGTGTAGTTTTAAAGTTAAAATCAAAATAGAACTCTTTTAGGATTCTTGATTCCTATAGAAGACAACTTGCTTGACTTTGCTTTGACCACGTACACAGGAACCTCTAGCTATTGATCCAGTCTTTGTGGAAGGGAAAGAATGATGTAGGAAAGATTTGGAATCCACCTATCTGTGCCTTTCTCTAGATGACACCTGTAACATATGTAAACACCAAAATAGCTACGAAACACTTGACTGGCTACAGAATGACTGCATTCTGTATCTAAAACTGTTCAAAAATCATTAAGACAGTAAAATCACAAAAGTACAGTAAGTTAATCATCTTATGCAACCTTTAAGTAATCTTAGTCATTCTCATTGAGTTTTAGGTCTATGAAATGATAAAGGAATGATGAAATGAAGTGAAGTTTGGCAAAAGAGAAGACAATTTCAGGGCTCAACCGCAATACCAACCTTCGTATCCTTTTAACATGTCATAGTTATAGTGAGCTTGGGACACTTCTCTGAAAGATATTTGAGCATCAGAGTTCAATTTTAAAACAAGCTAAATAATTCATTTATTTAAGTTCGATAGACCAAAATTCGGTCTCAGTAGATGATTGTTATCTTTTGTACTCAAATTCAATTCAATTCCTTGATAGTGATATAATGATGAACATTATTTTTATAATCACTACTGACTTGTAAAAAATAATATAAATGAATAATAATATTTAAAACTAATCATATTAATATAAAAGTAAAATTTTAAAAGAAAATCCATATTTTGAAAAATAATAATAACTTTTTTTTCGTAAAGAGTTATTATGTGGATTTAGTATATCATAAATTTAATATGGAGATAATAATGTTTTACACACATGCATTTTTTTTTTTTGCAAAAAAAGAGTAAAGGGGTGTAATATTAAATGATTTATTTTAGTATATTAATTTTATAATTACATATTAAAAATAATTTTTTAATTTCTATTAATTGTGATGAATTAAAATAATAACCATTTAATAATTAAAACATGAAATGAAAAATATAATGATGAGTTAATAAATTAAATATTTGTTAAATACTTATTGGAATGATGTTATGAAGTATTATGTAAATATATTATGGAAGATTCAACTCTCTAGATTTATTATAAATATGTGGTAATATCCTAAGGCAATGGGGTAACTCTTAGAGTCTATTTTACTTTTACTGCAGTAAATATACAGTAAAGATGGAGTAAATAATAAAGAATTAATTAAATCATTATGGATATGTTTTGTATGTGAAAAAAGTGACTTGCAATTTTCTTATAAGAAAAGAGCTGAGTTTCCAATTACGAGGTTTTGGATACTAAAAGAGGTGTTTGAAAGTTTGGTGCATAAAAATATCAAGTTGGAAGGCTAGTGAGATTTATCTAAGCCTTAGACTAGAGCTGGTGGTGACTAGGTGGTGTGACAAGCATAACTATTCTCTTTATGTTTTCGAGTGTGAGGTTGGTTAGGGGGGAGCACCAGAAGCAGGTCGGGTACTCACAGGTTGGAAGGAGTATCCTGATTTATATGTGACCTGTAACTAGGCACTTGAATTTTGCAGATAAGTACTTATAACCTAATATGAATGACAATGTTCATGTTTAAAATTATGTGAAATGGTTTAGATGATAAGGAATTCCTATTTTTTAATCATATTTATGTTTCTATACTTTTCTCTTTTCTCTAACGATGGAAAATAGCATAATAAGTAATGGAGCATAACACAGATCAAAGGTTTATGCTTTGTAAGATAATTGTTGGCATACTATGAGTGTATAGACTTGAAATATCTATGATGGTAATAAAATCAGAATCATATACATAAATTTGT
The DNA here is from genome assembly GCA_034641835.2 of Pinus albicaulis. Taxonomy (NCBI): domain Eukaryota; kingdom Viridiplantae; phylum Streptophyta; class Pinopsida; order Pinales; family Pinaceae; genus Pinus; species Pinus albicaulis. The sequence goes on from CM076584.1 coordinate 189,578,717, forward strand.
AAATATACATGTAACACCAATGTAACAAGAATAAATATTACAATAAATCTATACATCTAGATTCTGCAACAATACACATAAGTGTAACCAACGATCATAAAAAGAACCAAACATTCTGTATTTAGGAATATCAGACCAAGTAACTACAAGACAGAGAAACCACAAGTTAGTTTCATAGTTGAGCTTGAGGCTCTTTCGACAAAATAGTCCCGAGCTAGTGACTGGTCGAGTCCTGTGCAATATGAAGGTGAGGAACCAAACATAGTTATGTGTGCAATTCTATTTTTTTTTTTAATAATTACTCACAAAACCATAATAACCATTATTTACATGAAATAAAACAAGCATAAAATGAATACCTAGTTTGGGCATGTATTACAAAACAAAGAGTTCAATGCGCAGTGATGTGAACAACATTACGAGACATATATTTCAAGCAAAAAAAAAAATTAAAATTTTATTTCTGGCTTAGAGTTGAAAATTCCTTAAATAGCACTATTAAAAGAGAAACAATACATTAACTCAAACCCTATGCCATAAGCCACAACTCATAACCAGTGCTCTTAGAACCATGCCGAGGAAGAATAAACACATCAATACCCTATATCAAGTAGATAACCACACCCAGAAGATGAGCCTGTGTGTCTTCGATTGGGTGCACCATGCTCTTGTCTAGCTCACCTACGACACACAAAGACTAGGTTGAACTTAGCCCATCATATTGGTAATAAGGGTCAAACCCTAAACTATAACAAAGGAAAACTAAGTATGAGCCATGAATGAAAGTACTTACCCGTTCCGATGGTTGCGATCAAATAAGGAGGCCTGGGGTCTATATGCATCTATAGGCACGAGTGTTCGAAGAACCTACAGGGTATTCTTGAGATTTAGCGCAGAGGTAATTGTAGGAACAAAATTACTAGAATGACCTTAAATCTTAGCACAAAAGACATGATTTAGACCTTACCTGATGAAATGCTTCCGACACTTGGTTCTGTTAGTGACCAGTCTTGTCCTAGTACTATGCAGGTTGTAGTAGTGAAAGGGATTATCATAGAAAGACATACATAACCTTCTAAATCAAACCCCGACGTTATTACATAGAAGGTCGAAGTATCGAGAGAATAAAAAACTAAATGAGATGAGGAGCAAAGGAACAAAGGGTGGTTACTCACTAACCCCCAACCATCAACAAACACTGTTGATCTAACATGAGACAACCGTCGATGAAGGGGTGATCCAAAGAATCATAACAACCATTGATTGAAAACTTCATGAATGGGTAGACGACCATGAAGAGCATCGAGAAAGATCCAGTATCAGATAAAAGGATCGAGCCTTAATAGCCCTATTACAAGTTCTATAAAATCGCCAAACAATATGAATGTACAAGTGGGGAACACATAAATGAACCAAATGTGCGACCATCCCTAATTTTACAACATTTGAAATGACAGAAAATGGAAAAATAAATAGTTTGAGACATGTATAAAGGACTTAAACCCATATCTTAGTGAATATATATAATTTCTACAATCCAATCATATTATTTTACATATTCCAAACTGTATTATGGACTAGATATGCAATTACCATGGTTGAAGTAATTTCCTTAATTTTTATTTATTTTTAGTATATTAATGTGGCGATGAAGTGGGGAACATTACATATGTCCATTTATCTAGATATTATACAGGAATTTTCTATTCACTATAAAAACAAATAAATTTAGAAGAAAGATATTAATTTCTTGACTAGTAATTCAAACACAATAATTAACATAATTAATCCAAAAATGAATTCAATTAGAGAATTTAAATTAGTAGTTAATAAAAGTTACATAAAAAGGAAAGGAAAGGAAAATGTAGATAAATAAGATATACTAACGATTTAAAAACAAAAATCGAATCGAATGAAAAAATAAAATAAAAGAGAAAAAAGTAATTTGGTAATTAATGAATCCCAGATAAAATATCAAAACGAAGGAAAATACACAATTAAATGAGGAAAAAAAAAATCAATCGAAATAAAAAAATTAGCACGGCCATATCTTAGTGAATATATATTATTTCTACAATCAAATCATAGTATTTTACATATTCCAAAGTGTATTATGGACTAGATATGCAATTACCATGGTTTAAGTAACTTCCTTAAATTTGTTTGTTTTTTTTTTTTTTTAAAGCATATATTAATGTGGCGATGAAGTGGAGAACATTATATATGTCCATTTATCTAAAAATTTATATTCACTATAAAGAAAGATTTTTCTTTATATGGAAATTTTCTATTCACTCTTATAAAGAGAGATTATAGGAAAATTTTCTATTCACTATAAAAACAAATAAATTTAAAAGAAAGATATTAATTTCTTGACTAGTAATTTAAGCACAATAATTAAAATAATTAATCCAAAAATGAATTCAATTAGGAAATTTAATTTAGTAGTTACGTAGAGTTACATAAAATAGGAAAAGAAAGAAAAATATAGACTAAATAAGATATACTAAGGAATGAAAAACAAAAATCAAATCTAATGAAAAAATAAAATAAAAGAGAAAGAAGTAATTTGGTAATTAATGAATCCCAGATAAAATATCAAAAAGAAGGAAAATACAAAATTAAATGAGGGAAAAAAAATCAATTCAAATAAAAAAATTAGCACGGAAAACGAGAAGGAAAAATCCAAATAAAAAATAAAATGGCAGAAAAAAATTTAAACATCTAATATTACGTCGTTCCTATTAGATAGCCTATCCTTATCCTTTGTCAAAATTTGGCAACTAGTCAAAAGCACTTTTATACCTCTTGAGTAGTAGAAGCTTTGGGTGTGGGTAAATTATTATGGATATACAGAAAATAGTTGTAATAAAGTTTCCTTAGGGATTTGGGAATGTTCAATGAAAATATTTAATTTTATTTAGCAAAAAAATCTAGAAGATATTGATGTTATTAGTTATTAAAATACAATAATTAATATGATTACTTCAAAATCACCCAAAATAAGTAAAAGGACAGTTCCCATTGTATTTTGATAGTTCTTAAAAGTTATATAATGTATAAAAAAGAAAATTAAACTAAATTAGATAGAAATAAAAATTAAACTAATTAGAAAACTAAAATAAGAGAAAAAAAATGACAATTAGGAAATAAATGTAATTTGGGAATCAATGGAGATTAGATAGAATATTTAAGAAAAAAAAAAATTAAATATTTTAACTAAGAAAGGGAAATTAATTCAGAATGAGTCATATTCTAGATCTTAGACTTTTATGATCCATAATGATAATTATATTGTGTATTGATTAATCACATTATTTAAATTTGGTCAATATTTTCAATTATCTAGTGTGGTTTATCCTTGAGACAAAGGTGAAAGGAAAAAGCTATAAATGGAATAGTTTAAATAGAAAAGATGCATTTGGTTCCATTAGCTATTAGTAATTAGATGTTAACTACTAATTCCTAATAGCTAATTAATAATTTGTAATGGCTAACTCTAGAACGAGATGGTATTTAAACTATTGGATTGATTAATTTTTCAGAGGAGGATGAACCACATTAAATGATTTAAACATCAATCAAATTTTACTAATGTGATTAATCCCAAAAAATCAATGTGAATTGTTATATGACTATAAAACCATGAAATAAACTATCCAAATGAAAATGAAAATCATTTCTTTTGCTGATTTCACTTAAGAGATAAATAAATGGGTAAGGAGGCCCATGCATAATAAAAACCTAAATAAAATCCCTCATAATATGAAAGGGGATCAACATAAAGGCTGGATTTCACACCTTCATGTGTGAACAGGGACTTTTTCATGTGGACAAGGTCAAGTTTGACCAAGTATATAGTGCTAGGATAGGAGGTGGAGAGCATCTTGTGAGACAGCGCAAAGATAATGGGTGGAAGATTTCTTGGTGGAGGAAACCCTAATTGAGTGTGGCCGAAGGCAAGAAGGCTCACACATGTATAAAAGGAGGGCAAGGTAGCCATAGCAAAGCATCGTGGTGAATGATAATTTGATGTGTCTGTTTAAACTATTTTGTATTCTCTTGTTGTTTAGCAAAGTTGCTATGTTGCTTAGCACAAGGATCTCCTGTTTAGGAATCCTTATTCTTTCTTGAGAGGCCTCTTGAAGGAGCTTAATCTGATTTGCCTCACATCCAGGCTTAAGGCCAAGCATCCTCCTTCAGCTACGACATTATTTCTGCAGCAGTATAATGTTGTGTTGCAGGGTGTTGCAGTGAGGGTTCACAACACCACTTATGGAGCTTGTGTTTCAGAGAAGCAGGCATTCCTTTATTTGGAAGATCAGTGAGGGAGATCTCTGAGCATATTTTCAAATCTTGGCATGTGGCCAATGTATTTTACATCTCCTACAGTGTAGTCCCTTGCGGGAATTGAATCATTCTTTGGAGTGTTGCATTGAGAGGGTTAAACCACTTGTTTTTGAGCTAGTTCCTTAGGGAAAGGGCCAACCCTTCTCCCCGGAAACTTGTAAGAAGGAACCTCCTTCATTTTTGTACTCTTGAGCTATTTATACAATAGTGATCCAACATATTCCATTATTTCAGATCCAGATCTGTAGATCTATGCATCTTGTACGTTGTGCTTTCATGAAACCCTTCCCGAGTTATCTTCTTGATGTATAAAGGGGCTAGATCCCTAATTTTCTTCATGTTTTGAGCAATAAAACTGCTGATCTAATATTTGCAGCATATTGTATCAGAAACCCTCTTAAAATGACATTGTGCATGCTTCAGGAAATTGTTGTTTAGTCAAGTCATGGGATTTCAGTGTTTTTGAGCCATACCGGGACCGGGAGACCTGTTTAAACAAGAAAAAGAGATTTGTTTCTGAATATTTTATGGGTGTGAGTCCCAAATTACATATGATAAGGGATCTCAGTGTTATTTCCCCCCATTATAACGCAAGTTTCTGAATATAACGTTTTTAGGGCATAAATTGTTGCTTTTCCCCACTTTTGGCTGATATAATGAATCATATTCCTTGATGTTGTAAATGTAATTGATGGTTGTGTTTCATACAAATTTTATGATTTATTTCTCATTTATATTCCAGATTTTTGTTCATGTATTGCTGCATTCCCATTTTGGGATATTACAGTGGTATCAAAGCATAGTCTTGGCTCAGCCTGTGAGTTAAAACCATTATACTATAAGAAGACAAAGAGAAGAATCATATCAGAATGATGGAGAGAATGAGCTTTGTCTCATCACTTTTCAGATCCAGAAAGAACCTCTCCAAGGAGGTTAAGTACATAAAGGAGAAGAAATGCAGAGAAGAGGAAGAGCAATGCACTCCCTATTCTCAAAGAGGAGAAGACATGAAGCATGAAGGACACTTGGAATCTGAAATTCTAAGTGAATAACTTGCTGAATACAAAGCTAAATATAGAGCCTTCAAGGAGACTCTAGCTTTACCATATTTCATTCAGCGGGAGGCAGAAAGAATACCCTATAACTATGGGATGATGAGAGGCAATAGATTTATATTGTCCACTTTTGATGGATCACTCACATGTGCAGCAAAGCCTTGGGTGATGAAACTAGAGTATTTATTCCTACTACATCCAGTAGTAGAGAGAGAGGCTGTAGAAATTGTAGCACTGCACCTTGAAGGTGATGAAAATGCTTGGTGGTTCAGCCATTTGAGCCATGTAAGAGTGTCTAATGTTGCTAAATTTTCTAAAAAGTTGATCACGAAATTTGACAAAGAAAAATCAGAGGAAGAGAAGCCCTCACCACCATTGGAATAGGCATGTACCAGCGTTGTTATAACCATGGAGGAGCAACCTTCATCTTTAGAAGTTTGGGAAGCCAACACATATGAGGAAGAAACTCTTGCAGCCCTGCAAGAAGCTTCCAAATTTCACCAAGGTATGATTAAGTTTCCATCTCTTGTCATTCAGAAAATATTATGGAGGGATCTACATAATTGTATACTTCTAATCTAGAGCAACAAGGTTGCACTGCACTGTACAAGAGCGGTGATGAAGAAAAGAGGACCCATTCCTCATGGGGGCATTCAAATGGCAGCTTCATTTAAGAAGCAATGGAGGAAGAAGAGATAGATGGTAGACATATTGAAGTGAGAAACCCTTTCTCCTTTCTAGATGTCCCTTTCTCAACGAGCATTCCCTAGATCAAAGATAAACTTCTACCTGCAGAAGATCCAGAACCTTATTGGCTATCGAAGGCCACTGATGAGAAGGTGGTCTCATGGAGAGATCTCATTGGAGGTGCACTTCAACACATCCTGGAGTGCAAAGTTCTTCAATAGTTTGAGGAGGTTTTTCCCTCATCACACTTAGATCTTTATGGATTCAAGGGGAACATTGATGAGAGATATTCTCTAAAAGATCTCCAAGGAGTTGCATTTCAACATCCGATGAAATGCAAGGGGAGAAATTTGATTTGGGAGGATGGTAGTCTTCCTTGGGAGAATGCTAAGGAAGAACATGATGGGAGGCACCTACACGTGGATGGATGGGCGTGGATGGAGAGCAAGAAGCTGGAAAGATACTTGCAAATCTATGATACTAGGCAGCAGGAGGCTTGGCTATGTTGGCTACTCTTGAAAGAGTTTGGCCATCATCCACTTTCTAGGGGTATGTGGTAGGATACTTGCATTATTGGGCAGCAAGGACTATGGACACATTGTGTTGATATGACATTCTTCATATCAATCACCATGTTTTCACTACATGATTTGTATGATGTAGGTATGAGGAGGCAGCAAAAAATTTTGTTGCTTTGGTTGTTCTTGGGAGAGAAAGGACATATTTTCTCTCACACTTTGCATGATGTTGCAGGAATAGGAGATTGCACTATCATGGTATAAAGGGGCTACTCCTTGGCCTTAGATGTTCAATAGGTACTTCCAATTTGGGAGGAACTTCTTATGTGTAGCAGCATTATGGGAGATGTCTTTGACAATATGCATGTCAAAGAATGGAGCTATGAGTTGGCAAGAGCCTATTTTCATAGGCCAACATCGTTGTCACTTGAGAGATTGGGGTTATTGATAGAGCGTCCCCAGGATCACTTCACAATTGATGCACTTTGTGAACAAGGAGGAGGTGGGAGAGATGGAGTAGTGGATGGAAACATCTATTACATTGATATGATCTTCTTAACTTGGATTTCCAAGCATAAGAAAGCTGATCTTCCAACAACATATTTTTCATTCCTCTTCATGGGAGCATGTCATATGGGAGGCTTGTTTATGGATCCCATCATCATCTTACTTTCAGTACATGGTGAGAATATTGCTTTTTCATTTATTGATTTTCTAAAACAGTGTTTGCATACTCTTACCATTTCTATTCAATGCATTTCTCTACAAGAGGACAAGTTTTTCATTGAGCTCCATGGTCAACATTGGGCCAAATTGTATGATGGAGACAACTATATTTTATATGGCCTTGGGAAAATGTTTTATCCTTTCATGTATGTTTAGCTAATGGACCCATCCATTTATTCTTTAGTAAGCATGATGACATATGTAATTAACCATGTATCAAGAAACAACTTGCCATTTTATTTTCTGAAGCAGCAGTTTCGAAAATTGCGCTGTAACTACATGGGAAACTGTTGGTACCTTCCTGCACCTCATGAAACCTTCAATATTTCCCTCATTTTGATGATAATCATGATTTCATTTGCTCATATTGATCTTATCTTTATGGGGAGCATGATTGGGAGAGAGACACATGGGTTGGGTGTGTCCTTTTGGGAAGAGGATTCCCACACTTTCTACATTGCATGTTCTAATGGGAGCATGGGAGGAGATATGGCCACCACAGCCAAGCACTTGTTTATTTTTTAGGTGGGCCATGAGTTTGATGAGATGCATATGTTGATGATTTCCTATCCATCACATATAGAATGGTTTGGGCCAGCTTGATTCACAGCATTGGAGAGGAGATCTTTGGAGATCTAGTCTTCATTCTGCCACTTGAGGGCAATATTTCTACAGCCCAAGATCAACAAACACTCTACACTTATCATAAGTGGAGAGGGAGATAGCGTGGGGTAGGCTAATTTCTCTAACAAGTTCGGATTTTTATCCCACCTACTTTGCAGGAGCTCAAGGTAGAGGAACATTTTCAAGAGTTGCCATGTTGGGAGGTGACTCATTTTGTATGGATGATTGCTTGGGGATGGAGGATCCACATGAGAATGATGTTTCCCAATACATTTCAGATTTCATGCCTTGAGAGGACCTCTAGACAGCACCTTATTTCCTCCTTGAGCACTTTACTTATTCATGATGATAGCCATTTGGCTAGCTTGCATGCTTGGGCGCGGTAATTTGGAGATTCATTGATGAGATATCATCTCATTCCTTGGAGGATTTCATCATATGTGGATACTACAGTAGGGGGAAGGGAGAATCTTCAGTTCTATCCTTGCAATTGCTTGAGGACAAGCAACATATGGGAGGGGAGGACTGTAATATTGCAAAATTTGCAGGCAGCAAATTGGAATATTAATTTTTTTTATTTCACGTAGGAGATAAATAAATGGCTAAGGAGGTTCATGCATAGTAAAAACCTAATAAAATCCCTCATAATGTGAAAGGGGATCAGCATAAAGGCTGGATTTCACACCTTCATGTGTGAATAAGGAATTTTTCATGTGGACAAGGTCAAGTTTGACCAAGTCAACAACGCTCGGATAAGAGGTGGAGAGCATTTTCTGAGATAGCACAAAGATAGTGGGAGGAGGATTCCTTGGTGGAGGAAACCCTAATTGAGTGGGGCCCAAGGCAAGATGGCTAACACATGTATAAAAGGAGAGAAAGGTAGCCATAGCAAAGCATCTTGGTGAATGATAATTTGATGTGTTTGTTTAGACTATTCTGAATTCTCTTTATGTTTAGCAGAGTTGCTGCGCTGCTTAGCACAAGGATCTCCTATTTAGGAATCCTTCTCCTTTCTTAAGAGGCCTCTTGAAGGAGCTTGTACTGATTTGCCTCACATCCAGGCTTGAGACCAAGCATCCTCCTTCAGCTACAATGTTATTTCTACAGCAGTATAACGTTGTGTTGCAAGGTGTTGCAGTGAAGGCTCACAACACCACCTCCAGAGCTTGTGTTTCAGAGAATGAAGCATTCCTCTCTTTGGAAGATCAGTGAGGGAGATCTATGTGGCCAATTGCAAATGTATTTTACATCTCCTACATCACAGTCCCTTGCAGGAACTGCGTCATTCTTTATAGTGTTGCAGTGAGAGGGTTAAACCCCTTGTCTTTGAGCTAGTTCCTTAGGGAAAGGGCCAACCCTTCTCTTGAAAAACTTGTAAGAAGGACCCTCCTTCATTTTTGTACTCTTTAGCTATTTATACAATAGTGCTTCAGCAAACTGCGTTATTTCAGATCTAGATCTGTAGATCTATGCATCTTGTACATTGTTCTTTCATGAAACCCTTCCCCGGTTATCTTATTCATGTATAAAGGGGCTAGATCCATAATTTTCTTCATGTTTTGAGCAATAAAACTCTTGATCAGATATTTGCAGCATATTGTATCAGAAACCCTATTAAAATGATGTTGTGCGTGCTTCAAGAAATTTCTGTTTAGTCAAGTCATGGGATTTCAGAGGTTTTGAGCCATATCGGGACCGCGAGATTTGTTTTTTAATCTTTTATGATCGTGAGTCCCAAATTACATATGCTAAGGAATTCGAGCATTATTTTCCCCTATTATAACACAAATTTCTGAAAATGCAAATTTGTGTAGATGGTGCTTTTCTCCGAGGGACTTCTTCACCTCATTCCAAATTTGATCGTTAGAAATCCAACGGACATACTGAACCTTAACAAAACTGTACGGTTATACCAAGATTGATCCGTTAGGCTTCAAATGAAGATTGCATATCCCTTCAGGGTAAGGGTTCATGTTCGTGGGAAGATTGAATATCTCTTCGGTTTTAACCATTAATCATATCGAGATCGTTTGTTGTTAATTTAAGAAAATCTGGTTCAGTAGGATCCAACTTATATACCCTTTTCACTAAATACATCTAAATTTTCCTTTCCTTCAGCTGACTTAACGCTTTGTGAAATTTGAAGTTGGTTTGTACACATGGTGGTATTCCATTTTTAAGGATTAAATCACAGATTAAGAGAAAGATTGACCCCGTTTTCATTTGTTTATATTTAATTCTGACCTTAAAAAACGGCAAATAAATGAAAAGGCCTTATTTTTATAATAATGAGTAAATATATTTTAAATTATTATTATTTTGATTAGAAAATAAATTTATTGATTCGATTTTTTATTATTATTCCAGCTATAAGATATTTTCTGGAATTACGTTGTGGAGTTGGAATTTTTAGAACGTTTTTATCTTTGCACTCTTCATGAATAACTATAGAGCCCCTCTGCAGATAATGACCTCGGCAGCCTGGTAACCAGTCGGACAGTCAAGCGGGAGAAGCGCTGAGCTTCTCCGCTAGGATAATTTCTTGACTCGTCCGGTATATGAGGGAAATTGGGAACAATGGCCGTAATATTGTAGTTCATTTCAGTGGAGTATCTATTTGCAAAGATATAAAGATTTCCGTTAGGGGAAAAGATGTTTTTCATGTGGGTTTGGTAAAGTGCAAAACTGCAAACCCAAACCCAAACCCAGAATAATGTTTACAGCTCCCGCGTACTGGCCGCCTTCAGTTAACGCAGCAGTCGCCTTAGATTAGGCCGTGTGACGTTTGCCTGGACGAAGACGTCCTCCATAGTGAGTTTCGCTTTGTGTTTTCGTTATAATTTCGCTTAAATTTCGGTTCAGAAAAAGCGGTTCTCCTGTCCATTGGCTCTAACCTTGTTTCTTCATCTCCTTTATTTGTTGTTATACACAATAATGCCATACGCTGGCCATGAATATAAGCAACCTTGCAGAGTTATGGTTACATTCATCGTGACATGGAATAGAGATTTAAATTTTTGTTCAAGTAAATTTTAATAAATTATTCTTTGCATAATAATGAAAAATACTTTATTCAAGTGTGAATTCTATATTAATAATGATTAATAGGTAAATAGATGGCTAAAATCTTGCCAGCTAATAATAAGACGATTAATAATGATAAGGGAAAAATTTGTTTTATTTATGAAATAAAAATTTGATTTATATTTAGAAGTCAGATGAGATAGATAAAAAAATTATAAATTATTAACAAATTAAAAAACTAAAAAATATATAAAAAAACAAATAATTTAGTTATGGAAATATTTTTAAGAAAAAATAATAAATAAAAATAAAATATTTGTTCTTTTATAATATATATATAATAAAAATTACATTTTAAAAAACATAAAATATCTCACTACTACTCACCAAAAAAAATTGTAGACATTAACAATAATAAAAATAAAATATATAAATAATAACAAATAAAAATACAATATCTAATATTTAAATCCTTACCAAAAACATTTTCCAAAGGTATAGTCTTTTATATTTAAATTTTTTATTAAAATTAGTTTAAACTAAATAATAATATAAATCAATAAAATTTATTGGAATTTTTTTGGATAGTTTCATAGAATGACTATTATTTCGTGTACTCAAATTTGGTTCAAATTTCTAATAGTGAAAGTATTGTTATAATCACTACTTACATTAAAATCAAAATATAAATTAATAATAATATTTAAAATTAATGATATTGATATCAACGTAAATTTGTAAAAGAAAATTCATAAAGGAAGTTTGAAAAGAGTTATTATGCATATTTAATATATGAGAAATTATATATATATATATATATATATATATATATATATATATATTTTGTGTAATTTCAAAAAATAAAATGGTATAAGATTAAATTATTTATATTAATATATTATTGAAAATATTATTTTAAAGATTTTATTAATATTAATGAGTTAAATTAATACCTATTTAAAAACTAAAACATGAAATAAATGATAAAATGAGGAGTTAAGAAATTAAAAAAAAAAAATTAAAAGAAAGATATGAATTTATTAGTGATTCAAGCACAATAATGAACCTAATAAAAGTAAAATACGAGGGAAAGAACTAAAGAGAAGGAAAGAACTAAAGATTAGGAGTAATTTGGTAATTAATGAAATCTAGATAAAATATCAAAGAGAAGGAAAATATGAAATTAAATGAGAATAAATAATAAATAAATAAAATTAATTCAAATAGAAAATAAAAATAAAATGAAAAACAAGAAGAAAATTGGAAACATCTAATATTATGTTCCTTTTTGCTAACTTATTCCTGTTTTGTTGTCAAAATTTAACATAACTCAAAATCACTTTTTGATGATGATGACGATGATGGTTAACATCCATTGAGACCGATCTTTGGTATATCAGACCTAAAGAAAAGAGTTATTTAGTTTGATTTAAGATTTTTCTCTTATGCTCGAAAATCTTGGAGAGAAGCCTCCCGAGCTCATTGTAATTTTGACATCTTAAAAGGCTAGGAAGGTCAATATTGCAACAAATATTATGAAATTGAGCTCTAATGTGGTTGTACGTGGGGCACTCTAAGAGGAAGTGATTTTCATCCTTGAAGTTCATATTCTCACAGAGATGGCAAATACTTTCCATTCATGGTGTTTTAGGAACCGTCCAATGACCTGTTTCACTATGGAGCTCATGAGAGTTCGTTCTAATCTTGGCTATATTAATTTTCTTCTTTGAGCTAATTAAAACAGAGAGATACTTTTGATCTTCAAGGGTGGGGTTGATGACCTCTTTATAATATCTTAATTTTCTTTTAGCTGCTAGATCTCTCACACCACATTTCTTCTTTGAACTTAAATGCAACAATTTTTTTAATGTTATTAATACTTTTCAATGCAACATTCTTGTCGATCTCCCAATGGTTTAACTAGGCCCTGGTGTCTTGATACCAACCTATTTTAAGCATTTGGTGGTTTTGGCTGGAATATAAAGCTAGCTTAGGAAGTCTATGGTCTCCTATGCTATTGAGCTTGTGCTTGTACAACAAAAGCCTAGTCACAACTATGCTCTCGATAGGGGAAAGACCCACTTCTATAAGGAAAATATGATAGGGTGTAGTGCTTTTAATTTTAAGGTTATACGTTATAAAACGCTTCTAGATTTGCTAATATTTCTCTAGGATTCTCTAAATATGATGCAACCCCAAACCTCACATCCATATAAGATAACAGGAGTGACTAAATTTTCAAAGAGGAACTTCTTTCTATCCCACACTATGAGGTCGCCATTTTACAATTATTTTCAAGACCAAAATAAGCTTTCCATCCCCCATTAATCCTTTTATGATTGCTATAGTTCCAGTTGAGCTTGTGATGAATATCAATTCCTAGGTACTTGTAAGAAGACACTTCGTCCAAGTTACTATTGTCATACATAAAATTAGCGTAAGCGTCCTTCTTGGATTTGATAATCATAAATTTTGTTTTGCTAGTGTTAATAGACATACCCATTATAGATTAGAAATCCTTAAGAAGTCTAAGTTGCTTATCAATATCAAATGGGCACCTTGCGAGAAGAATAATATCGTCAGGATAGAGAAGAAGGATGATGACTATCCCAGCAAAGATTGTGTCAGCACATCCTTGTTCCTCTAAAAAACCTTCTAGCTTGTCGATGTAAATGCCAAATAGGGTAGGGGAGAGGGGGCAACCTTGTTTAACTCTGCTATAACACTTAATATCTTTTGACCACCCCTCATTGCTCTTTAACTTGGCAATTACATTCTCGTATAACCTTATAGCGGCCGCTCTTAGCCTGAAAGGAACATTTAGCTCTTCTAATCTATTCCATAGTTTGTTTCTAGGAATCATATCGAAAGCCTTTCTAAAGTCCACAAAGAATGTCGTGAAACCAACTCCAAAAGTAGAAGAAAAGAGATATCAACACCTTATAAATAAGCCACTTCGAGGGGGCAACCTCCAATATATTACATAAATGAAAAATTCTTAGATGATACAAATGAAAAAACCTTATTTATATATATAAGAGTCCATGGGGCCACAATGTAACCCTAGCCGACCTAACAATAATAATGTAAGGGCAGAATAATAACAATATGGGGGTTACAGGGGTACAACAATAACGATAAGGGGGCTACACTAACATAATAAGGGACTACACTATTTATATAGGGACTTAACATGCCCCTTTCCTTAAAAAAAGTGTTGTCCTCAACGCTTGATTATTTCTTGATGCTTCTGTATAAATTTCTCATCCTCCCATGTGGAATATTCTACAGGAAAGTTCTTCCACTTGCTGAGATACTGTGAAATTGATCGTACTTGTCGAGTTCTTGTTTCTACCATTGCTTCATAACTTCTTTCGATGTGATGTTGATCTTCTTGTTGTTCCATTAGATTCTACACCAAAGTTAGGTTATCCTTCGAGAGTTGGAGAACTTGTTGTTGGTGCTCGATGTGATCTTAAACTAATTTATCATCCATATTAGTTATTATTTGATCCTTAAAACCATCCAACTTATCTTCCATTTCTTATTTTAAACCATCTATTTCATCTTCGGTTGCTCTTCGTAAGATCGAAATTTGTTGCACTTGGTACCGCAATTTTGATATCTCATACTGCAATTCTTCCTCTTCATGCTTCATAGTATAGCTTTTTGAGGGCTTAATGGGTATGGAATTATTTTTTGGAGGCATTATAGAACCCAATACTGATAAAAATTATAAAATATTCTCTTGAAATCACTTCAAACTGCTTTTTCAAAAAAACGTTATGCAATTTTAAAAACCAAATACACATTTTGTTTCTTGCTTTTGATAAGCTCAATATTGAAACTAAATTATATCTATTATTTCGGATCTTCAATATCTAAAATTTGGCCCTGCAGTAGTGCTCTGAATCCTCTTTCAAATGCCACAGGTTTGACCTGATTTGGATTCTTCAACTCAAAGTTATGTCCAATCTCCTACGATGACCTAATTATGGACTGGTTCAGTAGAGCGAACTTGTACGACATGCAACATGTCACTGTTTTCTCCTTTGGCTTTGAAATTGATAGACAGAAAACTACAGTCTGTGTACTTCCAACCACTTTTTACAGAATTCCAATCCGATTCTCAGAGAGAGAGAGTTATGAAGATTTTCCCACGATTACCCCTTCGAGATGAAATTCAGGAGCCTGAAAAAGACCTAACTTCCATAGATCATATATCCGAAAATGTTGCAAACCAAGCTCTAAAATTTTGCGACAATGTTCCTCAGGATTTCGGCTTCGCGCTCTAAAAATTTCATCTTCTCAACTTTGGTAGAAAAAATTTATAGTGACAATTCCACGATTACATGTTTAAGTGAAATTTAGGAGCCAGATATCATATCTCTGAAAATATTGTGAACAAAGCTCTGAAATTGTGCGACGATGTTCCTCAGGATTTCGGCTTCACACTTTAAAAATTGCAGCTTCTGCATCTTCGTAGAAAAAACGTTATAGCGAAAATTCCACGATGACCTATTTGGAGCAGTGAAACCCTAGAATCCAAAGCTTTGATACCAAATGTTGTGAAACAAACTTCAAGAATAGAAGAGAAGAGATATCAATGCCTTAAAAATAAGCCACTTCGAGGGGGCAACCTCCAATACATTACATGAATGAACAATTCTTTGATGATACAAATGAAAAAACCTCCTTTCTATATATAGGAGTCCATGGGGTCACAATGTAATCCTAGTGGGGCCGTAATGTAACCCTAGCCGACCTAACAATAATAATGTAAGGGCATAATAATAATAATATGGGGGTTACAGGGGTACAACAATAACAATAAGGGGGTTACACGAACATAATAAGGGATTACATTATTAATATAGGGACTTAACAAAGCAATAGAAGAGATTGGATTTATCATTGCGGCTTTCCTCCACAATGATCCTAAGCGTAACGAGGTAGTCCATTGTTGACTGTTGCCTTCTAAAACCCGCTTGGCCTTTAGCTCGCTTACCTTCACTTTCATGCTAAATGCTGAACTTATTCTCCAAAATAATACCATATAACTTGGCTAAGAGAGGGTTGATCATGATTGTCCGATAATTAGAGGGGTTATTTGTATCCCCACTTTTAAAAATAGGGATAATGAGGCTTTGAGTCCAAGGTTTATGTAACCTTGCTTGACCGCTTGGCTGAAAAGCTTATGGATGTGGGGGATGAGGATAGGACCTCCAATTTTTAATATTTCCGCCTGGTAACCTTCAATGTCTTTAGCTTTCCCATTTTCCAGGCGTTTAACCCCAAAATCAATGTCTTCTAATGAGAAAACTTATTTCATTGTGAGGAGGGTTTCAAAGTTATCCTTGTCATTTGGAGATTCATAAACCATTTTAAGATAGGAATTCCAGTTGTGTAAAGAAATTTTACTATTATCTTTAGTTTTCCTACTTAGAATTTGCATCCAGAATTTATTAAGAGCCACCTTAGAGAGGTGTAAGTGATTTTCTTGTCTTTTACGAATCTATTTCCTTTTTTCCTTTTAGTTATCACTTTGTAGATTTTAATCTTGTCAATTTTGAGAGATTCATCAATAACTTCCTTAATTTCTATCCTCGCACTTTTACAATCTTTGTCATACTATGGGTTGGTTTTTCTATTTATTTTATTACTTGAGACTTCAATTGAGAACTTGTTAATAGAATATGAGAGGGTTGTAGTAAAATTATGATATAGGTCATCTATGTTGTCTATACTAGATAAAGGAAGGAAATTAGTTTTTAATTAATTTAGAAAGAGATCATTTTTATTTCTATCAAAAATTAATTTCTTTTGACTATAAGGATTATCTTCAATGGGATCTCTATGCATGACAAAATTGAGATTTATGAGTAAAGGCCTACAATCAGAGTCAGGCTCGTGGTTGTCTAAAATGTAAAAATTTATTATTTCGTTATTTAAAGGGAGATCAGAAATAACATATTCTACCACGTTGCTGCCAAGCCCATGGATGCAGGTCACCTGGCTAGAATTCGGCAACTTATTTAGACCACTGCAACTTATGAGGTCCTGAGCACTACAGAGCTTGACTAGCTCCGACCCAAAAAAATTATCCCTGAGGTCTTTAGAGCTCCTTTTGTACTGGCTAGAAAAAGTAAGGTCTTCATCTAACCAAAGACGATTGGAGTTGGAATGATTGCTTAAAAGAGTAGCTTGGTTGCTTAAAGTTTGAGCATTAATGTCACCCATTAAAAGGATATTACCTTCATTCCTTAGGCTAGAAATATCATTCTCTAAACCATTGTAAGGACTATTTTTATCTAGATTCTTTTTCTTATAGAAGTTAGAATTAATGGGGGGAAATAACATATTTCTATGTAGGTCTTCTTATCATTAATGTCAGTAATATCAATCTAACTATATTGGCTGTAAGGGTCATTTTTATAAATCCTAGCATGGGGGGAGATGTTCTTCTTAATGTAGTAAGCTATGCCCCCAATGCATCTACGGGAGGATCGCTTGTTCCAGGTAGACCATAGTGCAAAGCCATCTATTTTAGGGATCTTAGATTCTTCGTGCTCCCAAGTTTCAACAAGAAATATAATATCAACATAATTTGAGATCCAACTTAGCTTGGGGCCTTTGTTCCATGGAAAGCCTCGACGGTTCCAAGAAATAATTTGGAGCATGTTGAATTGCTATTTATTACTAACTTTTTGGTTTCTATCTCGAATAACGGCTTTTCTATTTCTGATTATTGCCCATTTTCCTTCATTCCTAGCTTCTTTTACCTTTTGAACTTCATTTCTTAATTATGCTTGATCTTCTGGAATGAGATCTTCATTTATAAATATTCTCGTTCCTTTTAGAATTGAGGTTTTACTAAGTATGTCATACTGATGGGTAGCAGAGCTCACCTTTATTCGGATCAACCTTCCTTTATTTTCAGTTAATTTCCCTAACCTTCTTACTTCTGTGAGACACGTGGTTTCAATTTGTAATATATTATGTAATTCTGTCTGGGCCATGGTTAAAGTATCCTCGTTTACCTCCTCTTTCAAACTGAAGATTATAAGGTGCAAGGCCCTTTTGTTACGCTCATGGTAAAATTCGATCAATTTTTTCATTTCATATTTAATTGGTTTGATATCTAATTTACCTGCCTCGCTATTTAAGGTGAGACTGTTGCTAACTTTTTCTTCTAGTTCTTTAATCATGTCCTTAATTTTAAGACTCTTTATATTATCAGCATCCCTTTGCTGGGATGTTTGGTTCGTATCTTGGTTCTCCATTTCCTCCATTTTATTCTCCAATAGTTCTATTTTATTTTCTATTTGTTTTTAGATTTTGTCTTCAAGAGATGTGAATTTGTTTTCCAGCATGGCTTCGAACTGGGTTTGTAGCTTGACTTCTCTTTCTTCTCTAATTTTCTCTAAAGACTCTATATACTCATAAAGGCTCAATTAGAAATCATGAGAGCAGACATTGCACACAGAAAACAATAGATTATATTACTACCCACATACACAAGAGATACATATAGTTGGAGTGATATCCAACTGATTCTAATCTTGGAGAGAGAGGTTGAGAGAATCTCTCAACAACCTCAACAAACCTAATCCAAGATATACTAAAGTAAGCATAATCCTAACAAATCTTAATACCCTCCATTAATGCTTACTTTACAAAACATATAACACTTAATCACAATTACAAAAGAATGACAACACTTTGAACTTTATTTGCTTTGTCTGATCTGGTCTTCATCAGAAACTCTACCCACTCTATAGTCTTCTGGACTTCGCTCTTTCTTTATCCACATCTTAGAGCTTACCTTTCAACCCATTTAAAGTACACCTGCTTCTGACCATCAATGCTGAATTTGTAAGATTAAAGATTCTTGACACCCCCGAAGAAGAGTCTCGACACTGAACTACCCTATGGAAATATTTCCATCTGTGAAATAACCCCGAAGAATAAATTTCAACAGTCTATAGGAAAATATTCTAGGTACAGAATATGATCAGCGATCAATCCTACAAAGTGACCTTTACAAAAATGGATCTCACACTGTAACCTATAGTTGATGCTCTTAAACCCCGAAGCACAACAAGACCCATCAATGTATAACAAATTCACACAATCAAATTAGCCAATTGTTCTCTCGGTACCAAATAACGTCGAGAACAGCTAATTTAAATAATGCCAAATTGTTCAATAATTTGTTCTGCATTACACAAATCTCACAAAAAATTTCACATAATATATATCTAACCAATGCACAAACAGCTTCAATTTCTCCGTCAGTATAGCATGATCAGCGATAATTGTGTTGACTTTCTCCTCGTTCCCTTTTGTTTTGATTTTTTTTTCTTTTTTGGGGTGGCCCAGCAAGTCAAAGGATTGAATAGTCTCATCGTCACGGGTGGAGTAATCTATAGTCATTTTTCTCCAGAACCAGTGCTCTTGCCACACTCGCGTCATCCCTTCAATAGGCACATTTTTGTCTCCAGGAGGAGAAAATAAACAAACAGGGTCATCATCATCGTTCAACCCGCATAAAATAGAAATATGTCGAATCTCAAATGATAGAGCATCGACAGGAAAGCTGGGATTGTTCTTTATCGGCCTCTGCAAACGCAGCCGAGAAGATGAAAGCCTGAGACTTTCAAGATGAGCAGTGAGGGAGGCTCGTGCACAACTCTGTGGATCATTTTGTCTGTTGTGCATATGAGATTCGAGTTATCTTTGGAGACGGAAGATATGTACCATCTATTGTTTTAAGTTATTGGAATTAGAGTAACTACACAATCGAATACTCTATAGTCACTCTTGTCATTTGATCACGGTCCCTTTCATATATATTTTTTGTGATTTTATTATTAAATCTAGATTTTTTTCTTTATAGAATTTGATCTAGATAAGCGCAACTCGTAATTTTAACATGCTTCAGGTCAATCAAAGACAACATCTCAAAGTACAAAACGGTGCCTCAATATCTTCTCTGCGCTAATTTAATGACCGGTCAACTACTTACAGCCACATGCAGTTAATCTAGCTCTATAACTGCAAATCCATAAACACGCTGCTAGAAATTCCAGATACGCTTAAATATTGAATACAACTTCAACAGTTAGCTGAATATGAAATCTGCGACTGGACTCCGACTCAGCAGCTACAAAAAATGGCAGCTCCCTTACAATTCATGGTTGCATACATCAGTGATCAAGCTTTCTTGAGATATGGTATTGAGGCCTCCAAGCTTGTGTCCCAATAACTCAATGTTGCACGCCTTCAACAAATGGTATTGTAGTGCTACTCTATCTTATACACAACAGAAAAATATAATGACATGGTTCCTTCAGATTACACACAGGCCGACCTTTGTAATGAAAACACAACTATACCACGCAGCACACAAAAATCTTCACACAGCACTATCATCAACATCACATGCAGCGACTTCTTACCGCACTACATAGCAAGAAAATACTGAGAAAATATAATCTACCCTATTGTACATTAACCCCATATTTCTCACATCTTACAGGGCCCTCTCGTGAGGGATTCAAGCCTAGACTCGCTCTGATACCAAATTAGAAATCATGAGAGCGGATATTGCACACAGAAAACAATAGATTATATTACTGCCCACATACACAAGAGATACATATAGTTGGAGTGATATCCAAATGATTCTAATGTTGGAGAGAGAGGTTGAGAGAATCTCTCAACAACCTCAACAAACCCAATCCAAGATATACTAAAGTAAGCATAATCCTAACAAATCCTAATATGTAAAGTAACTGTGCTAGGTCTAACTTTGGTAATATTTGGTAGCTATGGTGGATTATTCATACTTGAGAATATATGAGCAGATATGTATTAGAAAAAGATAAGTAATGTGTACACTTGAATATCAACAAACTGGACAACAGATCTCAAGTGTCCAGGTCCAAAAATTTATCGAGAAAAAAATCACCACAAACATTTATTCTTATTTTATTTAGAAGATACCGTGATTCAAACAAAATCGTTAATATGCTGACTTTAAAATGCGTTGAAATAAGTAGAAAGACACAAGTGTAATTTCATATTTGGTAAAAGCTATATATATATATATATATATATATATATATATATATATATATATATATTAAATCAAACAAAAATTTAAATAGAGAAAAAATATTAAAAAAGAAAAATAATTTAGTAATAAATGGAGACTAGATAAAATATAGAAAAACCAAAAAATAAATTAAAAAATACAAAGAAAGAAAAAAATGAAATGGAATCCAAACGTGAAGACATATTTGAATTATTATAGGGCTATAAAACAAAGTAAACTATCCATATGCAAATGGAAATGATTTCTTTATTTAGGATTTTATTGCAAAATCTAAACGTTTTTGGTATGTATGATTTTATTACAAAATCAACATGTATTTGGAAGGTTTAATTCTAGTATTATTTATAAATCTATATTAAATGTGCATGTGAGTGTAATAGAAAACTTATATTAATAAACTTACTTTATTGGTACAATAAACTATTGTCATCTACATGCTTATGGATTCCTTCATGATTAATTTTGAGCAAACCAATAAAAAAATATATATTCGTTTTCGTATAAGATAGAAATCCATGACTATTGTCAACCATCTTGGAAAATGTATATTCAGAAAATCATTTTTCTTTTATCCAATGCGAATTGCAATTGCTTAGAACTCTCCCACATGAGCTTAACTTGCTTTTCCCAATTGACCCGAAGATAATTCCGTCTACGTAAATTATCATCCATCTTTCAATCTGTCTTTTATTTTTATAATTTTTAGCAGACGGTGCTTCTTCACTTCATACCCAAATCGAGCAGTTAGGAATCTAACGGACATTATGAAAGTTAACAAAATTTAATAAATTACTCCAAAGTTTGACTGCTCTATTCCGCTTGTGTTGAAAATTTAAATCACTGCCATTGTGGTCGTCCATTTCATCCTATCATGATTGACACGTAGCCCGAAGATCATACTTGGGATCGTACCACTGCTATCCAAAGGATATAATGAAATGGCAGGAAAGTTTGAATCTTCCTTTTCCCTTTGATGTATTAGCCGTTGGAACATGACAAGGTTAACACGCTAGCAACGCATGCCAAGAAATTGCCCAAATTCTAAAAGTATTCATTTAAGCCTTCATATAAAGATTGAATATCCTTTTAGTTGTAACCGTTCATCGCTTTTTTGTGAAGATTGAATATCTCTTCAGTTGTAA
Organism: Pinus albicaulis; assembly: GCA_034641835.2. NCBI lineage: Eukaryota > Viridiplantae > Streptophyta > Pinopsida > Pinales > Pinaceae > Pinus > Pinus albicaulis. The sequence goes on from CM076584.1 coordinate 189,600,963, forward strand.
CCGTGTTCATGATATCTCTTGGATAGCCAGAAGACTCAATCTCACAATAACACAAGTATTTCACACACGAAACAATCACACAATAACACAAGTATTTCACACACGAAACAATCAGCTGCGGCTCTTCAATTAATCTTAATAACTCTAAATCTCAAACTGAATACAATGAACCCGGTGAAGGGTATTTAACCTAAATTGACATGCACACAGTCTCACATAACTGAATTTGATCAACTCACTTAATTCATTCTCTAACTCACTCACCAAATATATCTATAACTCAACTCAACTGATTCACTTAACTATTTGTCTAACTCTGCATGCGGGAAGTAATTATATATTTTAACACTCCCCCTTAATTACGACTGTTAAACTAAAACATAACTCATGACAACTCAAACATGACCGCTGGTCTATGTCTTAGTTAGGCTTACAACACCCAAGTTTCTTTTGTGAAACCCAAACAAATCTACTGCTGATGGCTTTGTAAATATATCAGCCAATTGATCACTCGTTCTACAAGGCTTCAAGTGGACTTCTCCATTGCTCACAAGTTCTCGAATACAGTGATATCTAGTATCAATATGGTTACTCTTTTGATAAAACACACTATTCTTGGATAGTGTAATCGCTGAAGTGTTGTCACAGTATATCGATGTTGATCCTTGTTGTCGCTGCATGAGTCCATCCAATACTCTTCTTAACCATACTACTTGACATGCTGCTGAATTCGCTGCTACATATTCTTATTCGTTAATGATAGTGTCACAATAGGCTGCTTATTTGATTCCCATGCTATCACTCATGAACTAAGATGGAACGCATAACCGGATGTGCTCTTCCAATCATCCAAACTTCCTGCAAAATCACTATCTGTATATCCAATCAATTCTTTATTTTCTGTCCTTGCATACTTTATTCCATAATATTTGGTTCCTGCTATGTATCTTAGAATTCTTTTTCCAACACTCCAATGTGTGTCTTTTGGAGTCTTCATGAATCTAGAAATCAGACTCACTCCCTGCATAATATCTGGTCTTGTAGCTGTGAGATACATGAGGCTGCCAACCAATCTTTTGAATAGATTTTGATTGACATCTGCCCCTTAATCATCCTTACTTAACTTTATCCCTGTTGCTACTAGTGTAGATACAAGTTTGGAATTATCCATCCTAAATCTTTTCAACAAATCTATTGCATATTTATTTTGAAAAATAAAAATTCCTTTTTCATATTGCTCAACTTCAATGCCAAGAAAATATTTCATGAGACCTAGATTTTTCATCTCAAATTCTTTCATCGTGGCTGCTTTAAATTCATGTATCTCAAGATCACCTGTAATTTCGTATCAACAACATATAAAAAAACTATCCAAATTTTTCCATGCTCATTTACCTTTGTGTATAAGGCAGGCTCAATGCTGCTTCTGCAAAATCCATTCTTGATCATGTAGCTGCCAATTCTGCTCTACCATGCTCTAGGTGCTTGCTTAAGTCTATAGAGCGCTTTCTTCAATCTGTAAGTTTTATCTTCTTTACCTTCAACTTCATAACCTAGAGGCTCCTACACATAAATTTATTCCTCTAAAATTCCATTCAAGAAGGTTGATTTGACATCCATCTGATATACTTTCCACTTTTTTTGAATTGTTGTCGCTAGAACTACTCTTACAGTATCCAATCTGGCTACCAGAGAAAATGTTTCCCCAAAGTCTATTCCTGATTGTTGCGAGAATCCTTTTGCTAAAAGTCTTACTTTAAATCTGTCAATCTCACCTTTCTCATTCACTTTTGTGTTGTACACCAACTTCACACCAATGAGATTTTTATCGTTTGGTAAATCAACCAAATCCCAAGTATCATACTTTTCAATTTAATTCATCTCTTCATCCATGGCTTGCACCCAATTTTCACCTCTAATTGTTTCTTCAAACGAAGAAGGTTGGAATGCCAACAATGCAAAATATGAACTAACATCCAAATCATCATAAATATATTTTAGACTTCTCATCTTTTTCTTACCATTGCTTGATTTATTGCCTGATTCGCTTCTTGGAGAATTATGGTCTATTGATCTGCTTAAAGATCCATGTTGCTCTGAAAATCTTGGAGTCCTTCCTGGTGTAACTCTATTTGGTGTCTTTTCTCTTGATTATTTCTTCTCCTCTTCTTCTACATCATCCTCTTCCAGCAATGGTGTTTGTGCATCGATTAGTGTGTCTACAGTCCCATTCCATGACTCTTGTTCTTTGAACACAACATCTCTGCTAATGATTGTCTTCTTGGTGGCAAGGTTATACAATTTTAAAGCTTCTGAGTGCTCACTATAACCAGTAAATATGCATTTTTCAATTTGATCATCTAATTTGCCTCTTATTTTCTTAGGCACATGTGCATAGGCTACACATCCAAACACTCTGAAATGAGATACACTACATGACATACCTGACCATGCTTCTTCTGGAACTCTGTTCATCACACTCTTTGTAGGAGATCTATTTATCATGTAAACAACACATGGAACTACTTCTGCCCAATGCTTATTAGACAAGTGTCTTTCTTTCAACATGCTCATTGTAATGTTCATGATGGTACGATTATTTCTCCTTGCTATACCATTTTGCTGTAGTGTATATCTAGTCGTAAACTGTCTTTCGATTCCATGTTGTTTGCAGTATTCATCGAATGCCTTTGAATCGTATTCTCCACCACGATCTCATTTCAATACCTTAATCTGTCGATCACTTTGATTCTCCACTAATGGTTTGAACTCTTTGAAATTTGCAAAAGTTTTAGACTTCTGCTTCAAAAAGTAAACCCAAGTCTCCCTGTTATAGTCATCAATAAAAGTGAGGAAGTAACAACTTCTACTAATCTACTGTGTCCTCATAGGTCCACACAGGTCGGTATGTACCAACTCAAGTGGTTTCTTTGCTCTGTTAGAAACTCCTTTAGGAAAAATTTCACGGTGTTGCTTTTCCAAGATGCAACACTCACAAGTACTTGCAGGTTATTTGATGGGAGGTAAACCTCTGACTATCTGTTTCTGCTGTAACAATCTCAAATCGAAAGAGTGCAAGTGTCCAAACCGAAAGTGCCATAACGAATAATCATCAGAACATGCAGTTGTAAAAGAACTAACCTGATCATTGTAGTTCATAATTAGAGGAAATAGTCTATTCCTCGTCATCTGCACCATTGCAATCAGCGCTTTTCTTTGGGATTTGTCATAGATAATACATTGTTGCCCTTGAAAGATATATTTGTATCCTTTCTGTGTCAATTGACAAACACTAATCAAATTATGTTTGAGTCCAGGGACATAATATACCTTTGATATGGTCTTTGGCTCCCCTTGCTTGGTCAGAATGTTGACCAATCCTTTCCCATCTACATCCACAGTCTTGTCAGTCCCTAACTTTACCTCTGCCTTCATGCAGGCATCCAAATTTACAACCAAATTCTTGTTGCCTGTCATGTGGTTACTAGAACCACTGTCTAATAGTCAAACCTTATCGGATGGTGCATGCACGCTGTTGCATGCTAGAAACATGGAGTCAGTATTTTCTGTACTTACATTAGGTTTCTGATTTCCTTGATCAGTTATCTTCTTCCTATAATCACGAGCATAATGACCAAATCTATTGCAATAATAACACTTCACCTTTGATTTTTCAAACCTTTGATTGTTATGAAAGCTTCTGCTGCTACTGCTTCCACTTTTATGCTCATGATCTTCTTGGCCATCTCTCTGACCACCATAGTTTCTTCCTCGTCCTCTGCCTCTCGATCGACCTCTGCCTCGACCTATTGAAATATAAACTTGACTTTTGAAAGTGGTTTCTAGAGTGAAATCCTTATTTCTGTCTATCCTTGCTTCATGCGATCGAAGGGATACCATCAACTCATCAACTGTCAGTTTTTCCAAATCCTTTGCTTCTTCTATGGCTGCTACCACAACATCAAACTTGGTAGACAAAAATCGGAGAACCTTCTCAATCACTATTCGATCTTTAACATCTTCACCATAGATTTTTAACTGATTGACGACATACACGACCCTATTCATGAAGGAATCAATTTCCTCTATCTCCTTCATCCGCAAAATTTGAAATTCTCTCCTAGTATTCTGTAATTCGACAATATTAACTTTGGCCATACCTTGATAGCCTATAGCCAAAGTTTCCCATGCTTCCTTTGTTGAAGAAGTTATCATGATCTTCTGGAACACTGCTCGATCTACTCCCTGCTAGATAACAAGCAACACTTGTGAATTCTTCCGCTCATCTTTCTTCCATTATTCCTTCTCTGCATTACTGAGGGCTCATTCTTCTGCATCATCTTAAGATTCTGCAAACCCAAACTTGACATAGTCCCAGACATCATGCGCTTTTAGCATAGTCTCTATTTTAATAGCCCACACATCGTAATCTTTCCCATTAAAAAAAAAAAGTTGTAGCTGAAAATTTGATGTGGACATCTTGCCTCAAACAAAAAAATTTCTCTAACAAAAACCCTAAATCTCTCTTTTATGAATTTTGCAAAACTCGTAAAAAAAACCTTAATTTTTTTTTTTATATATAATAATTTTTTTATAAAAAAAAATTATATATATATCTTTTATAATAACCCTCCCTCCATTATCATTAAAATAATTCTTTTATGAAAAACCTTTAAAAAGAAGTATTATAAAAATACTTTGTTTTTAAGAAAAATATTTATATAAACTTCTTTCTAAAAGCCCTTTGTTATAATACTTCACTCAAAGTTTAAAAAAAAAAGCATACGATATGTCAAATGTCCTTTTGGTAATGAATCCATCAAAAAATCGTTAAACGAAACTCCACGTGCTTGTTTTTGGATTTCCCAAAAATCAAACTGTCCACACCCATGTCGACTTCGAAATTTAATAATCGTATGTACTTTGTAAAAAATATCTCACGGCTACGGAATTGTTGGACGGTCGTTGGCCACTTTTAAAACTCCATTGGCCCCGCATGCGATCAATACAGAAACTGCGGGTGTTATTCGATTTTCTCCCAACCGTAACTATGACGAAATTGCGGACCTCCGCAGGTGCTGCACGTGTGGACGTTCATGGGTAAAGAAAATTAAAAAAAAAAATTGTCGGTCTTTCTGCTCTTGGCTTCTTTTTCTGGCTCTGCTCACCCACAGATCTTCTGATCTTTTCTCAGCTCTAATACCAATCTGTTGGACAGCCAGAGTATTCAATCACACAATAACACAAGTATTTCACACACGAAACAATGAGCTGCAGCTCTTCAATTAATCTTAATCACTTTAAATCTCAAACTGAATACAATGAACCCGGTGAAGAGTATTTAACCTAAATTCACATGCACACACTCTCACATAACTAAACTTAATCAACTCACATAACTCATTCTCTAACTCACTCAGCGAATTATTTGTAACTCAACTCAAGTGATTCACTTCACTATTTGTCTAACTCCACATGCATGATATATATTTTAACAATATCAAAATTGATTGTTAATTTTCAAAAATCTGGTTCATTAGGATCCAAGATATATACAACTTTCACTAAATGCTTCTATATTTTCCTTTCATGAAAAGCTGACTCAACGCTTCATTTATTATGAAGGTTGTTGTTCACATGGTGCTATACCATTTTTAAGGATTAAATCACACATTAACCAATCATTTGAAGAGATGGCTCTCAAATGACTCCATTTTCATTTGTTTATATTTAATTAATGTGAGTAAATATTGAAAAGGCCTTTGTTTTTTAAATAATTGGTAAATATATTTTAAATTATTATTATTTTGATTAGAAAATAAATTTATTGATTTTGTTTATTTATTATCATTACAATTACAAAATGTTTTTCAATATTTAGAGTTCTTATAACTTCTTTATCTTTATACTATTCATAACTCTATATATATATATATATCAATATCAGAGTTATAATGTGAATCGTAATATTGTTAGTAATTTTTTTTAAAAAAATTAATATTGGTTAATCACCAAGAAGTAATATTAAATTGATTTTTAATATTAATTTAATTAGTTTTTTATAATTAAAAGCTGAATATTTATTAGCAATTCACTTGTCAAGGTATTAAAGGGTTAAAAACAAAAAAAATAAAGAATATTAGATGTAAGGCTTAATTTAATAGTAATATAAACATTAGAATTTACTTAGCCATGCTGTTTTAATGGCTTAAATTTTCAATATTCTTGTACATAATTCTTCTTAAAGAAATAGTATGATCAAGAAAGAAATAATGGAACACATAAATTTGCATGTTAATTTCTTTATATAAAAAATTTAAAAATTACATCGATTATCATTAACTTGAAATCCTATAATATACTACCTCTCTAATCAGAATAATAATCATCTTAGCACTTAAGAAATGACATGTAAATATTCCATTTAAATATTCTAGATTAAAAAAAAAAAAACTACCAATTGCACTAGATGTTGCAAATGAAACAATGTAAGACATATAACTCTAATTAATGTTTCTTTGACAACTGTGACAACTACATTTAATGTTAACTAGTTGTTAACTAGTTAAATGACATTTTATTAATTGTTTTAAGAAAATAATGAGACACTTAATGTTTTGTTGGAAAATTTATTTTCTTTATTATTAATTGTGAAAATTAAAAATTAGTTATGGAAAGTGGTTCCATAAAAAGTAAAAAGGCTAATGGTAAATATGATTCCAAGAACTGAAAGGTGGTTGGATAGTTTGGAATAGTTACCTTCTCCTCTAGGGATAAGAAACTGATCCCACTTAGGAATAAGGGTTCTGTTCTAGGACTAAGGAGCGAGTGGGAAATATTACCTGAGCTGGTAGAGACCAGTGGAAATCACTCAGCAAGTCCTGAAGTTTTTTGGCACTGACTAGACTGGAAGTACTGAGGTCACAACACAAAATATATTGTCAAATTGTACCTCTTCAGAAGTGGAGCACGAGAACAAAAGGAGGACGTAAAGGCCTCTCTTAAAGGTTGGGTGGACACCAACAGCCAAATGCACTTTCAGATAAGTGAGCTTTATTTTAGAATTAATTAGACATGAAATTTTTTTACAAGTAATCTGTGCATAGTTAAGTTTATGTAATTTCATATGAAGCTGTTTATATTCTGGAATATTTCTGCTAAAAGAAAATTGTCAAGTTATCAATTAAAAAAATAACTCAGGAAATAATCACAAAACTATGTGGTTATTACTGTGAAAAATTGTAGAATAATCTAGTGAACCTTTATCTAAAGAAAACGCTATTATTTATGCGAGATACTTGAAAATTATAGCAGTTAAATATCAAGAATAACACGGGTTAACCAAGAAAAACTAGACAACAAAAGGTAGAGTATTTCTTGGTAGAAATTCTTTTATTTGTCCAAATGCATTCAAAGAAAACAAGGACAGAAAGGCATGATGATAAAGGAACATTTATTAAACTTCTAAATTGTTGTGAAAGGAAACAGATGTTGAAAATATTACTGCCTATTAAACTAGAATGGGGTGAGCTATTGATTCTCGGCATGAGGATGAAACTCCAACTCAGCATTCATCACCACCCCTAATCCTCTATACACGAACATAATTATTAGGTGGTCGGGTGACCGAGAAGGATTCATAAGGAAAGAAGAAACCAAAAAATATATATATCTCAAGTAACAAAAATAAAGTTGGATATTTAGACTACTTTAAAGATAGTGTATTGACATGTTTCCAATTCACAGTACAAGTCCCGAAGGTTGAGCATAACCATATAATTATGTTTTAGAATGAACATAGAATATTATTTATAACAGAAAATAGAACCAGAATATATAGTATTTCCATGTAGAGTCCTTTACGATTACAAAATTATCAGTTACAGTAGTAAAACGAATAAGCAAGAGTGCTTATATATATATATATATATATACCAAAAGAAAAACCATTTCAAAAATTATTATTACAGCAGAAGCCATTCTCGAAATGAGAATTAAACAAGAGTCGAATCTTTCTCGTAAAGAACCCTTTAGTAAATAACTCGTAAATATAGCACGATGAATTTCACAGTAAAGAAAAAAATGTAAGAAAGACTGAACCGAGGCCTCAAGGCTTTTGGCTGGAAAAAGGTTATTAAGTTTCACAAAATTCATTTAATTTTACAAATTGGTGAAAAGTTCAGTACTCAAAACAAGTCCGACAGAAAATTCTTAAAACTAAACCGGCACTGGGTTCATAACCCAGTGAAGGCTAAAAATTTCGCCTGAGATAGAAATACTTCTGAGAACCGTGTGAAAACCATAGAAGTACCTGAAATGAGGGATAAGAGTGTTAACAGTGACCTAAGATATTCGGGTGCATTATGAAGAATTGACACAGGGAAAATTTCCATTCGGAGGAAGAACTGAACTGCAAGCATTAAAATCCAGAAGAAGTGTGTGAGTCAAGAATTTTAAGGCGCTTACATATTTAATGATGAGGAAATGAGCTAAATAAAAGAGGAACCAAAAAGGAGTTAACCTGTAGAGGAAGATCTGCCTTGGCATTATGTTCATCAAACCAAAAGCCTTCAAAACACCCATGAAATAAAAATTAAACACAGAATACAGTTAAGAAGATAAAACACTGAAATTTCGGATTGTATCGAAGAAGAAAACTGTGAATGCAATGAGAGCAGAATGATTACCTGATTTGGATATTGTTAAGAGCATATGAACCAACATTGAAGAAGTTGTCTTGGCGATAGAGGAAAAATTCCACCAGAAGCTCATCAGGGTTGGCATCAGCACCTCCGCTCCACCATGTTGCCATACCATGGGGTGCTACACATCTGATAACCTCAAAAGCGAGGTTGAAATTCATTGCTGGTGGAGCCCAATCTTGAGGACGCCGCAGTAAAAAAACCCTCAAAGCAGAAGAAACAAAGCTCGAAGACGTAGGTAAACAAACCCTCGTAGCAGAAGAAACTTCTCGACGTAAACTCACTGAGAATGACAGTGCCAGCTAGGGTTGGCGAGATTAACAATGCCATTTTTCCCGCCGGAAACATTCACCGTCTATCTTCGAGGATTCAATAGTGCAGATCTAAGGCAAGACCACTTAAACTAGCAATGAATCCTGGTAAATCCTACATCTGTCAAAGAAATTAATTTCCAGTATTTACCGCATTCAATGTCCAAGATGTGTTAGTTTTACCCTCGATAGTATAAAAAATACAGATTATGTTTTATATGGGTTGGAAAACATTAAAACTATAGTATAACATTAAATATTGCGCGAGTGAAATAATATAAGGACCATTCATGCAAATATATATATATAAAGCGATAAAGTATTCCATGGAAAATGGAATTGTTTGTTGGAGTTTAATATAATCATATAATGATTAAGGTTTAGGAATTTCATAAAAGCTTTAGTTTAGTCATTGAATTTATGTGAGAATACTAACCATAGGTGTTGTGAATTAGATTTAATGTGACCCAAATTGGTGAGTATATTTATCATTAAGGTAAGAAGTAATTTTTTTTTTTGGTATATATGTTACAAGTGGTATTAAAGCAGTGTTCATATGTTGGGACCCTAAGGGTCAACTAACGATTTATGATGTGTGTATACTGATGCACAGAAAATAAGCATAACATGAAACATCATGAGAAGTGGATCAATGAAAAAATCATCCCAGAACACTGGGGAACCCCAAACACAACTAGTACTGAGCCCTGAGATGTGGGTTCAGTTGAGTGTGGATCAGCACCAACAAACAAGTAGACTATGGAGGAACAACAACATCAAACCAGCATACTATTGAATAAAATACATAAACTACAGGAAGAAATGATGTGGGTCCAAAGTGATAATGAACGCTTGATGCAAGAGCAAGAGAAGATACTCAAGAGCCTGTCAGACAAGCAAAATCAAGGAATGGAGCAACCAGTGATGATAGAGACATGCAAGAAGGTAATGAGCAACAAACAAGGGAGCACACAACTGACAGAGTGGAAAAAATCCCTTCCCAGTGAAGCAACAAGAACAAAAACTATAATGAAGTAGAGTCTGGAAATTTGTTAGGTTAGCAAGAAGTTAAAAAGTAAAAAGTGGAGCTTCAGAATGAGTTTTAAAAAATAAAACTACCAACATTTGATGGTGAAGCTGAGGAAGTGGCATAGGCTTGGTTGATAAATATGAACAAATATTTTCAAGTGTATGAGTACAGTAGAAACCTAAAGGTCAGATTGACCATATATAAGTTCAGGGAGAAAGCCACTCTGTGGTGGGAAGAAGTAAAGAATATATGCAGCATTGACGACCAAGATGCTACCTAGGAATCATTCCAGCAATACTTTAAAGAAAAGTATTTAACATAACATTTTTATGATGAGAAATCTAAAGAATATCGTAAGTTGAAGCTGGGACAGATGACCATGAACGAGTATATTATCAAGTTCACCTCTCCGTTAAGATATGGTCCATACCTCAGAGATGAAAAGGCTAAGGTACAAATATTGTTGAGGAGTCTGCCAACACATATGAAGGAATGAATTGAACTCGTAAATCCTAGAACCATGGAGGAAGCCATTTGTAAGGCACGAATGTGCTATCAGCAGTCGAAGGCAAAAGGGGAAGTTGGAAAAATTTGGTAGCCAAGAAAAGGACAGAAAAATAGCTCAAACTTAAAAGGCACCAAAAATAATAACTTTAAGAATTCTGCACGAAGTTCTGTCAGTAAACAGTTTGGCATAAATCATCAAATAACCCGCTCGCCAGCTAAAGAGAGACCTACAGAGGCATCTAGCAAGCTTGAGAAAGAGAAAGTAACTAAACCACCCCTACAGTGTTGGGGGTGTGGTGAAGCACATTATTACAAAAATTTTCCACAACGAGGATGAAATGAAATAGTTGCAAATTTACATGAGGCTTCTACAGTAAGCGATGTGGCTCGAAAAATACCGCGTATCAACGCAATGTTGGAGGATTAGCAGGAAGATTATCAACCAACAATGATTGAGTTGAAAGGTAAATTATTGTCTCAATATGTTTATATTTTGGTAGACTCAGGTGCAAGTCTAAGTTATGTTAATCCCAAAATAGTGGAAATTCGTAAATTGAAAGTGCAGAAATTCAAAAACCCTTAGCTGGTACAGCTAGCCACAGGAGCAAAAAGAAAGGTAACTTCCAAAATTCCAAACTACACATTAGAAATTGCAGAATAGCAATTAAACGTGGACCTGAACATACTTCCATTAGGGTCCTATGATGTTTTGCTGGGTATGGATTGGATAGAAAAACATTGGACCTTAGTGGGCTGCAAGGAAAAGATTATCTATTATAGAATGCAAGATGGTACACGAAAAGAGATTTAGGTGATCAAGAAACGCCTGCAACTACGTCCTATTATAGCATCCCAGATGAACAAATGTATAAGGAAGGGATGTCATATTTATGCTATCCAAGTAGGATATGCTAATTCAAAGGAAAAATCACCTATGATGGAAAACATACCAGTGGTACAAGATTTCATGGATGTATTTCCATAAAATATCCCCGGATTACCACCACGAAGAGATATCGATTTTACCATTGAATTAATGCCAGCAACATCACCTGTGTCAAGGGATCCTTACAGAATGAGTGTTCCAGAATTAACTAAATTAAGGATGCAGTTACAGGAACTGTTGGACAAAGGATATATTCGTCCAAGTGTGTCCCCTTGGGGAGCACCAGTGTTGTTCGTTAAGAATAAGGACGGAACCATGTGAATGTGCATGGACTACAAACATCTCAAAAATTTAACAGTCAAGAATAAATATCCTTTTCCAAGGATTGATGATGTGTTCAATCAGGTGAAGGGGGCCACAGTGTTTTCAAAAATAGATTTAAGATCTGGATATCACCATATCCGAATCAAGGATGAAGATATTTGCAAGACTGCTTTCTGTACCAGGTATGGGCATTATGAATTTGTGGTGTTACCCTTTGGGTTAAGAAATGCAACAACAACCTTTATCAGGTTAATGCATGGTATATTCCACCCTTTATTAGATAACTTTGTACTTCTATTGATAGATCACATTTTAATCCATTCTAAAAACCAGGAAGAACATAGAAAACATCTAGGGATTGTGTTGGAAATGTTAAGACAACACCAGTTGTACGCTAAGTTCAGCAAGTGTGATTTCCTCAAAACAAAAATCTAGTACTTAGGGCATGTTATCTCAACAGAGGGGATTGCTGTTGATCTAGATAAAATCAAGACAATCATGGAATGGAGAGTTCCCCAAAATGTGGTGGATATCTAATCCTTTATGGGATTGACTGGTTATTATCAAATATTTATTGAAGGATTATCCAAAATTTCTTTTCCAATCACCTGTTTGCATAGAAAAGGAAAAGTCTTTAAGTGGACTGTTGAGTGCCAAAACAGTTTTGAGAGGTTAAAACAACTATTGACCGGTGCACCAGTGTTGAGGGTAGCTGACCCCAATAAAGAATTTGAATTTTATATAGACGTTTGTAAAGAGGGAGTTGGGGCATTTTTATCTCAGGAAGGCAAGGTAGTGGCTTATGAGTCAAGAAAGTTGAAGGAAAATGAACTCAGATATTCAACCTATGATCTAGAGTTAACAGCAGTAGTACATGCACCCTGGGTATGCAGACATTACTTGTTGGGTAAGAAATTTGTAATAAAGACAGATCATAGCAGCTTAACTAGTTATTTCAAGCAAGCTGATTTAAACTCCCGACAAGCAAGATGTAATGCTTTCTTAAGTGAGTTTGATATGGAAATCCAACATGGGAAGGGTAACGAAAACCGAGTGGCTGATGCTTTAAGCAGAAATTTTCATTGTATTTATGAGCTTTACTACAATCAGCTTGAATGTAAATTATTGGATCAACTAAAAGAGGAAGCACAAAAGGATCTAGAATATCAATTCCTATGGCAGCAAATGGAAGAGGCCATAAAGCAAGGGAACACTTCAAAATATAGAGTTAATAAAGAGAAAATTCCTTTAGAGGAAAGCTATATGTACCATACCGTGTAGATATTAAGGAGTTAATCATGGATGAATACCATTAGAGTAATTATTTAGGACACCCAGGATACTAGAAAATGTTAACTGATATTAGAAAAGTATATTTCTGGCTTGGTATGCATAGAAACATTGCTGAATATTTAAATATATGTTTGGAGTGTCAACAGGTCAAGGTGAAGCATCGACATCCCGCAGGATTGTTGCAGCCCATACCAGTACTTGAATAGAAGTGGGAGGTCATATCCTTAGACTTCATTACAAGTTTACCGAGGTCAAAAAGGCACAATTACTCCATCATGGTGGTAATTGACAGATTGAGTAAATATGCACATTTTATACCTGTATAGTCTAATTACAAGACTGTACAGATAGCGGATATTTTACTGAGAAAAATATTCAGGCTACACAGCATTCCGAAGACTATTATGTCGGACAGGGATGTAAAGTTTACTTCAGCATTTTGGAAAACATTGTTCACAGGTCTGGAGACCCAAATAAACTTTGGCACTGCTTATCATCCCTAGACATGTGGTCAGACAGAGAGGGTAAACCAAGTTTTGGAAGACATGCTACACATGTACGTGATGTAGCAGCCAACCAAATGGGAAGACTATTTTCATCTGGTTGAATTTTCTTATAATAATGGTTATCAGGAATCCCTTAAGATGAGTCCTTTTGAAGCTCTATATGGGTGGCAATGTCACACACCCATAAAATCGAGCAGACCTGAAACAAAACTAATGTTGGGACTAGAAATGTTGGCTAAAATGGAATTAGAAGTGAATAAGATCAGACAAAATTTGAAAGCTGCACAATATGGACCGAAAATCTATGCAGATAAGAAGAGGACCTATCGATAATTTGAAGTGGGTGATCATGTGTATGTGAGGATCAAACCCAAGAAGAGTACCTTGTGCTGGGCCTCTTGTGCCAATTTGGATCCGAGGTTCTCTAGACCCTTCCAAATCCTCGAAAGGGTAGGACCTATGGCTTATCGACTGGCTTTACCCAGTCACATCCATGTAAACAATGTGTTTCATGTGTCCCTGTTAAAGCGATATGTGCATTATTCGAAGCACGTAATTCATTGACATAATATACAGGTAGGATAGAATTAAAATCCTAACTTGAAGATTTCTTTATGGAAATTTGACAAGGAAATTCAGTGTTTGGAGGTAGAGCCGGATGACGAGTTTCTGGTCGAGCCTCAATGCATACTCGACATGAGAGAAATTATGCTCCGAAAGCGAGTCATCACCTAGGTTAAAGTGCAGTGGAATCACTTTGGCCAGAATGAGGCTACTTGGGAGGACGAAGGATTTGTGTGCGAGGCTTTTCCATAGATATTTTATGAGCTAGAGTGAAACACCGAGGACGGTGTTACTTTCATTGGGGAAGTTTTGACAACTGCATTTAATGTTAGCTAGTTAAATGAAATTTTATTAATTGTTTTAAGAAAATACTGAGACACTTAATGTTTTGCTGGAAAAGTTATTTTCTTTATTATTAATTGTAAAATATAAAATTAGTTATGGAAAGTGGTTCCATAAAAAGTAAAAAGGCTTACGGTAAATGCTTTTCCAAGAACTAAAAGGTGGTGGGACAGTTTGGAACAGTTACCTGCTCCTCTGGGGATAAGAGACTGATCCTAGTGAGGAATAGAGGTTCTATTCTGGGACTAAGGAGAGAGTTGGAAATATTTCCTGAGATGGTAGAGACCAGCGAACATCATTAAGCAAGTACTGAATTTTTCTGGCACTTACTCTACTGGAAGTCCCGAGGTCACAACAAAAAATCTATTGTCAACATGTACCTCTTCAGAAGTGGAGCACGAGGGAAAGAGGAGGATGTAATAGCCTCTTTTGAAGGTTGGGTGGACATCAATAGCCAAATACACTTTCAGATGTGACTGCTATTTTAGAATTAATTAGGCAGGAAGGTTGTTTACAAGTTATTTGTGCATAGTTAAGTGTTATGTAATTTCAGATGAAGGTTGTTTATATTCTAGAATATTTCTGCTAGAAGAAAATCGTCAAGTTATCAATAAAAAAAATAACTCAGCAAATAATCGCAAAACTCTATGGTTATTACTGTGAGAAATTATAGAATAATCTAGTGAACCTTTATCTAAAGAAAACACTATTATTTATGTGAGATACTTGAAAATTATAACAATTAAATATCAATAATAACATTGGTTAACCAAGAAAAACTAGACAACATAACATAGAGTATTTCTTGCTGGAAATTCTTTTACTTGTCCGTATGCATTCATAGAAAACTAGGACAGAAAGGCATGATGATAAAGGAACATTTATTAAACTTCTATATTGTTGTGAAAGGAAACAGATGTTGAAAAGATTAATGTCTATTAAACTAGAATGAGGTGAGTTGTTGATTATGGGCATGAGGATGAAACCCCAGCCCAACATTCATCACCACCCCTAATCCTGTATACACGGACAAAATTATTAGATGGTTCGGTCACTGAGCAGTATTCATAAGGAAAGACGAAACCAAAACAAATATATATCTTAAGTGACGAAAATAAAGCTGGATATTTAGACTACTTTAAAGATAGTGTATTGAAATTTCTCCAAATCATAGTACAAGTCCTGAAGGTTGAGCATAACCATATAATTATGTTTTCGAATGAACAGAGAATCTTATTCATAACATAAAATAGAACCAAAATATATAGTATTTCCATGCACAATCCTTTACGATTACAAACTTATCAGTTATAGTGGTAAAACGAATAAGCGAGAGAGCTTATCTCTCTCTCTCTCTCTCTCTCTCTCTCTATATATATATATATATATATATATATATATATGGACCAAAAGAAAAATGGTTTCAAAAATATTATTACAGTAGAAGCCATTCCTAAAATGAGAATTAATATAATCACCAAAAGAAAAACTATTTCAAAAAATATTATTACAACAGAATCCATTCCTGAAATGAGAATTAAACAAGAGTCAATTTTTTCTCATAAAGAACCCTTTAGTAAATCACTCATAAATATAGGACGATGATTTCAAGGTAAAGAAAAAAATGTGAGAAAGACTGAACTGAGGCCTCAAGGGTTCTGGCTGGAAAAAGGTTATTAAATTTCACAAAAGTCATTTAACTTTACAAATTGTGGAAATTTTCAGTACTCAAAACAAGGCCGATAGACAACTCTTAAAATTGAACCGACACTTGGTTCATAACCCAGTGAAGGCTAGAAAATTCACCTCAGATAGAAAGACTTTTGAGAACTGTGTGAAAACCATAGAAGTACCTGAAATGAGGGCTAAGAGTGTTAACAGTGAACTAAGATATCCAGATGCATTATGAAGAATCGACCCAAGAAAACTTGCCATTCTATGGAAGAACTAACTTGCAACCATTAAAATCCGGAAGAAGTCTATGATTCAAGAATTTTAAGGCGCTTTCATATTTAATGATGAGGAACTAAGCTAAAGAAAATAGAAACCAAAAAGGATTTTACCTGTAGAGGAAGATTCGCCTCGACATTTTGGTGATCAAACCAAAAGCCTTCAAAACACTCGAGAAATAAAAATTAAACACAGAATACAGTTACGGAGATAAAACTATGAAATTTTGGATTGTATCGAACAAGAAAACTGTGAATGAAATGAGGGCAGAATTATTATCTGATTTGGGTATTGTGAAGAGCATAAGAACCAGTGTTGAAGAATTTTTCTTGGCAACAAAGGAAAAACTCCACCAAAAGCTCAGTATGGTTGACATCATCACCTCCTCTCCACCATGTTTCCATACCATGGGGTGCTACACATTTGATAACCTCATAAGCCAGGTTGAACTTCATTGCTGGCAGAGCCTAAGCTCGAGGACACCGCGGTAAAAAAAACCCTCAGAGAACAAGAAACAAAGCTCGAAGACGTCGGTAAACAAACCCTCATAGCACAAAAAACTTCTCGACACAAATGTAATGACAAATGACGATGCCAGCTAGGGTTGGCGAGATTAACAATGCCATTTTTCCCGCTGGAAACGTTCACTGTCAATATCCAAGGATTCAATGGTGCAGATCTAAGGCAGGACCATTGAAACTCCCAATGAATCCTAGTAAATCCTACATCTGTCAAATAAATTAATTTCCAGTACTTACCGCATTCAATATCCAAGACATGCCATCTATACCCTCAATAGTATCAATAATACTGATTATGTTTTATATGGGTTGGAAAACATTAAAACTATAGTATAACATTAAATATTACACCAGTGAAATAATAAAAGGACCATTCATGCAAATATATATTTAAAGTGATAAAGTATTCCATGGAAAATGGAAATGTTTGTGGGAGTTTAATATAATCATATAATGATTAAGGTTTAGGACTTCCATACAAGCTTTAGTTTAGCCATTCAATTTATGTGACAAGACTAACCATAGGTGTTGTGAATTAGATTTAATGTAACCTAAATTGGTGAGCATATTTATGATTAAGGTAAAAAGTAATTTTTTTGGTATGTATGTTACAACAATCTTTGAAAGCCAGAAAAATATCAAAAAAAAATGTCAAGACCATGTTATTTTCTTTCAGAGATTGTGTGTAACTCACTAATATATATAAAATATAATATAATGTTATAACTATGTTTTAAATAAAGACAATTTTAAAAATAACATTCATCCAATATTTCAAATAAAAATGTATTTATGTTAAAAAAATAGATAAGACAAAACTTACTAAATTTAAATTTAAATAAATCTAAATATTAAATACATACTAATATTCTAATTATCAACTAATCAACAAATAAATGTTCAATAAATTACAATAACTTTTTAAAGCATAAAAGTACAACATTCAAATAATATTTACCAAAAACAACTCTAAAGTACTTACTAAATTAAGCATACATAAAATGAAAAGAAAACTTTCTTAAATTAAGATAAATTTGAGAATATGCTTGGGAAATTACTTTAAGAGATTGTTGGCAACTCACTAATATATATAAAATATAATATAATTTTAGTAT
Organism: Pinus albicaulis; assembly: GCA_034641835.2. NCBI lineage: Eukaryota > Viridiplantae > Streptophyta > Pinopsida > Pinales > Pinaceae > Pinus > Pinus albicaulis. The sequence goes on from CM076584.1 coordinate 189,619,014, forward strand.
TATATTTTAATTAAAAATAAATTTAAAAATATTTTTTTTTTTCCAAATTTATAATATTAATTATATATTTATAAAAATAAATGTAAACAGGTGCTACATAGCTATTACCTGTAGCTTAAAGGTCGGATATATTTTCTCTAAAAATTGAAAAGATGAATAAAAAATTAATTCATTTTCTTTTTAATTTATTAAATATAATTATAAGCTTATCATAAAATTATTAAACTTAAAAATTTAATAAAAACAACTGAATTTATTAAATACTAATTGTACACATTATTAATTTTTTTTGTTACTATCATCAATTTTAGTTCAAACATATATACTATATCACTTATATCTGAATTACATATAGTCTTTATTATTAGGAGATTGACAAAAAAAAAATGTTGCATTACAAAATATTAATAACATTAATAATATTGGTACTTATATGTTTAAAGAGAAAATGTGGTGTGAGAAATATTTAGAGGCTAAAAGAAAATTAATATATTATAAGGAGGCTATCAACCCTACTCTAGAAGGTCAAAAGTATCTCTCTATTTTAACTAGCTCAAAGAAAAAAATCAATATAGCCAAGATAAGAATGAACTCTCATGAGCTCCATAGTTAAACAAGTAGTTGGGGAGTTCCTAAAACACCATGGGTAGAAAGAATCTGCCATCTCTGTGAGAAGATGAAAATTGAAGATGAAAACCAGTTCTTCATAGAGTGCCCTGGGTACACCCATATTAGATTTGAGTTTCATAATCTTTGTTGCAATACAGTCCTAGCCTTTTAACATTTCAAAATTATAGTGAGCTCTTAAAGCTTCTCTCCAAGATTTTTGAGCATAGAAATACAACTTTAAAACAAACTAAATAATTGGTTTCTTTAGGTCCTATAAACCAAAGTGTAGTCTCAGCATCATCATTTATAATACAAATCATATTGGAAATTAATACCATTTAAACTAAAATACAGTTTATTTTAATAATTACTTTTATATAAAATATCACATATACATAATTTACAATATAATTTATCTGAGAAGTCAATACCAGAATACACTTAAGCTAATGTTTATTTTAAGAATTACTGTTATTTATGACATCCCGGGCCATCGCTTTCCTCACCAATGTTTCATTAGAATTAGTATAGATTAGTAGTTATGTTTATTAAATCATTTATTCACATAACATTGACGATAGACTTCCCATAATTGAAATATCATCCTTCATTACATTACAATGACGTAATTGTTGTCATCCCTCGTTACAATGACTTAATTGCATTATGAAAATTGTGTTGAACCATAATGGGCTAGTCTATCCATAATGAACTGGTTTATGTTCATTTGGGCAGTCAATATCGAGCCATAAATACCTATATCAATATATGCCAATATTGAGATTGAAACCGGTACAACATCCAATAATTGCCAAGGTATTAATGGCTCTATACCCTGCTAAATAAGCTTTGCCGCTTTACTCGGAGAGGAAGGGTTTGCACGTTTATTCATTCTTTTAAATTCACATATGGTAAGAGCGTCTGTCATAAACGCTTGGGTGCTCATTTTCCACTTATCAAACGGTTAGATAGTTGTTTTTTTTTTCTAAATTCATATAAAAATATATCTAAAACTAAATAAATTTGTTTTTTTTACAAATCTAAAAATCATGATGTATTTTTCAAAATTTATTATAATTTTAAAATAATGATGATAGTTATAGTATGTTGAGAGCAATGTTGTTTATGGACTTTAAATCTTCAAAATCTTGTTTCTATGGTAAGGGAAATAAGCACTCTAAGATAGTTATAGGTGGGTTGGCTTAATAGGTCAAGAAGACTCTAAGTATGGAAGATGTGAGTAAGAGTAGGGAAGTCTAAAAGGAAGTGCTTATCATCTTCCACCTGCTTAGAATCACAAATTTGACAGATTCTATTGTTCCAAGGGGTCTTGAGAAGAAACTACCATTTGGTCTCACTCGGATGCTAAAGGGAATTAGTTGTAATCTTAGTGAGGTTTATTTTTATCCTATTGCTTCACAACATGTTCCAAGGGGTCCTGGGAATAGACCACCGGCTGGTCTCACTCGGATGCTAATGGGAATTAGTTCTAACCTTAGTGAGGTTCATTTTTATCTTATTTCTTGACAACACAGAGCAATAATTCTGATTATCAAGGGTGGGGTTGATCACTTGGGTTGATCACTTCTGTCACAACTAAATTTAATATTAACTTGTTGTTAACTAGTAATATGAAATTTTAGTTATTCATTTTAACGAAAAGACTGAAGAAATTATTTTTTTCCTGGAAAAGTTATTTCTTTTGTTTTATTGTTAAAAGAAACAAATTCAGTTATGGAAAAGAGAAACAGTTCCATAAAAAGTAAAAAAGGCTAATGGTAAAAGTATTCCAAGAACGGAGAGGTCGTTGGATAGTTTTTGAATAGTTACCTGCTCCTCTAGGGATAAAAGATATATCCCAACGAGGAAAAGGGGATTTGATCATTAAGAAAGGAAGAAAGTGAAGGTTTTCCTGAGCTGGTAGAAACTAGTGGAAATCACTAAGCGTTCCTGAGAACTTCTGGTATTGATTGGACTTGGGGTCCTGAGGTCATAACAGAAAGAATTCTATCAACCTATACCTCTCAGGTGTGGAGCACGGGGAAAAGAGAAGGACGTAATCACCTCTCTTGATGGTTGGGAGGACATCATCAGCAGTGTTCACATTTATATAAGTAACTGGTTATTTTTGGTATTTTAAAAAGTACATGAATATTACTATAGGATTTGTACACTGGTGTGTGTTATATATTTAATTTCTTGTAAGCTGTATTGGAATGGCCTAATGAAAGAAATGAGAGGGTTCTAGAATATAGTTGTGAACTCTGTAAATTAATTCTGGGACTGATAAGTTGAATGTAGGAGAAAAACTGTTGCAACTCAAGGAAAATGTAAGTGGACATCTTAAGTAATACAGTAAATAAATGTGTTATTTTGTTTCAGAAAGCAGTAGTTGTCATTGCATAGATAGAAATGATGTATAAACATGAATTTAACAAGCAGAAGAATAGATAAGCTATATGAACTACTGATACATACTGGTAGAACCCAATGTAATTAGTAGAATTATAAAACCCTGCTGGTCTTGTCTAAACCATTGAGGACCTGACTGTTGATTCTGGGTATGAGGTGAACCTCAACCTAGAATACATCGTGCTCAAGCCTAACTATACACGAACAAGAAATTAGGTGGTCCGGTCACCTAAATAGAACAAGGATAGAATTACAGGGTGGGAATTCTTGGACTAATGGAAAGAAAATAATTGTGTAAGGATAAGAGATCCTTCATTTTTCCAAAGCTAAACAATACATAGAAAAACATCTAAAGTAAAGAAGATATCCGAATTAATACATACTGAAAGATATGCAGAGCAATATGGACTAACATGGGTCAGCCAGAGGCTCGGACCCTACCAAAATCAAGTAGTCAACATATTATTAATTTAATTGAAAAATAGCTAATTGTATTTGTGTAAACCGAAGATGTGAATTATGACCATTAAAATAGTGTGAAAATTTTATTAAAGATTAAACCAACACAAGACTTAAATCGATACACATTTAAGCATAGTTTGAAGGGAGGAAAAGAAAACATATTTCATCGGAATTGTTTTGTCCACAAATCATTAATTACATACAACTGAGACTGTTTCCCCGAGACCAAAGGAACTGGTTCAGAGGGAGAAACTCTTTCAAGAAATGAACATTAAATGATAGAGAAATTATAAACGTTTTTCTGACACTATAAAATTAAGCAACAAGAAATGATTCTAGCTCTGATAAGCCAAGTAATATCAAACAAGTTCTCTGGAGCAGAGACAAAGTATTCTTGTGGAGCTTGGTGTGTCGCAACACGAATACCTGAAAAGGGGAAGTGGAACTTTCAGTTGAGAAGAAACCCTAACACTCGACCTTGAGAAAATGATGTAGAACCAGGTTCTTGAATATCCAATGTTCAAAGTTCAGAAATAACCGAAAAATGAGACATAGTAAATTGATTACCTATATTGGTAATTCCTCCAACTGATATGTCGAACTCTGAACTGAAAGAGTGAAAAGGAATGAAGGTGAGAGGGTGAATAAAACTTCATAAATATTAAGGGTGAAATTTATGGTTGGAAGAACAGTAGATGGAAAAACAGTTAAAAAGTAACCAAAAATGGAAAACATACCTTTGTCTTAAAGCTGATTGGAACTTCTGCATTAGCGAGTCGCCAGATTAGTATTTATGCCATTCTAAAGTGGCACACACCAAACAAAACTCATCTTAGCTCACGAAACCCTCACACGGTAAACAATGGAAGCAGTTTAAAACTCTGCAAAGAAAAGACCATCAAATAATTTCAAATCCTGCAGAAAGGAGTATCAGAGACATGACGTCAAACCATAGGAAGGGTTGTAGACCAGTTCATCATGCAGGCAGAGGAGTATTGAGGAGAAACGGTTAGGGTTTCGGGGTATTACCCTGCGTTTTTCCGCCATTGAATTCTCACCATAGATCACACGAGATCGTACGAAGCATATATGGGTAGGTGAACCATTGATAATCCAAGCACAGATATCTCGAGATCTAAAATTTGGTACGAGTAAATGAAAATGCAAGGACATGACAAGATTTAAAATAATACTGATAACTTCATTAAAAACTACTAATCATTTATGCCATGGGCATCGAGGGTTTTAAAATATTGTTTAGGGGTTTAAAAAATTAGATCATATAACCATTGGGTACATTCGAAAGGGATTAAAATTAATTTCCAAGATCGCACCATCATCAAAATCATATACATTAAACCACTTACCTTAAATATGAACCCAAGACTGATGTGCTATAGTATAATTCGACAGTTAACAAGTATTATATAATGCTAAAAAAAGGTTTATAAATATGAATTGCAATCATTATCTTAAGAAATATTATTTATTTATTTATTTATGTGGTAATCTATAATAGTTAAGTGTTACAAGTGGTACCAGAACAAAATTCACACGCTGGGACCCTAGGGGTCACCTAACAGTGTAAAATGTGTACGTACTGATGCACATAAAAGAAGAAGTACTGTAAAGGAAAATAAGAGATGAGTATTGACACAAAAAACACCTCGGAATACCAGGGAACCTACACCTAAAATACAACCAGAAATGAATCCTAAAATGTGGATTTAGTTGAGCGTAGATCTGCACCAACAAACTAGTAGAATGCTGGAGGAACAAAAACACCAGACCAACATATTGTTAAGTATTGTGCAGAAGTTGCAGCAGGAAATGGTCCGAGTAAGAAGTGACAACAAACATCTAATTTAGGAATAGGAAAGGACACTTAAGAGCCTTTTTGACAAGCAGAATCAAGGGGTGTTACAACCCAGTCCTGACAGGGGTATGCAAGAGGAGAATGAACGACAAACTAAGGACAAAACCACAGAAAGAATGGGTAGGAGTCCATCACAGTGAAGCAAGAAAAATAAAAACTATAATGAAGCAGAGTCTGGTAATGTGTCGGATCAACATGAAATTAAGAAACAAAAAGTGGAGCTTTAGGGTGAGTTCCGAAAGATAAAACCACCTACATTTGATGAAGAAGCTGAGGAAGTGGCAAAGGCTTGGTTGATAAATATGAATAAGTACTTTCAAGTGTACGAGTATAGCAACAACCTTAAAGCTAGATTGGCCATTTACTAGTTGAGAGAAAAAGCCACCCTATGGTGGGAGGAGGTATAGAATGTTCGCAACATTGAAGATCAAGATGTCACATGGAAATCATTCCAACAATAATTTAAAGATAAGTATTTGACAGAACGTTTTTATGATGAAAAATCCAAAGAATTCCATGATTTTAAGTTGGGTCAGATTACTATGGACGAGATATTGCCAAGTTTACCTCTCTATTAAGATATCCCATATCTTTGAGTCAAGTAACCAAGGGAGGAGCGAAAGAAAATTTCTTTTAATCAAAATCTCAAGAGAAGGCGTTCTTATAATTTAAACATCGCTCCTCTTCTGCCCCAATGCTCACATTACCAGACTTGCAACAACCATTTGGGATTGAGACATATGCCTATGACTATGCTATTGGGGCATTTCTTACTCAACAGGGGCATCCAGTGGCATATCACAGTGAGACATTTTTTGACACAGTCCAAAAGCATCGCACTTATGACAAATAAATGTATTCCATTGTGCATGCTTTTTGACAATGGAAGCATTATATTTTGGGGAAGGAATTAGTCATCCACACAGACCACCCACCCCTATAGTTCATTCAGACACAGGGGAAGTTGCAGAATGATCGCTATCAGAATTGGTCCACATATCTGCAACAGTTTCATTTGAACATCAAGTACAAGAAGGGTAACATCAATAATGTTGCAGAATGCCTTAACCAACCACCGATAATGGTGCTAACCACCATTCTCAACTATTGTGGGCACAAGACTTCTGATTGGCTGCTTCTCTACAAGAGTGATCCAGAATTAGGTCACACATACAAGGCACTCTTGGGGGGTACACAAGTTCCAATTTTGCACCTCCAAGATGCACTATTATGTCACCTGGGACACCTTTGTGTTCCTTCAAACAAGCGTGCCAAGATGATATGGGAAGCACACTACAGTCGAGTCGGTAGGAATTTTGAGGTCGAGAAAACAATGCCATTATTGCAGAAGTATTTCTATTGGCCGAACCTTCAACAAGATGTCAAGAAGTACATTAAATCCTGCACTTCTTGCGCCATTGCTAAACTGACCATCAAGAAGCAAGGCCTCTATACTCCGCTACCTACCCCTAGTCCACCTTGGGAATAAATCTCCATGGATTACATGTCGGGCCTTCCTTCCACTAAGCATGTAGATGACTATGTTTTCGTGGTAATCAACAGATTCTTGAAGATGGCCATTATGGCGGCCTCCAAGAAGAATATCACAGCAGAAGCCACGGCTAAAATCTTCTTTGAACGAGTGTGGGTACACTTTGGGATCTTATAGACTACCATCTTAGGATGGGACAACATGTTCCTCAGTGCATTTTGGTCCAGCCTCCGATCCATGTTGGACACCAAGCTCACCAAGTCCACAACTTTCCTTCTCCAAACTGATGGCCAGACAGAGGTCATCAATAGGATGATTGTACACATTTTGCGCATGTACGATTCAAAGCATCCATACACATGGGATGAGAGGCTCCCTTATTTACAACACAATCATAACCGGGCTCTCCACAACTCAACCGTCCACAACCCCTTTCAGGTGGGCTTGGGATTCTAGCCACTATGTCCAATTGACGTAGCCATGCCATCTGTGGTTACTCAGGCCGATTCGACTCATCTCCAATCTGAAGCTGACAAAGTGAACAACTTCATCGAGCACATTCAGCACATCCACCAACAAGTTCATGAAATATTAGGTAGAACCTATGCTAAGTACAAGCAACGACATGATCAACATCGGGTGCCACACAACTTCTAGATGGGTGACAATGTTTGGCTACATTGTAGAAGGAGTGTCTCACTGGACCCCACTGCAAGCTTTGCCTGCTCCGATATGGACCATACACCATCGCCAAGTTTGTAGGGAACAATGCCTTCAAGTTCAGTATTCCACCATTCCTTTGTCAACACCTAGTATTCAATGTGGGTTTCCTTTGTCCCTACTTCCCACCTCTACTAGACACCTTTAACATTGCAGAACAACTCACACAAACAAGGTTATACCCAAACTGCATGGAACATGCTACCACAGATTGTATCATGGAAATTAAAATCAAGAACACTCGCCAATAGAAGATCCAATTGTATCGGGTTGTCAAAGTTGGCCAACTACTGAACCAAGGCAAGTGGTTCACCAGGGATCAAGTTCAACAGAAGTTTCCTCATCTCATGGAGGAACTCAACAAAATGGGGACCATTGCTTCCTAAGGGGGGATGAATGATCCAGGTGTATTTTGGTGGCCACCCACCTATTCCACTTGGCTCCCCACCATTGTCTCTTTTAGTTTTTTAGTTTCAGCACAACTTACTATTTTTAGCAATTTTTCGGGTCCTAAACTTTCAAAGCCATTTTGAGGCCCTAAATGACATTTTTTTGGCATCGTTTATTCAAAAAACTGGATTCCATTCTATAATCTACATTCACAGTTGAAAGTTGTAGTCCTATGATAGATTGTTCTAACGATGTATTATGTGTGCCACACGGAGATAGTATGGCAAAGTTACGACCCTGGGAAATTGATGTACCAATTTACCCCAACGGGGCCCATAGTCTGACATTTCATCTCCTAGGGTTATGTTTTTGGATGTTTAGGGTTTTCCATGGTTTTTAAATAATATATAGGCATTCGAGCCTTATTGTAACACAGAGTTCAGAGGCCCGTGGCCACCACATCTCTTATTAGAGATGAACTACCAGTGCCCTAGCTAGTTTATTTCCATTTTGTCTATTTGCAAATTTTAGTTCTTTGATATTAATGAAATGAAGTGTTACTTACGCTGAATCTTTGAATTTATGGTTATATGTGTATTCTATTATGTTGCTGCATAAGTTCAGATCAATGGTATCAGCGCGGTCTTCTTTTTCTCGATCCTTCTTTGCATGTCCCCAACGAGGTCATGGTATAAAGAGTTAGGGCTCAATCTAATTGAACCTTTGCAATATTAGCCTCGAAAAAACCCCAACGACTACCCACGTGGGATGAAAAGAAAGATGAGGGAGCAGGAGATCCTATCAAAATATTCCTCGAGGATGCCCTTGAAAAACAAAGGAATGAGATGATCGATAAATTTTCCCATATCCTTTAATGACTGCCCATCGGCAGTGCATCTGCCTCTAGCAGCCACTCTGGAGGTGCAACACCCTTTAAGGTACAAGTAAACTCTTACATTCCCATATTTGAGGTTGAAATAGATGCAGATGCCATAGATAGATGGTTGAATCTATTAGAAGGACAGTTCTCAGTTCATGACTTTTCTGACTAGGAGAAGATTATTTTTGCACTCTTGGAAGCTACCCCCCATGTCAAGGACTGGTGGGAAACCTACTGTGAGAAAAAGGACAAGACAGAACCCTCTCTGTTCTCAGTTGTAACCACTTGGAATTATTTTCGAGAATCCATCAAGGAACAATACTATCCTATGGGGAGCTATGAGGACAAGTACATACAATGGACCCACTGCAGCAACAAAGGGATCAAGATGTGCATGAGTTGAAGAATTTGTTCCATACCCTACGTACAAAGTTGGGTATCAAATATTTGGAGAAAATTTTGGTGCTAAAGTATCGTTGATGTCTACACAGATATATTCAGGAGGAAATGGAGTTCCTCAACATCTCCTTGCTTGGTAGGGCATACTGGTATGATGCAAAGATTGAGTAGAAATTGAAATAGAAGAAGCGAGACTTTGGATCTGTGAATCAAAATAAAGGGAAAGGTGCCCCCAAACCATAGAAAAAAGGACAAAGCAAAGGCATGGTAGCCCAAGACAACCTATCAAAGCTACAAAAAAAAAAATTAACACCTCGAAGCCAAATAAGGACACGAGAAAGTGGTGTAAGTTCCATAAGAGCTCCACTCACAACACAAGTAAGTGTCAGGCCACGCAATTGCTGGTGGATGAGAGGAAGGCTTCTGAATCATATGCATGATCCGACCCTGAATTAGAACCTGACAAGGGGGGAGAAAAAGCGAACAAATTATTGATGCTGAGCCCAACACCATTGTTTCCACTGCGAAGATACAGAAGGAGGAACCGAAAGATCCAGAGGAGGAGGAGCATCTCTTCAACTCCCAGATGTGGGTAAAGGATTCCCCACTATAGTTCATTGTTGAAAATGGGAGCCAAAATAACCTCATTTCTGCAGGCACTATGAAGCACACACACAACCATACACCATCGGGTGGCTTCAACAAGGATGGGATCTCTGTGTCAGCCAATAGTGCCACCTTCCTGACAGCATGAAGCCCTTCACAGATGAGGTATTATATGAAATTTCTCCTCTTGATGTTTGTGATGTATTATTATGCCAACCATACTTGTGCAAGAGAGATGTTATGTATGAGTCCCAGCCTCGCACTGTTATTGTTACTTTGGGAAGTAACTTGTAAAAGATACTAGAGGTACCACCGCCTACCACGATCTCTTTGGTTACTGCAAAACAATGTAGTAGGCTCATTTCAAAAACCAGGAAATCTTTTTTCCTGATGATCCTCTAATAAGGAAAGAAGAAGACTATGGCCACGACCTGTAGACAAGGCTCCTCTGCATGACAACAACAAATGGACAAGTATGTGGAGGAGTACAGGGACATCTTCACCCCACCCATAGGGGTGCCTGTAAATTGTGAGGTCAAGAACCCCATTGATCTGACCTGAGGTGCGTCACTACCGAATATACCGATCTATCAATGCTCTATTTTGGAGAACGATGAAATCAAAAGGAAGATTCAAGATCTGCTGCAGAAAGGTCACATCCAGTCGAGTTCATCACGATGTGGGAGATCAATCATGTCAGTACAAAAGAAGGATAAGGATTGGAGACTCTATATTGACTATCAGGCACTAAAAAAGATCACTGTCCACAATATGTACCCGAATCACAGATTGATTCCCTTCTGAACCAACTCAAAGGGGTGAAATATTCCAGCAAGATCGACTTGAATTCTGGGTATCACCAGGTACCAATCGAACCCTTTGAGGTGTGGAATACTACTGTCAAAGCCAAGGAGGGCCTTTTTGAATGGTTGGTCATGCCTTTCAGGTTGACGAATGCTCCTGCAACTTTCATGAGGTTGATGGATGACAGCTTGCGGCCGTTCACCAACTCATTTGTAGTGGTGTAATTGGATGACATTATGATCTTCAGCCATACTTTGGAAAAGAACCTCCACCACATCCGACAAGTCCTCCAAACACTGAAGCAACACAATTTGTGTGCCAATTTGGAGAAGTGCATTTTTGGCATTACCCAGGTTCAATATCTGGGATACATTATTGATGATAGGGGGTGCATGTGGATCCAACCAAGATCCAATCATTCAAGATTGGCTAGCCCCAACCACTCTAATAGAGCTTCACAGCTTTCTGGGTCTTGCTAATTTATACTGTAGGTTTGTGTTGGGATTCTCTCATATTGCTTGGCCATTGAGTCATTTCTCCAAGGGAGGAGAGAGAAAAATTGTTCTGGTCGGAATCTCAACAGAAGGCGTTCGTAGAATTGAAACATCGACTCTATTTTGCCCTAGTGCTCACATTACCAGACTGGCAACAACCATTTGAGATCAAGACAGATGCCTCTGACTATGCTATTGGGGAAGTTCTTACTCAAATGGGGCATCTAGTGGCATATCACAGTGAGACAGTGTCCGACACAATCTGCAAGTATCCCACTTATGACAACAAAATGTATCTGATTGTGCAGGATTATTGCCAATGGAAGCATTAGATTGTGGGAAAGGAAACAATCATCCACATAGACCACCGACCCCTGCAGTTCATACCTACACAAGGGAAGTTGTAGAATGATTACCATCAGAAGTGGTCCACATATCTGCAACACTTTCATTTGAACATCAAGTACAAGAATGGTAGCACCAATAATGTTGTAGACTGCGTGGCACTAACCACCGATCGTGGCACTTACCATTGTTATCAAATCTTGTGGGCACGCGACCTCTGATTGGCCGCTTCTCTACATGAGTGATCCAGAATTCGATCACACATACAAGGCACTCTAGGGGGTATTCAAGTTCCGAATTTTCACCTCCAAGATGCATTGTTATGCCACCTGGGACACCTTTGTGTTCCTTTAAGAGAGTGTGCCAAGATGATGTGGGAAGCACACTACAGTCGAGTTGTTGGGCATTTTGAGATCAAGAAAACTGTGGTAATATTGTAGAAGCATTTCTATTGGCTAAAACTTTGACAGGATGTCGGGAAGTACATGAGATCCTGCACTGATTCCGTCATTGCCAAACAGATCATCAAGAAGAAAGGCCTCTATACTCCGCTACATACCCCTAGTCGACCTTCGGAATCCATCTCCATGGCCTTCCTTCTAATAATCATGTAAATTACTGTGTTTTCGTGTTTTTCAACATATTCTCGAAAATGGCCATTATGGCGGCCAGCAAGAAGAATATCACTGTAGAAGCCACTGCTAAACTATTCTTTCAACGAGTGTGGGTGCACTTTGGGACCCCACAGTCTATCATCTCAAATCGGGACAACAGACTCCTTAGCACATTTTGGTCCAGTCTTTGGTCAATCTTGGACACTAAGCTCACTATGTCCACAACTTTCCATCCCAAAACGGATGGCTTGACAAAGGTTGTCAATAATATGATTGTACAGATTCTGTGCATGTAAAATCCAAATAATCTACGCATATGGGATGAGAGCCTCCCACATGTACAACACAATGATAACCGGGCTCTCCACAGCTCAACAAGCCACACCCCCTTTCAGGTGGGCTCTGGATTCCAGCCACTATGTCCCATTGACGTAGCCATGCCATTTGCGACTACTCAAGACGATTCGGCTCATGTCCAGTCTGAATCTAACAAAGAACATCCACCAAAAGGTTCATGACATATTGGACAAAGCTAATGCTAAGTACAAGAAATGGGATGATCAAAATCGAGTGCCACACAACTTCTAGGTGGGCGACAAAGTCTGGCTACATTTGCAGAAGGAGGCCCTCACTGGACCCCACCGCAAAATTCTCCTGCTCCGATATGGGCCATACACCATCACCAAGGCTATAGGTAACAATGCCTTCGAGCTCAGTATTCCACCATTCCGTGGTCTGCACTCAGTATTCAATGTGGACTGCCTTCGTCCCTACTTTCCACCTCTACTCAACACCTCTGACATTGCAGAACAACTCACACCAATAGAGTTAAACCTAGAGTACGTGGAATATGCCACCACAGATTGTATCATGGACATATAAATCAAGGACACTCTCCAAAAAAATATCCAACTATATCGTGTTGTAAAAGATGGCCAACTCTTGCACCAAGAAAAGTGGTTCACCAGGGACCAAATTCAGCAGAAGTTTCCTCATCTCATGGAGGAACTCAACGCAATGGGGACCATTTCTTCCTAAGGGGGGAGGAATGATCCAGGTGGATATTGGTGGCCACCTGTCTATTCCACTTGGGACCCCACCATTGTCTCTTTTATTTTTTCTGTTTTCGCACAACTTACTATTTTTAGCAGTTTTTTGGGTCCTAAACTTTCGGAGCCATTTTGAGGCCCTAAATGACATTTCTTGGGCATCGTTTGTTCTGAAACATATGATTCCATTCCGAAATCTGCATTCTCAGCCAGCAGTTGTAGTCCTAAGATAGAACTTTCTAACAATGTATCATGTGCGTCAAACGGAGATAGTATGCCAAAGTTACAACCCTGGGAAATTGATGTACCAATTTACCCCAATGGGGCCCATAGTCTGGCGCTTCATCTCTTATGGTTAGGTTCTTGGATGTTTAGGTTTTTCCATGGTTTCTCAATAATATATAGGCCTCGAGCATAATTGTAACATAGAGTTCAGAGGCTTGTAGCTGCCACATCGCTTCTTAGAGATAAGCTACTAGTGCCCTAGCTAGTTTATTTTCATTCTGTCTGTAAGAAAATTTCAATTATTTGATATTAATGAAATGAAGTGTTATTTTGTCTACATATTTGTTTTTATGGTTATATGTGTATTCTGTTGCATTTCCTCTATAAACTTGATTTTCCATCCTCCTCCAATCTCTGATGTAGATCCAACCACTATCCTTTGATGTCATTTTCACTGTCAGTGTCTTCATCATATCTGGTAGTAAATAATTCATGTTAATTTGATCTGGATCAACATGAAAAAACAAAGGAATTCACGAAGACAATTTGTCATCAAAGAAAATTATGTTGGAGCTTTTAGTTTCATCTTCACCCCGTCTCCCTCCTTAGCCATAAATGCTACAAAAAGTGTTGCCATCACCTACAACTCACCATAATTCAGCTGCAACTTACCAGAGGCCACTCTGGTATATGAACAAAGGCTCGTCTAGGAAGCTCACCACACTACCCTCAGCCGCTGTAGAAAATATGTTGTACCACACTTCACTGTTGTGCCAAGAGACCACAATAAAAATGCATTCAGCCTTCAACGAGTTCGATCCCAGACACATGAAGTTGGAAACCTCCTGATAACTCTATGTACTCCATCATAATAATTGTTGCTTCTTCTTTGCCTCATCTTTTCATTGTTCACATCTTGGGCACCTTGTCTTTTTCAATTAAATATTGGAACTCCATGCTTAACCTGTCATTTGTTAGAGTCGTGAATTCTAGAAAAGTAAGTTTACCTACATTGAGTTAGATCGACTCAATAAGGCTCAATAATTTTAAGCATAATTCCAAAATAAGCTTTTCAAATTAATAAGAACATCAAATTTCTCTATCTTTGTCCAAAGATGGCTATTTCCCAAACATAACAACAATCATTCTTCTCCAATTATACCTCAGGGAGGTCCACTGATAAAGTAATATATCAACATCTTTTCAACTGGCCTCAATGCAGTGCATTCCAGCATAGATGATCCAGATGTAGGCTCTCACATCCAGATGTAGGCACTCGAGGAATCCACCATCAGATCCTACGACACCCACAAATTCTCCATCGAAATACATAAGATTCGACGATTTTTACACACAAAATTCTCATTTTTGCATCCAATTCCCCTAATAGTATATTTCTACCCAAAATAGGACCAACAGAGTATATGTGGTAAAAAATAGTAGACCAGCCATATCAAGAAAAACATGTAGAAAAATCAAAACAACGACTAATCATGTAGCATATCAAAAAAGGCTTAAACTCGTGTACCAATGACAACGACTGCTTCTGCAGCAAGGGATGCAACTTTTCTTCCAAGTCCTCTTTCTTTACGCACACGATCCTATCAATGGACTCTCCATCCTTGATAAAAATAAATGTAGGCATATTCTGCACCTGCCGCTCATTAGCCACATCCTTCCATTCATCCACATCAACCTTCAAAATAATATTTCTGGGAACTTCTTTGACTACTCGACAAACACTGGACTGATGAATCGACAAGGTCCACACCATGTCACAGTGAAATCTACCACCAGTGGACGTTTAATATCGATGGCCTCCTGCAGCTTAGAGCGCCATTCCTCTGGAGAGTGAACAACAAACACTTTTTTGTCCGCCATCTCTTCTTTATTTTTTCAATAATAAAAATCTTCTAATGCTTTATGTCTGTATTTTTTGATCACTTAGTGGCCAGTGGCAACAATACTCTTTAGATTTCGGATCAGACTTCCATTCAATTCCATGGAAGCTTTCTCCCGATTACTGTTAACTACTAGATGAAATTAATATATACTCCTAATGTAGTAGGTACGTTGCATAAACCTGTGTAGGGATGCAAATAATAAACAGGTAACGAATCATCTCCAATTGGCCATCGATGAGATGTGACAAAAAATACTAAAAAACTATGTTCAGTTCACTCAAAAAATAACAATGTTTATAATAACGAATATAATACTTCCATTTGAAATCAAATATCATGGCCAACCATCCTTTCATCATGACATCAACGGCCTTGTCTTTCGGAAGCTCTGTTACGTAGCACTCCAAATATGGCCCGAACTAGATCCTATTGTTTCTCCACAAGTTGCGGATCGTAAAATTTGGTGATACACATCTTCCCTTGCGTGTTAATCACTATCACAGCTTCAATCATGGTGAAAGTCCTCTAACATTACAATTCCTTTACGAAGACTAAAAACTCCTTCAATTTAAATTGATTTGGAGGCCTATAGCACTTATAGTTGTTTGTTGTTCATACTCAATGTTCATAAATATGCCACTCATCTGCGTTCCACAACTCCCACACACTGAACTAGTATTGACTATCACCAAGAAAGTCATCATATCCGCAGGAAAAACAAAAAATTGATAGAAATATGGGTAACGTGGATCGTACACAACAAATTTACAGATATCTTCGTCGTTAACTACATAAGGATCAAGGTAGATCTGATCTGATCCAATTCAGATCCTTAGAGATCGGTTGTATGCAGCAAACCACAGGCAAGGCACTCCTTTGTACTTCAATCTTCTCACAAAAATGTGGTTTGAGCAGTTAAATTTTTTCCCATCTCCGACGTCATCTTCAATAGAGAACTCCACAGTCTTCCTCCGTCGGATCAACAAAGGGCATCGTAACAATCTTGGCCTCTTCAAAAAATAAGTCCTTGAAATTGCAATCATGGAGATAGATTCATTTTCACAATTAAAAAGAAACCGACACAAGAGCAAGAATTTCTTCATGGTGAACCAGAAGAAAAAAATAATAATCACTAAGAAATTTGCTGGTGCAAGCTCTAAAACATGTCAATTGAATTTTTTTCCTCGCCCAAACAACTAATTCAAGGCAACATGCCTCTTCTCCTTTTTGACGCAACACAACGATGACAGATCAGGAACACTGCTAAAGGGCAGCAAACCCACCAACACATCAAATGCAAGTAATCCGACCCGTGCAAATCAACGCAAATCACACATTTGATGACCTCCAACACATCGGTCAAAGAGCAGCAGTGGACTCCCCTTATGCCAGACTCACGGCAAACAGACTTGTCATGGTGTCTTGATGAGCAACGCCTCGTTTACGAGGCCCCAACACAGTAAAACAGGTTTGCACACAGGTCCAAATTGCAAGCTGTCTTTTCACAAAATTCCACAGATCCCACGCAAGTCAAACAACCACGATTCCCATCAGCAACAACCCCTAGAGGATCCTCACATGCAGCTCCACATAGAAATGACAACACCATAGCCTCTCGGCCCTCGTAGGGACACAAAAATCAAAAGATGTAGCTCCAAATTGATCACATTCATAGCACACACAACAAATAGTGAGTTTCTGTGGCATTCAACTCGAATGGATAGACTTAAAAAAAAAACTAAAACAATACCGATATACTCTTTTTATTTCTCTTGTTTCCGACCGAGGTTCAGTCTCGTATGGGCTCTGATACCAAGATAAAACCTCAACCACACACCAAACTAGGAATATTTAGAGTTAGCTACCTCCTATAATATAGGAACAAACTCCTTACATAAATACTCAACACCACAGACAAGTAAGAGTTACATATTCCGACATATTATTATTCCTGCAATTTTTAATAACTTAGATTATATAAATCTATTTGATAATGTATATAATTGAAAGTTAAATTTAGATGTTTATTGCCTTTCTTATTAATTTTAATAATGGCATTTTATAAATACGCTTTGACAAACATTCAAATATAATTAATAGATTTTTGGCTTCTGTGATCCATCAATAAATTATGAAGAAATCTTTTGGTAATAATCACATTATCAAGAACAAATTCAAATATAATTACATTTTCCCCAAAATATTCGGCGTTTACTAACCTTTGCCGAAGTAAGTGGGTCGATCAAGTGGTGTAAGCATTGGTGTTAAAATGAACGAAGGCTTCCAATCAGAGCTATTCGGCATGAACTTAGCCGAAGACGAAAAAAACTAAAACTGGTAAAATCCTAATAAAACATGTAGGGTTAAATGTGGTCCCTAAACAGGAAATCTGAAAACCTTGTAAAGATATGAGATATAAGAAAATGGTCTATGAGCTACTCTAATCAAAAGATTGAATAACCGTCTAACAACAAACAAATGCCCCACAAATGAGTATGCCCCAAAATATTATTAGTCTTACTCGATAATCTTTCACGAATGAAGGATTTGTCACAACCTAATTATCCAACGAACCAAATTATGGGAAAGAACGAAATATAAGAAGCACTCACCGTCACCTATCTGGCAAGTAGAGAGCGATGGAAATTAAGTTAATCCCCTCTCGTTTGCCTTTGCTCATCGCACATATTACATAACCGACTGTAATTGTGCTTGAGCCCCACTCTAAGTTATAACAGGTAACTATACAAGACAACACAAAATACACAGATAAATAGAATTACAATCTCGGCGCTCCCACAAATAGACATAAAACATAGCATTGACAATCAAAAGGGCTTCAAACCAGACAGCACGGACTAATGTAGAGGCGGAAATGCAATAAATATTTCTAGGTCATTTTATATGTCTCCAAAAAGGAAAAATGTGATTCTAGCCTTTCCGATAAAATCTTTTAAACATAACAAAACTATACGGTCATACCAAGATTGATCCGTTAGGATCCAATGACATAATGAAATAACTCAGAAAGTTTCAATGTTCCATTGCGTTTTTGTTTTTTGTTCAAATTTTAAAGTCTTTCAATTGTGATCGTTCATTTCATCATATCACAAACTGTACGGTCATACCAAGATTGATCCGTTAGAATCCAACGGACATAATGAAATAACAAGTTTGAATGTTCCATTTCGTTTTCTGCTCAAAATTGAATTACTTTCAATTGCGGTGGTTCATTTCATCCTTTATCATAAACTATACGGTCATAACAAGATTGATTAGTTAGGATCCAATGGACATAATGAAGTAACTCGAATGTTTGAATGTTCCATTCCGTTTTGTGGTCAAAATTTAAATCGCTTCAATCGTGGCCGTTCATTTCATCATTTAGAAGTAGCCGTAGGATCATACTAAGATGGATCCATTAGAATCCAACGGATATAATGGAATTACTAAAGTTCGAATGTTCCTTTCCATAGTGTGGAGAAAAGTAAATGCCTTCCATTGTAGCGGTTGGAAGATAACAAGACTAGCCTGCGCATAAATTCAACAAAAGGTAAATGTGTTCATTTACGCCTTCATGTGAAGATTGAATATCCCTTCAGGTGTAATTGTTCGTGGCCTTTGTGTTAAGATTGAATATCCCTTAAGTTGTAACCGCTCATCATATCGAAATCGATTGTTAATTTAAAAAAATCTGGTTCACTAGGATCCAAAGTATATACCGTTTTCAGTAAACGCAGCTCAATTTGCCAATCATGAATGGCTGACTCAACGCTTCATGAAATGTGAAGTTGGTTTGTTCAGATGTTGGTACACTATTTTTAGGATTAAATCACAGGTTAACAATTCATTTGAAGAGAAGGATCTGACATGCATCCATTTTAATTGGTTTACATTTAATCCTATCCTTAAAAATAGTAAATAAATGGAAAGGCCTTTATTTTTTAATAGTTAGTAAATATATTTTAAATTATTATTATTTTGATTAGAAAATAAGTTTATTGATTCGTTTTTTATTAACTTAACAGCTATAAAATATTTTGATTTTGCAAACATACTTCCTGGAATTATGTTGAGTGGTGGGAATTTTTAGAGCTTCTTATCTCTAGAGTATTCATTGCTAACTACATAGCAAAGTTATAATGTGAATAGTATTAAGGTT
The DNA here is from genome assembly GCA_034641835.2 of Pinus albicaulis. Classification (NCBI taxonomy): domain Eukaryota; kingdom Viridiplantae; phylum Streptophyta; class Pinopsida; order Pinales; family Pinaceae; genus Pinus; species Pinus albicaulis. Next base: position 189,638,457 of record CM076584.1, read on the forward strand.
TTTAACATTGACTAATCATCAAGAAATAATATTAAATGGGTTATTGGTTAATAATTAATATAATTAAGCTTGATAATTATTTATTCAAAATTATCTAGTAAAAATATGAAATGATTTATTCAAAATTATCTAGTGAAAAATATTAAATGATTTAAAATTAAGAAAGAAATAAAAAGAAATATGAATGTGGCTAGATGTAATGTTGTTAGTCACTCTTCATTATTTTTGTATATATATATATATATAAGAGTAAAAGTGAAATAAAATTTATTAATTTTAATAATAATTTTCACTAAGATCAATCTTTAGTCTATCAGATTTAAAGAAACGAATTAAATGAAATGTTACAATTCATTTAGTTATATTGTTTTTGTAACGCAACATCTTAATCTTAAACTAAATTCAATATTTTTGTACATAAACTCTGGGTAAACAGAACATGTAACATGTAACTACCAAATAAATAACTGAACACATAAATTTGCATCTCAATTTCCTCTGCTAAAAATCAAATTCACTTGAAATTCTATAATATCCTACTTCTCTGATCAAAACAATGATCAACTTGGGAGTAATGAGTGGCATGCAAATATTTTTGTTAAGATATTCAATCATATAAATGTAAATATTTTTGTTAAAATATTTTCATGATCATAACATAAAGCATAGTAACAATAAACATTGTATTGACATATTTCTTTTATATATATCTATAAATTAAAAATTCCATACATAAAACAAAGTCAAATTCTTGAGGTCACTCTTATCCAATAATTTATAACTTTTCATGGATAAGTAAGTTTAAACCCCATTCATCAATGAAAAGTTAAAACATCAAAAAATATTTAATCAACCAAGTTTTGAGCATTGAAGGCTTTTCATTTTTTAATATAGGAATAATATTGCAACTCGGTGTAGTGAAATTGGTGATCGCCTTGTCTTGTTATGAAGTCACATATAAGAGATTGAAATTTCAAAGCCTCGTGCGTTAGACAAAATAAATAAATAAACATATTGCAATGATCCCATTACCAACTACAGTTTTGTGAGTAATGGAATTTTCTTTTATTTTATTGTAGTTATTTAATATGACCTACTTACAGGGCCCTATCATGGGTTGTCGTTTCACTTTCTACAACAATTTTCCATCTATTGGATGCACCTACAACTGTGTCAGTAATGGAATTTTATTTTATTTTCTTGCACGTATTTAATATGACCTATTTACCAGGCCCTATCCTGGGTGGTCATTTCACTTTTTACAATATTTGTCCATCTATTGGATGCACCTATTTTCACTTCCTGTTGGCCTTTTCTCTAAGATAAAAACTATATTAGCTCGTTTCTAATTGTCGTGTTTGGAGGGTGATGGAAAGTTTCACTTGGTAAAATGAGCATACATCTCCAGAACCCATGATCTTTATGGGTGGGGCATTCTCAACACTATTTCATTTGGTAAATCCATCCTTATAATGTACATGTGGAGATCTCTCTTCAACATTGGCATATTGCATCAGATATTTCTCTGCAAATATTCAAAAGACAAACTGATCTCGGAATGAATTCATAGGGGAGAAATTGGTATCAGTGGTGGTTCGTATATATGGTAGATTTTTCAGAAAGAAAAAAAAAAACCTCTATTTCTACAACGTATCAAGTTGGATTTCCAGGGTGGAAACATGATTTTGATTTGGCAAGACCACATCATAAGTGTGGATGCGGATTATAGTCCCTGCGCCATTTATTGGAAGCTCTTCATCAGCATGGTTTGTTATTTGTGGCTCAGGTATTTTCTGATTGGTAGGGTGATATGCGGTGTGAAAGGATGCAATACAGATCGGTTTGAGAGGGAAATTGGCCCAACACTCGACTATGTTCATTCACCATCCTAGAAATGTTGGTTTATGCCGCAACCCTGGTGGTGACTCCCTCAGTTGGGATGGTAACCAAAAAATGAAATGGTGGAGGTTTTTTTATTGTTATTTGTATTTCTCACATCTGCATATTACATATGTTTCACAGTCCTGTTTCTGACCTATCTTGGAATACCATGCTCTCCTCAAGATCATTCTTTTCTTATAGTTGGCATGGAGGAATTGTATCCTCACTTGGGAAAAATTCTGTAAATGAGGCTTCAATCGACTTGGCTGATGTGTCATGTGTCATGGGGGTGCAGAATCAATAATTCATCTCTTCATTCAATGTAATAATGTATTATATGTTTGTTCTATTGTTTGGCCTTTTTGCAGGTTACTTGTCACTACTTTCCTGTATATTGAAGACTATCTAAGATGGGGTGAATCCGGGGTAGTTTCCCAAGCCCACATCCCGCTGTACACTTTTTGGGAGATTTGGAAAGTGTGTAACCACTAAATTTTTCGTGGGAAGTCGATCAAGATTCATTCCGTATGCTCAAAGGTTCTCTCACGAATCAATCATATGGCTCTGAGGTGTGTGATAATCCAGGACATGTCCAGATGATTCACAACGCCACACATCACTTTTTTGGCTTGATAATTCGATGGCGCAACCCAGCAGGGACAATGCGGTTGTGGGGCTCGGGTCCGCATTCAAGAAAACTGCTATTACAAATGACGTTGGAAGGGTGAGAGGGGACTCAAACACTAGAGTTGAGATGATTCATGTATGAGGATCACTTTGGTTCACCCAAGAAAGGAATATCCAAAAGTATAATTATTTTCATTGATTCAAAGACTATGATCAATGGTTTCTTGGGAATATTTGGTTTCTATCCCCCTAAACTTAGGGGGTGGATAGCTCAGTGTTAGAAATATTTAAAGGGAGGGGGAATTCTTTTCCCTCAACACAAGGAGTTCATACAGAGTTGTGGAAATGAATTTAACAAAGACAACACATTTACGAAAGTTTACATAGAGTTCCAGAACTCACTTAATTCAAACCATACAGTTGCGAAAATCAAGTTATGTGAGTTCTCTTTTTAATACTGAGTGGTGGATATTAAAATAAATACTATATATGAGCTTAATAAACTTCAAATAATTTCAGTCACGGTGAAACTGAGTAAAACAGAGTGTTGCGGTAAAACACATAAGTGAAAAATTCCATAAATATATCGTGGCTAATCAAAATTTATATTATAACTTCAAAAAACATAACATACACATTGATATTAAAGTTGTCGCTCCTTCACCATTAAAACTGTTGTTCCTACTGAGAATCACATTCACCAAGGTTGCGGAGTAACGCACAGTAGAAACTATTTTCACGCATCAAGGAAAATTCTCTCCACGATTTTCTCCTTCTTTTCTTTCCAGAATTACATCTGCCACATTAAACAACACTCTCTCTACTACTTTCTAACATGTAAAATAAAAACAACATATATATCTAAGACATTTAATTAAGGACATAACAGCTTGGGTAGACATCATTTTTTGAACATTACAGAAGTTGTGTGAAGTAAATAAACTTGCAGATTAAATGTTTTCCCATACACATTTAATAACCATGCATTAAATTCGATTTGACTTTTATTATTAAAATTTGTTGCAGAATGGGTTATCTACTATGCTCATAACTTATCCGTCTCTGCAAAGTCAATCCACAACCTACAAAACATTAACTGATGTATGGCTGCTACTAGTTCATTTATCACGGTGGTTGAGATTAATTTCCAACACTCCCCCTTAATCGCAACTGTGGCCATTCACCATTCCCAAAAAATCTCTGACATAAAAAAAATTTCACGTGCTAATGGCTTTGTGAAGATGACTGCATATTTTTCCTCTGACCTGCAATGTTGCGACACAATTTCACCATTGTTAACTAATTATCTTATGAAACAATATTTAACATCAATGTGCTTTGTCCTCTTATGAAAGACATAATTATTTGATAGTGCAATTGCTGAACTGTTACCATAGAAAATAGTGGTTGCTCCATCTTGTTCATGACATAAATCCCGTAATGTCCTTCTCATCCAAACTGCTTGACATGTTGTTGCTATTGCAGTGACATAATCAGCTTCTGTTGTTGATAATGATACTATCGATTACTTCCTGGAAGCTCATGAGATGGCTTCTGAACCCAAATGAAAAACATATCCTGACGTGCTCTTTTTGTCATCAACACTTCCTTCCCAATCACTGTCAGTGTAACCAACCAGCCTAAAAAAATTAGTTGCAGAGTACAAAACACCATAATCCTTTGTTCCAATGACATACTTTAAAAGTCTTTTTGCTGCTTGCCAATGTGTCTCCTTGGGTGTCTCCATGAACCTCGACACCAAACTCACTGCATACATTATATCCGGCATAGTTGCAGTCAAGTACATTAGGATTTCCACCATACTTTTTTATAATGTCAAATTAACATTACTGTTGCAATATTCTTTGCTCAACTTGAACCCCATGACAGTTGGAGTTGGTGATGGCTTGTTGTTCAACATGTTAAACCTCTCTAAAAATTTCCGCAACATACTTTTCTTGAGAGATAAAAATACCATTATGTGTTTGCTTCACTTCTATGCCCAAAAAATATCTTAGCAACTCCAAGTTAGTCATTTCAAACTCACTTTTCATGACTGGTTTGAAATCACCGATGAGAAAATCATCATTGCCTATAAAAATCAAATCATCTACATACAAAACAACAATAAGCATCTTACCGTCACTTTGTTTGATGTAAAGAGTAGGTTCACCGTCACATTTGTTGAACCCATTTTCCATTAAGTAGGCATCTATTCTGCTATACAATGCATGCGGTGCTTGCTTCAGCCCATAGAGAGCTTTCCACAACCTACACAACTTGTGTTGTTAGTCTTCTACCTCATAGCCAGGAGGTTGTGCAACATACACCTCCTCTTTCAACAATCTATTCAAGAACCCTGAATTTATGCCCATTTGATACACTTTTCATTTTTTTTGCGCTACAATTGACAACACTGTATGCACTGTCTCCATCCTCGCGACTAGTGCAAATGTTTCCGCATAGTCTCTTCCATGTTGCTACTTGTATCCTTTGACAACTAGCATTGATTTATGCCTTTCAATCTTTCCTTCAATGTTGCTTTTGGTCTTATATAACCACTTCACTCCAATGACCCCTTTTCCTTGTGGAAGGTCCACTAACTCCCATTTGTCATTATTTTCTATTGCTCCTATTTCTTCATTCGTTTCCACAATCGATTTCTCTTCTTTGACTGCATCCTCAAAGTGTATTGGGTCATCAACATGACAAAATAATGCAAATAATGGATTCAGACCAGCGCTACTATCAACTTCATCTTGCTAATATATTTCACTTAAATTTTTGAATTTGTGTCCTCTTATGCTTGTTGAAGATAGGCTTGGTGTTGCACTTGAAGTAGATGGAGTTGTGGATCCTTGTGGGGTGCTTGGAGAAGCATTTGGTTGGTTGCACAACTCTACCCTATTTTTTGTTTATGGTGTGATATGTTGACTTCTTTGTTGAGCTTGTGTAGGTGGAGGAGAAGTCACCATTGAGGAATTACTTATTGCAGTCAATTCCTCATTTTCTTCATGTGGTACAAATTTCTTCACATCGACTGTCTTTTCTACACTTCCATCCCATGCTTCCTCTTTTATCAACTGAACATTTCTGCTGATTATTACCTACTTGGTTGATGGATTGTAGAGCTTGTATGCCTTGGATTCATCACTGTATCCAAAAAATATACATTTCCCTCCCTTGTTGTCCAAATTCTTCCTCAACTCATCCGAGACATGTGCATACGCCACACATCCAAACACTCTCATATGAGTGACATATTTATTTCTTCCACTCCGTGCCTCTTCAGGAACTCTATTCATAACACTTTTGGTTGGACATCTATTGATAATATACGTCGCACAAGTCACAACTTCAACCCAATAATCATTTGGAAAATGCTTTACCTTCAAAATACTCCTTGCCATTTCCATGATGGTCCTATTTTTTCTTTCCGCGACATCATTTTGCTGAGGTGCATACCTTATTGTAAACTGCTTGTTAATTCCATGCTCCCTACAAAAATGTAGGAAGTCACTTGAGATATATTCACCACCTTTGTTAGTCCTGAACACTTTGATGTAGTGTCCACTTTGCTTCTCAACAAGAGCCTTTTAGTGGTGAAAGCGGTCAAAGCCTTCACATTTCTGTTTTAGGAAATAGACCCATGTCTTCCTTGTGTAGTCATCTATGAATGTCAAAATATAATGGCTGCCACCAAATTATGGTGTCTACATTGGTCCACATAAATCTGAGTGAAAAATCTCCAAAGGTGCCTTTGCCCTTATTAACTTTCCTGCTGGAAATTATTCTCTATGTTGTTTGCCCAAGATGCATCCTTCACATAGGCTGTTTGGTTTTTCTATGAGTGGAAATCCATTCACCATGCATTTCTTATGCAAAAAATTAAAACCTCTAAATTTGAGATGACCAAATCTCAAATGCCTTAACCAATTTTTATCTTTAATTTCTTCTTGAAAGCTTTCTTGTGTGATAGCTGCTACAACACCTTCTTCCTTCAAATCTGATCTTAGCTTGAGAGGAAACATTCTATTGTTTTCCATATGAAATTTTGCAATCAACTGTTTACTTGGAGGCTTATCCAAGATTGTGCACACATCATACTTGAAAAAAACATTGTAGCCCTTTTGCATGAGCTATCCAATTCTTAGGAGGTTATGTTTCAAATCAGGGACAATGTAAACATCTGACATGAACTTCTTTTGTTTCTCATTGGTAAGAATGTCAACTCTTACTTTGCCCATGATGAAGAATTTGTTATTAGCCCCTAATGTCACTTAGGATTTTACACTTTCATCTAGATTGGAAAACATTTCTATGTTTTTAGTCATGTGGTTTCTACACCCTAAATCCAAAAACCATACATCTCCTTGTTTTTCTTGTGCTACATTACAAGCTAAGAACATGCTATCATGGTTCTGATTTTCATTTTTGAAATTTTCACTTGGTTTGCCAGTTATGTCATATTTCTTATTTCTACATTCATTTTCACAATGCCCATACTTCTTACAATAATGACATTGAACTTGAGATTTATCATACCTCTATCCTTCTGCTTGATTTTGGCTTGGGCCTTGGCTTGGATTTTGATGGGTGCCCCTTCCATTTAAGCTTGAATGGCTGCTTCTTCCACCTTTGTGTGGGTTTCCTCCTCTTCCTCTGTAATTTGATCTTCCTCGACCTTTACCTTGACCAAATGAGACTTGTGTCTTGAATGCATGCTCCAATGAGGAGTTTGTTTCTCTATTCAATCTGTGCTCATGAGAAATCAGTGATGCATGAAGCTCATTCACTAAAAATTGTGAGAGAAACTTTTCCTCTTCTATTGCCACAACTATGGCATCAGATCTTGCTGGCATAATTCTCAAAACTTTCTCAACTATTCTCCTTTCCTCAATTGTCTCACCATGAGACATGATTTGGGTAACCAAATCAACTACATGTGTGAAAAATGAGTCTATATTCTCATACTCTTTCATACAAATTGTCTTAAAATATCTTCTCAGCATTTTTATTTTTGTTGTCTTTACCTTTGCCATGCCTTGGTAGGTTGTCTGGAGGGTATCTCATGCTTTCTTGGACTTTGCTGCTATTGCAATCTTTGGGAAGATACTTTCATGAACTGCTTAAAAAATGTAGAAGAGGGCTTTGGAGTCCTTCTTCTTGTTATCTATCAACACATCTTTTTCTATTTGTTACAATGCATTGTATGTTGCCACATCTGCTGGTTCTTGGAAACTATTCTCCACCAATTCCCAAACGTCTTGAGAAGAAAACAGAGTATTCATTGTTATAGCCCAATATTCGTAATATTTCTTATTAAACTGTGGTATTTGTGGATTAGTAAAGCTTGTGCTTGTTGCTGCCATTTCCACTGTGGAAACAACTTTCTCATTGTGAAACTTTTCTCACTGTGTGAAAACTAACTTTCTCACTGCTGGAGAATAGGTTGCTCAAAACAACTTTGAACTCCTCAGTGAAAACACTTCCTTTTACTGAGATTTTGAAACCCCATCTGATACCATGTTAAAATTTCTAAAGATTTGATACCATGTTAGAAATATTTAGAGACACAAGGGAAAATGCTCTTCCCTCAACACAAGTAGCTCACACAAAGTTGCGGAAATTACTTTAACCAAGGCAGCACATTTATAGAAATTACTTTAATCAAGGGAATGCATTTATGAAAGTTTACACAGAGTTTCAGAATAGTGTTGCTGTAAAAACACATACTTGAAAAATTCACAACCAAATCGCGACTACCAAAATTTATATTAAAAAATAAAAACATGAAATACATTCACATATGTTGGGCCTCCTTCATCAGTAAAACAAGACTTCTTACTGAAGTTTACATTCACTAGGGGTTGCAGAGTAACACACAGTAAAACCTGCCACTTGTGTTTTCAGGGGCCGCCAAAATTTGCTGCACGATTTTCTCCCCTTTGTCTTTCTAGACTTACATACACGCCACATTACACAACACTCTCTTTGTTTTTTCTCTAAAATTTACATGTAAAATCTAAACATATATATCTAAGAAATTTAATTCATGACAGACCAAATTTAATACATAGTATGGCCGGACATCATTTTCTAAATATTACAAAAGTTGTGTGAAGTAAACAAAACTTGCTCATTAAATACTTGCCCATACACATTTACTAACCATGCATTAAATTCTATTTGACTTTGATTATTTGACTCTATTGTGGAATGGATTATGTACTCTTCTCAGAACTTGATTAAATACTTGTCCATACACATTTACTAACCATGCATTAAATTCTATTTGACTTTGGTTATTTAACTCTACTGTGGAATGGATTATGTATTCTGATGACGTGCAAAAACATTAACTGAGATATGGCTTCTGAATGTGTAAAAACATTCACAGAGGTATGGCTCCTGCGAGTTCATTTAAGGTGGTGATTGAAATTAATTTCCAATGCTCAAAATGCTCAAATCACTCAATTCCACTGCGTCAGTTTATGAATTACTCTATAACAGACATCTACAAGGACTCCAACAATGTTGTTGAGTCACTCTCCAAGTTAGGCATCTGGATCAAGATGGGTACATATATTTCACTTTATATACAACAGGGAACATCCAAGAAGATGGGAGGGCCGCTATCCCATAGTGGTGGGGTTCAGTGGCTATACTATTACCCAATATTTTTATTGTTTTGATGTTCTTTCTAGTTTATATTGTGAATCGTTTTTGAACCATCTTTACTATTTTGAACTACTACTATTGCAGACTGAATCCGATTTAAATGTTTTGGCTGATGGTTTCCATGGCCACTAGATATATTGATTATATGTTTATTTTTCCTTATATAACTGGTTTTTTCATTTTGAAATAAAATACCAGTCAGTTTTTTCATGTGTAATAACACTATAAAAAAAATCACACATTTGACGTGCTGGAAATACGAAATCGATGTTGCAACCTGCACTATTTGAATGATGCAACCCCATTATTTGACAAATTTCTTAACAATCTGAGTGCACCATTTCAAAGGTTAAGTGCCTTCTGGTCAAGTGGAGCTCTAATTGTTCAGTTTTTCACCTGATGGAATTGTTCATTTTTGACCTGATCTCTATTTCGTTACTTGAATAAAAGACAATAAAGCTAATAAAATTATAAATAATTTAATGCGTTTAAAGTTCTTTATTTTTAATGGGCTGGTTGCATTGACTCTGAATTCTAGTAGTGCTATTTTTACGATACAGTATATTTTTCTCAATAAAAGAATTGTTAAGAAATAATTATCATAGGTTTTGTTTTAGTTATTTAAGGAATTTATTTTAATGCTTAATTTATTAATTTTTTTCAAAAGTTTATATTTATTAATATTGTTTTGTATTATTGACATAAGTATATCAACAATTTTTTTTTTTAAATTAATATTTTTTGCAACAAAAAAAATGGTGAGAATATCTAGAACTTCCTATCTTTAGACTATTCATAACTAACTACCTATCAAAGTTATACTGTAAATAGTAGTAAAACAATTTTAAATCAGAAATAATATTAACTTAGTTTTTAATATTAAATTGATTATTTTTTAATAATTATTATAATTAAATTTGATGAATATTTAGTAGAACTTAACAAATAAAAATATCAAAAATTCAAAACTAAGGAAAATAAAATAAAAAATAAGCAAGTACAACTGTTTTGTTTTCGTCGACTTAATCTTCAACTCAATCATCCACATTCTCGTATATAAACCCTCTTTAAAGGAATCATAATATGTGATCACCCAAAAATAATGGAACAAATAAACTTGCGTTTCAATTTTCCTATACAAAAAATCAAAAAATTACATAGACTCTCATTTACTTGAAATCCTATAATATCCTAACTCTTTAATCAGAGTAATGATCAACTTGGCAGTGATTGAGTGATATGTAAATACTTTTGTTAAAATATTCAATCATATAAATGTAAATTTTTTTGTTAATTTTTTTTTTATAAAAGCATAAAGCATAGTACCAATGGATATTGGATTTACATATTCCATATTGCTTAAAAACAAATTAAAATATTTTAAAATTTTCACAGAAGTAAAGTCAAAATATTTTCTCTCCTATCACATCTTTCCATCGATCAAGTCTAAACACCAGTGATCCGTGAAAAGTTCAAACACGCTAAAATATTTAGTCAAACTAGTTTTGACCATGGAAGAATTTCCACAATTTCTTTCCAATCAAATATGAATAATATTGCAACGATCCCTTTATACACTACAACTGGTCAGTACTGGAATTCTCACTCTGTAATTATTTTCTCGTAGTCATTTAATATGAACTACTTAGCAACAATCACACAATTTAAGTGTTGGAAGTACGAAATCGATGCTGCAACATGCACCTTTCAATGATGCAACACCCATTATTTACTTAGGTTCTATGACATAATTTTTTTTTTCTCAGCAGTGCAGAATAATGAACCTGAACGGACAGAATTTACATTTCAAATTTCATAGCAATCTCAGTGCGCCATTTCAAAGGTTAAGTGCTTTCTCGTCAAGTAGAGCTCTAATCCAGAGCTGGTTTGTTGGAAATACTCCGAACCACCATCATGAATAAAGTGGCACCAACTCACACTTTCATTAAATTTTTTGTTGCAGGGAAGGACAAGTCTCCGGACTCAAATCCACAGTATTTGTTTGCTTCATGCAAAAATATGAAAATAGAGTACCCGAAGCCTTTCTCTGCATTATTTCTCATCCACCGCATTCACTTACCCTTACCCGTTGTTTCGCAGCCCACAACTTTTTTGGTTTACTCTCAATCTTTTTCGTTGAATGTTATATTCTGCCGATGCGATATTGGCGGGACACACCATACATTTTTCACATTTGCAAACCAGCACAAACCTTTGTGTTTCTGCTTTATACCTTACCTTTTTTATTTCGCACTTACCGTCGTTGTCCGCCCGCAACTTTACACTTCGCAACATTTAATACATACCTTTTAAGCCGCCCGCAAGTTTTTTTATTTATGTTGCGATGCGATAAAAAATAACACATGGAAAGCTTAGGAGGATAGTGCATATCAACATCCGTAAGCTCAGGAGTGTAGCGCTCGCAAACTAAAAATTTTAAGTTGCGATGCGATATGTGCCAGCGCACATCACAATCGCAAAAACATAAGTTTTCCCGTATAGAAAAATGTTAAATATTATAATCGTTGGTATGAGATTTGTGATGGAGGGCATTGATGCGATGTGGTTTCAGAGCTTGAACCCATAATATTTCAAGTCCGGTTGTTTTCGTTTTTGTACCTTCTTTCGTTTAGAAATAGAAGAACAGAGCAGAGGATGATTTCGTTGTTTTACGTCCATTCTGTATTGAATTGCGTTTAATTGCAGGCTCCGCCATTTTGTATTAAGTAGAATGTAATTTCATATGTTTTAGAAAGAAGAGTTGAATAAATTAAAATAACTTCATCTCCTATGTTTTACGCGCTGTCTGTCTGTTTGTATTGTTATTTTCTGCATAATTGCATTCTTTATGTTGTCAAGGGAAACTCATCCCTCTGTGTTTATTCATAATTTACAACATGGAATTAGAGCAGGTTTAGGCTCTCAATGAAATAAAGTGTTCTTTACTGAAGAAGCTGAAAGATTGTTTTTGAGAAGTTGATTCTCCAGTAGTGAGAAGGTTTTGTTACATAGTCAAGATGGTAGTAGTAGGCACAAACCTGAATAATCCCAAAATACCATAGTTCTATGGGAAGAATTATGATTTTTGGGCCATTACAATGAAGGCCATGTTTTCTTCACAAGATATTTAGGAGCTAGTGAAATATGGTTTCGAGGAACCAGTAGATGCAATGACATAAGCATAAAGAGATTTGTGGAGAGATAATAGGAAGGAGGACTCCAAAGCCCTCTTCTATATTTTACAAGCAGTACATGAGAGCATTTTCCCAAGGGTTTTAGTAGCAAAGAAGTCCAAGGAGGCATGGGATACCTTCTAGATAGCCTATCAAGGCATGGCAAAGGAGAAGACATAAAAATTTCAAATGCTGAGAAGGGATTTTGAAACTCTTTGTATGGAAGAGTCTGATAATATAGACTCATTATTTACATATGTTATTGGGTTGGTTACCCAAATCAGGTCTCATGGAGAGACACTTGAATAAAGGAGAATAGTTGAGAAAGTCTTAAGAAGTCTACCACCAAGGTTTGATGTCATAGTAGTGGCCAAAGAAGAGACAAATTATCTCTCATAGTTTTCAGTGGATGAGCTTCATGCATCACTGATGTTTCATGAGCACAGACTGAATAGAGCAAAAAACTATTCATTGTAGCATGCATTTAAGACACAAATGTGTTTTGGTCAAGGTAGAGGTCGAGGAAGATCAAACTACTGAGGAAGAGTAAGAAGCCCACACAAAGGTGGAAGAAGCAGCCATGCAAGCACGTGTGGAATGGACAGTAGTTAGAATCCAAGCCAAGGCTCAAACCAAAATCAAGTACAAGGATAGAGGTATGAAAAATCTCATGTCCAATGTCATTATTTCAAAAAGTATGGTCATTATTCAAATGAATGTAAAAAGAAGCAAAATGACATGGGTAGTAATCCTAGTGTAAATTTCACAAAAGAAAATAAAAAACATGGGAACGTGCTTTTAGCTTGTAATGTAGCACAAGAAAAACAAGAAGATGTATGGTTCTTAGAATCATGGTGTAGCAACCACATGACTGGAAACATAACAATGCTTTTCGATCTATATGAAAGTGTAAAATATGAAGTGACAACGGGGACTGATAGAGAAGTCTCTCTCACGGGGAAAGGAAGAGTAAACATAGTGAAAAATAAGGGAGAGAAGGAGTTTGTGTCAGATGTCTATTATGTCCCTTGCCTAAAATGTAACCTTCTAAGAATTCGACAGCTCGTGCAAAAGGGCTATAATGTGTTTTTTAAAAATGATGTGTGCACAATCATGGATATACCTCCAAGTAGACAGCTCATTGAAAAATTGCAAATGAGAAGCAATAGAATGTTTCCTCTCAAGACCAAATCAGACTTGAACGAAGGAGGTTTTGTATCAGTCGTCACACATGAAGTCTTTCAAGAAGAAGTGAAAGATGAGAACTGGTTATGGCATTTGAGATTTGGACATCTCAATTTTGGAGGTTTGAATTTGTTGCATATAAAAGCCATGGTAAAGGGATTACCACTCAGAGAGAAACTAGACGACCTATATGAAGGTTTCATCTTGGAAAAACAAAGAGAATAATTTCCAGCAGGAAAAAGTATAAAGGTAAATGTACCTTTGGAGATTTTCCACTCAGATTTATGTGGACCAATGCAAATGCCATCATTAACTGGCAGCCAATATATGTTGACATTTATAGATGAATACACAAGGAAGACATGGGTATATTTTCTAAAATAGAAAAGTGAAGTGTTTGAACAGCTATACCACTACAAAGCTCTTGTTGAGAAGCAAAGTGGACACTACATAAAAGTGTTGAGAGATGATAGAGGTAGAGAATATATCTCCAAAGAATTCCCACATTTCTACAGCGAGCATGGAATACACAAGAAATTTACCACAAGGTATACACCTCAGCAAAACGGTGTTGGAGAAAGAAAGAATAGGACCATCATGGACATGATAAGAAGTATGTTGAAGGAAAAGCATTTTCCAAATGAGTATTGGGCAGAAGCTGTTAATTTTGCAACATATATCTTAAATATATGTCCAACCAAAAGTGTTATGAACAGAGTTCCAGAAGAAGCATGGAATGGAAAAAAGCAGTTTGTCACTCACATGAGAGTTTTTGGATGTGTGGCATATGCACATGTCCGGGATCAATTAAGGAAGAAGTTGGACAGCAAGGGAGAGAAATGTATATTTCTTGGATATAGTGATGAATCCAAGGCTCACAAGATCTATAATCCATCAACCAAGAAAAGGGAATTTTTATCTCCCAAACTACGTATGTTGCGGAATTTTTAAAATACTTTAATATGAAAAACAACAAGCCATCATCAACTAAAACTGTCACGGAGTTAAATTTGAGCAAGGAATATTGTAGCAAGAATGTCAATCCGACATTGTACAAAAGCATGGTTGGTATTCTAATGTATTTGACTGCAACTAGGCCTGATATAATGTATGCAGTAAGCTTGATATCCAGATTCATGGAGACACCCAAGGAGACACATTGGAAAGTAGCCAAGAGAATATTGAGGTATTCAAATGGAACAAAGGAGTGTGGTGTTCTATACTCCAAAACTGATGATTTTAAAATGATTGGTTACACTGACAATGATTGGGTTGGAAGTGTTGATGACAAAAATAGAAAATCAGAGTATGTTTTTCATTTGGGAGCGGGAGCCATTTCATGGGCTTCCAAGAAGAAATGAATAGTTTCATTATCAACATCAGAAGTTGAATATGTAGCATCAACAACAACAACATGTCAAGCAGTTTGGATAAGAAGGATTCTGAGGGGTTTATGTCATCAACAAGAGAAAGGAACAACATTTTCTATGATAACATCTTAGCAATTGAATTTTCAAAGAATTCTGTTTTCCACAAGAGAAAAAAACATATTGATGCCAAATACCATTTCATAAGGGAATTAGTTAACAATGTTGAAATTGTTTTGTAGCATTGCAGGTCACAAGAACAACTTGCTGATATCTTCACAAAGACATTGGGATAGAAAAGTTTTGTTTATCTCAAATAATTTCTGGGAATGATTGATGGTGACAGTTGTGATTAAGGAAACTGTTAGAAATACTCCCAACCACCGCCATGAATAAAGTCGCAGGAACCCACACCTTCATCGATTTTTTTTTTTGCAGGGAAGGATGAGGCTCAAGACTCAAATTCGCAGGTTTTGTTTGCTTCATGCAAAAATCTGAAAATAGAGTACCTGAAGCTTTTCTCTGCTTTTTTTCTCACCCACTGCATTGAGTTATCATTGCCCACAGTTTTGAAGCCCGCAACATGTTTGGTTTACCCTTAATATTTTTTGCTAAATGTTATATTTTCATCGATGCGATATCGATGAGACCCACCATACCTTTTCCGCATTTTCAAACCCATACAAACCTTTGTATTTCCGCTTTATACCTTACCTTTCTTATTTTGCACTTACTATTGTTGACCGCCCACAACTTCGCACTTTGAAACATTTAAGACTTACCTTTTAAGCCGTCCGCAAGTTGTTTTATTTATGCTGCGATGTGATCACAAATAGCACGTGGCAAGCTCAAGAGGATAATGAATATCAACGCCTGAATGTTTAGGAGAATAGCGCCCACAAACTAAACAGTTTAAGTTGTGATGCGATATGTGTGAGCGCACATCGCAATCACAAAAACATAAGTTTTCTCGTATAACGAAATGTTAAATGTTATAATCATTGGCATGCAATTTTCGATGGAGGACATGGATGCGATGTTGTTTTAGAGATGGAACCCATAATATTTTTAGTCCGGTTGTTTGCATTTTTGTACCCTGTTTCGTTTAGAAACGAAAGAACATAGCAAAGGACGATTTGGTTGTTCTATGTGCATTATGCATTGAATTGCATTTAATTGCAGGCTCCACCATTTTGTATTAATTATAATCTAATTTCAAATGTTTTAGAGAGAAGAGTTGAATAGATTAAAAAACTTCCTCCCCTGTGTTTTACGTGCTATCTGTCTTTGTGTATTGTTATTTCCGCATAATTGCATTCTTTGTGTTGTTAAGGGAAACACATCCCTCTATGTTTATTCATAATTTCCAACATGGTTGTCTATCTGCAATGTAAAAAACCATCAAATTTTATAAAATGAAAGACAATAGATTAAAATTTATTATGGATTTGTTTAGGATTTTACTTGAATCCAGGCTGCGTTGCGCGGAATGCCCTCGGTCATTGGGAAAATCATATAATAAGAGGTTGGTCCAATTTTCCCACTGTGAGGAGCTATAAGAGCCACATAGTACCTATTGGACGATCTCTGCTAATTTAAACATTAGCATCAAGAACTTGAGAATACAAATGTGTTGAGCATGGTGCACTCAGAATATTTGACAATGCCCAGATAGGCGCCCTCATGGTGATCACCATTCTCCTACCTGGGGAAGGGGTCAAAAGCTATGTGGCAAGCTATCTAAAGGCCTCTAACTGAGCCCCTTTGTAGAAAATGACCTCGGCTGTCTGGGTGGAGAAGCACCGAGGTTCCCCGCAAGGATAATTTATTTTCTCCTCTGGTATATGACAAAAATTGTGACCAACGACCCTAAAATTGTAATTGAATTCAATGTTATCTATGTTTGAAAATATATAAATTGATTGATTGATTAATTAATTAATTAATTTTTTTTTTTTTTTAATTTTAAATTTTAGAGAGTATTTTCTATTTTCTATTAATAAAAAAGAAAAGCAGGTTACATGTAATCAAAACTTGAAGGCATCAACTTGTTGGAAGGAAAGTAGGTGTGTTGGCCACCTTAAAGAGTTATAAGCCAACCAATACTAAACAATTTTAAACCTTCTACTATCAGCTATGTTCAGTTTACTTTCTATTACATACAATAACCTCAAATAGTAAAATCTATCCGTAGTACGCATGGGTAAAATATAGAGAAAAGACAATGCCAATAATTTGATTACTCAATTGGTGCCAGGTCCTTTACACTAGAACCGAGCATGTCCACCTGGTTCATGGTTTGCAGTTGGTGATCTATGCAGCCTAAATAAGCGTTACCATGATGTTGTGCAGCGCGAATTTCTTGGATCTCTCTCCTTATCTCCTGTAAAATGGAGTTGGCTTTTGGGTCTCCTCCAATTTCCTAGATGCTCATGATTGCCTTGGTCAGGACACGTTTAAGTGTCCAATAGGTATGGATAGACTGGTGGAATATGGAAAGTTTCCTTCTTGTGTTACCAGGTTTTTTTAAGAATTACATTGCCTCCACCTATATTTCTCCTTCCTCCTTGGTTTTGCAGTCTCGCTCCCATCGAGAGATAAGAGTTCTGAATTGCGGCGGAATGTGAGTAGAATAGGCATCAAGGAGGTTTTCCATTACCTATTCGCTCGACTTTCTCCCTCTCATGCTAGGGCCCACTGTAGGATTGCTTTGTTTCTATTTCCCTTTGTCTTTGGCCTCCTTTTTTGTTGTATGTCCTTTAACCATACTTCCATGCAATAGTACCGACCACTAAATAAACTAACAGTTTTGTTGCAGGTTCGTGCCTAGTGATAGAGTAACACCTGTATATGAATTCAAGATATCTATATATCGCAGCATAAATTCAATAATTGTTTTATAAAAACAACAGTGAAAAGGACTCGGACTGCCGCGAGTGACATCCTCGCATGTAGGAGAGCAATATAAATCAACATTCCTCCTTCTCAACAACAAAATATAAAGAAGGGTGGTAAGTTTAAAAATATTATTCTAATAGAACTGGGAATGCATGGTGAAATGTATACCCTTCAAATTCTACATTTCAACCCTCTGGTGCCAGAGACTTCCAGTATAAATATTTAAATTCCTCAACATCTAAAGGTAAGAGACCCACCAACAGTGAAACCACCATCGAACTATAAATTTAACAAGGCAGGGACAAAACTTCAACATAGTAAACCAAAGTCCCATTAAAACATAAATGCAACCCTTGTAAATAGAAATAAACCCTCTAAAATCTAGCCTAAACCTGGTTAAGACATACAAGAATCCCTTGGAGACATGATTAAAAACCCACATCACCGACTGAAAACCGCCGACAACGCAAAATGATTGAGTCGGAATAGTTCCAGACTTCCATAGCATCAAGCACAGTTGGCAGGGTGGTCGTTCAAAGCCATGCACTGTACTTCATAAGTCTAGGATGATGAATCACTCGCATTGCATACAGTGTGAGGTATGGAATTCCTGGTAAAAAGGGGCTCGAAAGCATAATGGATGGTACAGAGGAGCACAAAAGCTGAATTCATCGATCAAGGAGACTCGAAAGAAAAATGCATGGGGAAAAGAGGCTCAAAAGTAGAATGCATGATGCAGAGGGGCTTGAAAACAAAATTCTTGATACAAAGGGGCTGTAAAGAAAAATAACCAGAATCCACCTATGTCGAAGCCATGCAGAAAACTAAAAAAATGGAATTTGAACATAGTTTGGATCTTCTAGATTTGAACATCTCAGTCGCCAACAGGTCATGCAAACCCACAATGTTTATACAACCATCATCCCAATCCCAAACTAGTCAATTAACATTGTAAATCCAATTATATAACCTAGACGGAAGATGAGACATCTCTTCGAAGATACATGAGTTGTAACAGACATAATATATTGCTAGGCTGAGAACCATGGACCTGTTCTGATTGACCGCAACATACATAGTGAAGAAATGATGCACATGCCAACTGAGGGGGTGAAATTGCAGGGCTCTGATCTTCTCCAACATGACAACGTGTGCTCTTCCTTCCTTTGAATTCTGCCGAAAAACAATACTACCTTTTCCCTCACCTGCCTTCATAATCCCCTTTACATGCTAGCATTTTTTCCCATACAGCTCTCACATATTTAGTAAACCTCCAACGTTTTCCTCGCCCATCATTATATTGTGCGAGTGGTAGTACCTCTCCTCAGAATTCCTACCGTCAAATATAATCAAGTAGCCCTGTGGTACATGTCGATGCGTGCCACATCATGCCTCCCATCTCCCACGTGGCACCCCGAATGAGAATAAAGATATAAAGGTTTTCGTTATGTAAATTTTAATAAATAATTTTTGTTGATAATAATAAAAACTACATTCTTCAAGTTGAACATAATTTTGGTACTAGTGAATTTGAAATTTTAAATTAATAGTAGCTAATAAGTAAATAGATTGCTAAAATCCTATGAGTTAATAAAATATTATAAGATTAATAGTGATAAACAAAAAAATTATTTTATTTATTAAATAATAACTTGATTTATATTTATAATTTTGATGAAATGGACAAAATTATAAATTAACAAATAATTAAAAAGATAAAAATAAAAAAACAAATAAATCTTAAGACTAAACGGAAATGCGAAGTAGTAAAATAATAAATTAAAATAAAACAAATGTAAATATTTCATTATATTTAAAAGTGAGATGAAGTGGGCGAAGAGATTATAGATTAACAAATTATTTAAAAATTAAAAGTCAAATAAAACTTAAGTGCTAAAAGGAATGTGAATTTGGTAAAGTAATAGAATAATGGTAAATATATAATATAAAAAAAAAAAAATTCCAAAGAATAAATAAACATAGAATACATTTATTAAAATAAAATATAAATATAAACTAATCATAAAATCTATATTTCAAAAAACATAAAATATCTCTTCATTACAAAATTTAGATATTATATTATTATAAAAATATAAATATAAATAATAACAAATAAAATTTATAAATAATAACAAATAAAAATACAATATCCAATATTTAAATTCTTACTTAAGAAAATAATTTAGAAATATATAGTATCCTCTACTTAAATCTTTATTAAAATTGGTTTAAAAATGTTCTTGCACATGCAATTTAAGTCGAGTGATGAGACACAGGCTTTTGCGTTCTATTAAATTCCTGGTTGTGGATGGCACGGGGGTTTTGTTGTGAAGGTGGAAGCTGGTGTAGGCGTGGTACCAAAACGACAAACCTCCCTCGACTCCCAGCCACGATGAACTTTATGTATGTTACTAGTTTCTCCTATGCCTCTCTGCCATGATTTTGTTAGGCCAGTCTGCTTGGTCTACATGGGAGTATAAGGGTATGGAGTCAGCCTTACATAGGCTTTTTATTAGCATCGCGAAGTTGAGGGGAATAGGAAAGTTTGCTTGGGGGTGAGAGGCATACTACTAGGTTTCTTTATTTATGAGGGAATGGGGCACGACCTTAGCATGTGTTGGGCTGGGAAGTACTACCCAGTTCAGGGGGATGCCTGGGTTCTCAGCTGTCAAATGGCTTAGGGGTAATGTCTGGTAACACC
Source organism: Pinus albicaulis (assembly GCA_034641835.2). NCBI lineage: Eukaryota > Viridiplantae > Streptophyta > Pinopsida > Pinales > Pinaceae > Pinus > Pinus albicaulis. Next base: position 189,658,973 of record CM076584.1, read on the forward strand.
ACCACGAACCACCATAGCTTTGCAAGAGCGGAGTAAGGTAGGTGAAATTTTACCCAAGAAGGGGCCGAGGGTAGGCATGTCAGGTGGGCTCTCCCCATGTTTGGTGTAACATGCATCCCAGTAATAATATTTTTTTTTTAACACTTACTATATTGTACCCATAGCTCCATAATATTAATATGAACATACAAATTAAAAATATGATTGCAACCACACAAGTAAAATTATATAAATACTATATCAACTTGGTTAATCCTCCATACCTTAAGCTAGTTGTTTTTCTCTATGTGCATGACACTTGTGAGCTTCATCTAGTTAGCTATGTGATATTAATACTCATACCACATATGATTAATGCTTTGTGAGGACGATGCAATAATGGCATATCTTTAAACTTTACGTTTTATTTAATCCATGGTTTATTAAGCCCCGTCAGAGGATTATGTTTCATCATTGGATTCACTGTTTTGTACCTACATCTGGGACTTTATATCACATGTGAGCATTTTACCGCTTGTTCGTCGTTAGATTTGAATAATTAGGATCTATGGTAGATATTATTGTGGTACTCGTTTAGGGTATTGACCACCACAAACCCTAACAAATTATTTCATTTTCACGTTGTGAGTTCCACCGCGTTGCTCCTTTGCAAGTCTGCCATGGCCCGAATTCTGTCGACCGGAAATCATTTGTTCCAGTTCAATCCTTGTTTCCATGGCGGAACTTGAACCAGGTGTAACCATTACATTCACAAATTTTGACTTAGCCCTTACGGTATTGTTGAGATCATTGTTAAGTGGGACATACCCTTCGTGTTATTGTTTTTGCAGGGGCTAGTAGTGGCTTTGCGCCATTTTCTATGCACTCAGGACTGTCAAAAATTCTTGTTTATATATGTTTTTCGAATTCAACAGGTTTTGGGTGCTCCCTTCACTACTATGCATTCTCTAGCTTCTCTTGTCGAATTCCCTCTGAGGTTCCCTCTCACTGTGGCAGGTAAGCCAAGAATTTGTTAAGTTTTATGTTCATGTACTCGCTACTTTTATATCTCTCATCCATTGCAATAGAATTGCTCTTCCATTTCTCTTCGCAGTGTTACCTTCACAGCCTGTGCGAGATGTTCTACAGGTATAACAATATTTACTTTTTCTTTTCTTTAGTGTTTCCCCTTGCTCCGCAAGCTCGGAGGTATGGTCCTATCCTAGTGTTTCATGTCTCTCTCTGAATAGGTAAACACACTGTTCGACTGTCAAGAGTTTACACATGGTGATTTCCGCTCCTTGAGGTGCTTCGTTTGCAATTCCTGACTTCTACCATTTGCCCAATATGTACCAATTTCTTCATAGGGTTTAAGATTTTTTGAAGAGAAGTCCAGTTCTAGCTTCGAGGGTTTTGCAGCATCATGAACTCCAGATTAGTTTTTTGTCATGGCCATATTGTCATTTGTGTCAATTCCTGTTGAGTTCAAGGAATCCGCTCTGCTTAGAACCTTGAATGCATTTTTGGAATATTGTTGTAAATATATGCTTCTCCTAGCCATTGCTGAATTCACAGTCCAAACCTAAGAGGAGAAATTTATCTGTGCACAGTATTTTTAATATATATGACTCCTTGTTTGAAACACTTTTTTCCTCTTTAATATAGGTGATTATTTGAATCTTTTGGATGTTTGAATGATAGCTCATTCAACCTTTCCTGTTAGTATGGTTTTTACCCCTTTGGATTACCAATGGCAAAAAAGGTTGTTTTCTCTTAAATGTGTATAAATATGGTTTTTGTTTTCTTTACTGGAGTCTTCGTATCATTTCCGAATAGACTCGTGACCTCTCTAGCCTGAACAATATTTAGTTTTCATGTTTATACATTAGTTTTGTAGAGAGTTACTTTCGATATGAATTATATTTACAATGGTGATTATATTTCTGGGTTTTTATTGCACATGCTATCTCTGAATTTATATATATATATATATATATATATATATATTGCTCTTCAAACAGAGGTTTTCATTCTTCTATTAGGAAGAGTATTATGTATTATTTCTTTCAGTTTATTAGAGGTGTGCGGACCATCTAAATGCTGGATTTGTTCTCCTGTAACTCTATTGTCCGATTATATCATATATTTACAGATTATGACCTGCTCGGGGTTCGGAGTTCTGACTATGGACCCTGAACTAACAGTTCTCTCGTATTTTTTACTTCCTGTAGAGGGTTTTCTGTTTTGTTTTGCTTGATAATGTAAGCACTACGTCTCCTTGAATTAAACCCATAACTTCCTTAAAGGTAGCTTCTCAAATAGTTTATATAATTTAATGGTACTATTGTGACTTCTGGATTACTCAAAGAAATATAGATAAATACATATCTAAAACTTTCACTATGTAAATATCTTCATTTTTATAATTTAAGAAACATTTTCTGTATTGAAAATGTTCGGTCTAAACAACAGTTGCAGTTCTTCCTATTTTCAGCAGTCTGCTAGTTATCTCATTTAAAAATCGCTAATGGTATCCTCCCTACTATGAGAAAGGCAATTAAGTCCTCATCTCCCCTTGTGCTCCACACCTGAGATGATTACGCTGACAGATTTTTCCTGAAGAGACCTCAGGACCCCTAGTCTAGTACTCTTCTTTTCCAGGATTCAGGAACACTGAGTGTTTCCACTGGTCACCACCAGCTTAGGAATTTTCACTCTCTTCCTACCTCTCCTCAGTCATAGAACATAACCCCTTTTCCTCACTGGGATGTGCTTTTATCCCTAAAGGAATGTCTCTATTTTTTTTAAATGTTTTCTGTTCAACAACTTATTAGTTCTGGGAATACTTTTATTATCAGTTTTTTTTAATATTTATGGAATCACAATTCCATAGTTAAATTTTATTTCAAAAAAAAGAAATATAATTAATTTATATTCATTATTCATAATCCAGTTCTCAACAAAAATAAATGTTTAGTCTCTTTTAAAATAAAATAACATAATAATTAGTTTGCACTTAAGCTAGTTGTCACATTTGGGGTGGGGTTGCTGTCTAAATGCCATGGGACTGAGGGTGAAAGGAAGGTGTCAAGGGAAATTTGTGGAGTGGGGAGGACTTAGTTGGGTCATGAGAGTGCATAGGTTAAGCATGGCATTGGGCTGATCCATAAGGAAAAACTGGTCAATATGAATGTCATTCAGGGTGTCAGAGATTGGACAATTTATCTATTGCATGCCTCTGGGCATGACTGCAATGGATTTCATGTTGCATGGAATGGAAGGTTGTTGTATTTATCAGAATTACTCTTTTGTTTTGTTCCTTGGATAGGTAAACCCCTGGGATCTCAAGACTATTGGAATTATATTCCCCCCACACCTGCAAAAACTATGAATAGGCATCGGTTTGAGGAAATTACAAAGATGGCTCGATCAAAGAGTCCAGATGCACGTGGTTGAGGCCAAAAAAAAATAAAGAAAAATAGGATGAAACACAACCCAAATCACCCATGGGAAATCCAAGTGGCAGGAGGAAAATCGTGGAAATCATCTAGGATGCAACAAAGTCTTACCATGAAATTACAACGGAGAAATTTAGAAATTAATTGAAAAATGGGAAGCCAACATTGACAGGAAGGTCAGAACAATGGAAATGAACGTCAAAGAGTGGAGGGGTCTCGTCCCCGATCCAGGGCAAGTGCAGGGAAGAGTAACACAGTTCAAAGAAACTTTGTTTCTTTACTAGACCATGAAGGGAGTTATTGGAAAACCCTTGGAGTAGATTTCTACGAGTTTAGCCACCATATTCCAAGACTTCCTAGACTACAGGAGTGAGTTTGATAAACCTCAAATTTACACTGTGAAAATAGGACAGGCACCTTGAGTGCATTGAGTATCACATCCCGTGCATCTCCAAGCTAGCTAAGCAGGCTGAGACTTCGGTCCAGGACCTGACACCTGTAGATTATGCGTCGGCTGAGTAGTTCCATGATGTTTATTTCAGTTAGCCTTTATTTTTTATGTTTATATGTGGATAGAATTTACATTTTCATGGTTAAGTGGTCCTCCCAGTAGGAAAGTTTTTTTTATTTTTATTTTTATTTTTTATGTGTGAACATTCCAAGTATTGGTAACTTCGTATGATAGGCTAAAAATATTATATTTTTAGATGGCATACCATGCCATCAGGTGGCTAACAGACTCGATTTCCCGCTTAGGGTGAATTGAGGCCACCAAATAGTTTTTTCTTGTTGTATTTTGATTCTAAAAATTAATGAAAAAAGAGATAATACCAAGCTTTAAAAAAATTTGTTTAAAAATATTAAAAGTAGTTTTTGATAAAATTGAATAATAAAATAAATTAAATACAAGAATTTGAGTTATCTAGGACGGTTTTGTAGAATGATTATTAACTTTGGTACTCGAGTTTTGTTCAATATTTTTATAATAATATGACGATGAAAGTATTGTTATAATCACTACTTGCATGTAAAACAAAATATAAATGAATAAAAATATTTAAAATTAATCATATTAATACAAAAGTAGTTTTTAAAAGATAATCTATATGTTCAAAAAAATAAAATAAAAATTAAAAGAGTTAATTATGTAAATTTAACATATTATAAATTTATCACTATTTTTCTATTAATATGATTAATTTTAAATATTGTTATTATTATGATAAAAAGAATTGTTGTAATCCCTAGTGACATGTAGAAGAAAATATAAATAAATAATACTATTTAAAATTAATCATAAAAGTAATTTTTAAGAGAAAATTTATATTTTGAAACATAAAAAAAGTTTTTTAAAAAAGTTAATTATGTAGATTTAGTATATAATAAATTTAATATGGATAATAATAATTCTTTATAGACATATGAAATTTTTGTATTTGCAAAAAAAAAAGTAAAGTGGTGTAGATTTAGTATATTAAAGCTTAAATGAGGTTGGTATAAAGACATCAAGGCCTGGTTAAACCATTGGGCGATTGAAGAGAATGTTGCATTGCAAAACATCAATAACGTTAAAAAAATTGTTACTTCTAAGTTCAAAGAAAAACCTGGTGTGAGAAAGATCTAGCTTCTAAAAGAGAATTAAGGTATTATAAGGATGTCATCAACCCCACCTTAGAAGATCAAAAGTATCTCTCTGTTTTAACTAGCTCAAAGAAGAAAATTAATATAGCCAAGATTAGAACGAAGTCTCATGAGCTCCATAGGGAAACAGGTTGTTGGACAGTTCCTAAAACACCATTGATGGAAAGGATCTGCCATCTCTGTGAGAATATGGACATCGAGGATGAAAATCACTTCCTCTTAGAGTGCCCCACGTACAACCACATTAGAGCTCAATTTCATAATCTTTGTTGCAATAATGACCTTCCTAGCCTTTTAAGGTGTCTAAATTATAGTGAGCTCCGGAGGCTTCTCTCCAAGCTTTTTTAACATAAGAATAAAATATTAAATCATATTAAATAACTCTTTTCTTTAGGTTCGATAAACCAAAAATTAATCCCAGTGGACATTAACCACCATCATCATCACTATAAATTTAATATGAATAATAATAATGTTTTACAGAATTATGGAATTTTGTATTTGCAAAAAAAAATAAGTAAAATGGTGTGTTAAATTGCTTATTCTAATATAATAATTAAAATTTTATTTTTTATTAATTTTGATGAACTGAGAGAGTTAATTATACAGATTTAATATATTATAAATTTATCACTACATTTATATTAATATGAAATTTTTTAAATATTATTATTCATTTATATTTTCTTTTACAGGCAAATATGGATTATAACAATATTTTTCATTATCATATTATTATCAAGTGAAAAGTATGGTTATAATCAATACTTGGATGTAAAACAAAATATAAATGAATAATAATATTTAAAATTAATTATGCTAATATAAAAGTAATTTTTAAAAGAAAATCCATATTTTGTAAAATAAAATATAAAAGTTTTAAACTAGTTGATTATGTAAATTTAATATATTGTAAATTCAATATGGAGATAATAATGTTTTACATACCTATGAAATTTTGTATTTGCAAAAAAAGAATTGAGCAAGGTGATGTAAGATTAAATTATCTATTTTAATATACTAATGTTACAATTATATATCAAATTGTTTTATTATTATTATTAATTTGGATGAATTAAAATATTAAAACATGAAATGAAAAATATAATGATGAGTTAATAAATTAAATACTTGTTAAATATTCATTGGAAATGGAGTATTTTGTAAATATGTTATCTAAGATTCAACTCACTCTTACAACTCATTTAGATTTATACGAGTAAATATAAAGTAAAGACTTAATTAAATCATTATGGATATGTTTTGTATTAGAAAAAAGTAACTTGCAATTTTGTTATAAGAAAAGAGTCCAACTGTAGGTTACTCACGAAAATTAAAAGAAACAATTAAGCTGACAATTAGTATCTAATCTTGGAAAAAAAAAGAAAGGCAAAAAGGCCAAAAGGGTTTGGGAACTGGAGGCAGAGGGGAGACATAACAATGAACCCATGAACAAGACACTAAAAGAAGTGTTTGAAAGTTTGGTGCAGGAAAATCTCAAGCTCGAAGGTTACTGAATTTTATCTAAGCCTAAAAGTGGAGTTGGTGGTAAAGAGGTGGTATGACAAGAACAACTACTCTCTTTCTATATTTTAGTATGAGGTTGGCTGATGGGGAGAACCAAAATCAAGTGTGGTACCCGCAAGTTGGGTGGAGTATCCTAATTTCTTTATGACCTATAATTGAGCACTCAAGCTGGAAGGCCAATGAGTTTTATCTAAGCCTCAGAGTGGAGTTGATGGTAACTGGTCTGTCTGACATGAACAACTTATCTCTTTATATTTTTGAGTATGAAGTTGGCTCGAGGGGAGCACCAAAAGCATATGTGGTACTCGCAAGTTGGGGGAGTATCTTAATTTCTTTGTGACTTATAACTGAGCACTTTAAGCTTGAAAATAAGTACTTAAAACCTAATATGAATGACAATGTTCATGTTTAAAATTATGTGAAATGGATTAGAAGATAAGGAATTCTTATTTATTAATCAGATTTGTGTTTCTATATTTTCCTCTCTCGTGAAGGATGGAAGATAGCATAATAATTAATGGAGGAGGAAAAAAATCAAAGGTTTATGCATTGTAAGATAATTGTTGAAATATTGTGAGTGTGTAGACTTGAAATATGCATGATGGTAATAAAATTATAATCATATAAATAACTTTGTAAATGGACATGTAACACCAATGTAACTTGAATAAAACATTACGGTAAATATATACATCTAGATTATGCAACAATATAGATAAGTATAACTAACGATCATAAAAAAGCCCAAAACATCTTGTATTTAGAAATATTAAACGAACTAACTACAATACAGAGAAACCATAGGTTAGATTTGTATATGAGCCTGAGGCTCTGTCCACAGAACAGTCCTGAGGTGGTGATGGGTCGAGTCCTGTGTAGTATGAAGGTGAACAACGAGTCATAGTTACGTGTGCGAGTCTAATTTTTTCTTAGAGAATTACTCACAAAACCATAATCACCATTCTTTATATGAAATCAAACAAGCATAAAAGGAATACCCAATTTGGGCATGTAATACGAAACAGAGAGTTCAACTGGTATCGGTGCGAACAACATTACCACACATATATTACAGGCTAAAAAAAACATAAAATTTCGATGTGGCTTAGAGCTGAAAATTCCTTAAATAACACTATTAAAGGAGAAAAAATCCATTAACAAAATCCTTATGTTGTAAACCACGACTCATAACTAGTGCTCTTAGAACCATGAAGAGGCAAAATAAACACATAAAACCTCTATATGTAGATAAATACACCTGGAAGATGGCCCTATGTGTCGTCAGTTGGGCGCACCAGGCTCTTTTTCAGGTCACCTACATCATGGGAATATTTGGTTGAACTTAGCCCAACATAATGGTCGTAAGGGTCAAATCCTTAGCTAAGGAACTCTGAGTATGAGCCATGAAAGAAAGGACTTACCCATTTCGAGGGTTTCCATGAAATAAGGAGCCTTGCGGGCCATGTTAATATCTAGGCACTAGTGTTTGAAGAACCTACAGGGTATTTTCGAGAGTTAGCTCAGAGGAAACTATAGGAAGGAATTACTCGAATGACCTAAAATTTAAGCACAAAAAACCCGATTTAGACCTTACCTGGTGAAACACTTTCGACACTTGGTTATGTGGGTGACCATTCTCCTCATGGTAGCATGCAAGTTGTATCATCGAAAGGGATTACAGTCGAAACACATCCATAACCTACTAAATCAAACCCTAGTGTTGTAGCAGAGCAGGCTGAAACAACGAGACTGAAAAACTGAATGATTTGAGGAGCGAGGAAAAAGAGTGTGGTTGCTCACTAACCTCTAGTCATCAACCAGCACCATCAATCAAACGTCGAAAAACCGTCAATGAAGGGGTAATCCTAAGGAGCACAACTGTTGATTGAAAACCGTGATGAATGAGTAGACGACCACAAAGATCGTCGAGAGAGATTTAGTATCGAATAGAAGGACTCAACATTAATAGATCCATTACAAGTTCAATTAAATATCCAAACAATATGAATGTACATGTCAGGAAAAAATAAATGAACCAAATGTGTGACCATTCCTAAGTTTAAAACATTTGAAATTCCAGAAAATGGAAATGAAAATAGTCCTAAACATGCATAAAGGATTTAAACCCATAGCACAGTGAATATATATTAGTTCTACAGTCCGATCATATTGTTTTACATAATCCAAATCATATTATGTACTATATGTGCAATTACCATTCTTCAAGTAACTTCATTTTTTTTTTTTTTTTTTACATATATTACTGTGGTGATCAAGTGGGAACATTATAGGTGTTATGACAGCCAGGTTTCTATATTGATGGCCTGACCGAGCATACATAATTTATGATGTGATTGTTCACAGAGAAGGAGAAGAACCATGAGAAGAGCAAGTGGGACAACTTTCAACCTGTCTGTAAGACCTGCCACCAAGGGTGGTTCTGCACCATTGGACGAAACCAACCCAGAACTGTGGATTCAGCTGGAGAATGAAACCCACAATACAAGGATAATATTGATGGAAACTATGCAACAACTTAGATATGAATGACAAAACCTTCGAGCAGAGTATAAACGCTTGATACATGAGAAAGAACTTATCATGAAGAGCTTGACAGAGGAACAAAATCACCAGAATTCAAAACCAGGTTTAGACAATGGAAATAAAATATTTTGTAATAAGTATTTTCTTGAATTACATTATGTGGTGGGAATTTTTAGAACTTCCTATCTTTACACTATTCAAAACTAACTACATATCAAAGTTATAATGTCAATAGTAATATTGTTACACGGTTCATAACTTACAACATATAGAAGTCGTAATGACAATAGTAATATTGTTAGTAAAATGATTAAAAAATATGATATTGGTTAGTTATAGACAAATAATATTAAATTCTAGTTATTACTATTCGTTGATAATTAATATAATTAAATTTGATGAATATTTAGTGAAAATTATCAATTAAATGATGCAAAACCAAGACAAAGGACGTAAAATAATAAACCTGTGTTGTTGGATGAAATGCCGTTAGTCCCTACCCATTATATATAATAAATAAGAAATAAAATAAAAAAAAATTGTAAAAACAGTAAAAACATTAGAATTTTTTTAGTTGTGTTGTTTTTGTTGCCATACAATCCTCAACTTAATATTCAATATTATTTATAAATAAACTCCGCTTAAATAAATCATGTGACAACCAAGGAAATAATGGAACACATAGATTTTCAATCATTAACTTTCCAGTTCTCTATTTTTGATATCACATGGGGTTTTGAAAATTTATTTTTTGTGGTACCAAAAAATAAAAGGGCATTGTATTTATATTTCTGATATCACTAATTTGATGAATATTTAGTGAAAATTATCAATTAAATGATTCAAAACCAAGACAAAGGACGTAAAATAATAAACCTGTGTTGTTGGATGAAATGCCGTTAGTCCCTACCCATTATATATAATAAATAAGAAATAAAATAAAAAAAATTGTAAAAACAGTAAAAACATTAGAATTTTTTTAGTTGTGTTGTTTTTGTTGCCATACAATCCTCAACTTAATATTCAATATTATTTATAAATAAACTCCGCTTAAATAAATCATGTGACAACCAAGGAAATAATGGAACACATAGATTTTCAATCATTCACTTTCCAGTTCTATATTTTTGATATTCCATGGGGTTTTGAAAATTTATTTTTTGTGGTACCAAAAAATAAAAGGGCATTGCATTTATATTTCTGATATCACTAATTTGATGAATATTTAGTGAAAATTATCAATTAAATGATGCAAAACCAAGACAAAGGACGTAAAATAATAAACCTGTGTTGTTGGATGAAATGCCGTTAGTCCCTACCCATTATATATAATAAATAAGAAATAAAATAAAAAAAATTGTAAAAACAGTAAAAACATTAGAATTTTTTTAGTTGTGTTGTTTTTGTTGCCATACAATCCTCAACTTAATATTCAATATTATTTATAAATAAACTCCGCTTAAATAAATCATGTGACAACCAAGGAAATAATGGAACACATAGATTTTCAATCATTCACTTTCCAGTTCTATATTTTTGATATCACATGGGGTTTTGAAAATTTATTTTTTGTGGTACCAAAAAATAAAAGGGCATTGTATTTATATTTCTGATATCACATCGGGTTTTGAAAAGTGTCTTTTAGTGTATCAAAAATAAAATGGATTTGTTAAAAAGGTTTATAAAAGTGCTTTATTGAAAGTGCTATATAAAAGGAAATTTCTTTTATTAATATGTGGAATGAAATAAAGTGTTCAACCATATAATTTTGGGAGATATTTGTTAACTAATTTAAAGATATTTGTTAAGTAATTTTTTATTTTTTTATTAGAAAATAATTAGAAAAAAACCAAAAAGGTCTTATTCGAAAGAGAATTTAGGGTTTTGAAAAAGTGTATCAGTCTATAAAATTGTTCTGTTTTATCAAGAATAATAGTGTGATATGTTCGAAAAATTCTTTATATATTACAAATATATGTGAATTTGGTGAAAATTGGGCCTTATGGGGTCACATATTGAAACTAATATTTTTTGGGGCGATATGGAGAGAAGCCTCATGAAATAAGGAAAGAAGCTATATAATAGAAGGTGAATGATAAGAGAGAGATGACAATCATGGGATGGAAAGGACAACTGAAGAAAATCAAAAGAAAAAAATGAAAGTAAGAGGCAGAGATTGTTACCATGTTTATAGAGGTTCAAGCCACATCGAGGAACCAAGAAGTGTAGCGGAATATGGAGAAGATATCAAGAGATATTGTTATAGCGTGGATTTTCTAGAACCTCCTATATTTACTGGTAAAAATAATTATTTTTGGGTTTCCAAAATACAAAAATTTCTTCGATATAAAGATTTAACTGAGTACCGATATAATAACCCAAATTAGGAAGTATGTGATGCTTTAGTATTAGATTTTATAAAATAGATATTGGATGCCAGAATTTTTTGTGCAAGGTAGAAAAAGGTGCATCTTCCTAGGAAGAATGAAAGATCCTGGAAGCAGAAATTGGCGGAAGGAAAGTCACATGTATTAGAGGCGAACCCTGAACAGAAACACTTGATGATCTCATTCTACACACTCGAACTTATACATGAATTGAGACATAAAAAATATAGTGAGTTGATGGATGGTCATTCGTTTTCTACCTAAAATTGTTGACCATTAACTTACTGACTAACACCGACAATCTAGAATTTGTACTTGTGGTGATTATTTATAACACCTCCCCTTAATAATGACCTATAAGTTAAATTTCCTCCTAGTCTATGTCCCAACTAGGCTTACAAACATGACTCAAATATTTTATTTTAACTTTCTTTGCTATAGTATATTAATGAAACTTTTTCTTGAAGTTATTGCTCCAAACTTGTTTCTTAATCTTCTTACTATAGATCATGAACATTGTATATTTCTACTTGTTACAACTATGATAATACCAATTCATTTCAACCTTTTCAGAAAATTTACTTCCATCATCAAATGATCCTAAGTCTTGTTCAATGGACTACTTTGAATAAGAGTTGTTAGGTCCCTTGAACACACTCTTGTGTCCTTCCTGTATTTGTTGTGCTCTTAATCTATTATTTTATTGGTCATCTCTTTGGTCATCATCTGGATCTTCAAGAAATTCCTCACTCAATTGGTTACACATTTTTTGATAATCAATTAGTAACTCTTCAAATGCATAATAATGTGGAATAGATTGCAACTCCCAATATTGATGGTCATCAATACAATCATTTTTTTTATCGAATAATTATTCTATTTAAAAAATACTACCTGAATAAAAAATTATTACCCCACCAAAAATTACTTCCCAATGGAATCTTTGAAAAGGGATCATCAAAGAGATCACTGTAAAAATGCTCGAAAAATTATTTATACCACTCATCGAACTCATCGCAAGGGGCTGCACCCTATTCGTTAGATCCTCGGTGTGAAATATGACTTCATAAATAAAATGACCAGACTATAAGACCTGCATCATATGTATAGGCCACATATCTCATCACTATTATGTGCTCACCACTAGAAGTTTCCATAACTTCACTGTCGGAAAAATCCCTTCAGGCTACATGAACACAATAGCATGGGTTGCACGTACAATTTTCAACACCACCTCTACACAGATCTCTCTAGAACGCTCAACAATACCTAACAAATATTAACACTCTAGTTCACTATTAAAGTTGAAAAAACACTTAAAACAACACAACTTAATTCCTAACTCTAGGCATGTTTATTGCACAACTCTAACCTCTCACTCCTATTGCCAGATTTCTCTCGACTTAACGCGACTCTCTTTCAACATATTTCACATTACATTAAATCTAAGACAACCCATAGCTTTTCCATGTCGAAATCTGCCAATGCCATTTTAAACTCTAGTTACACCTATGTACAACAATCACAACTTCTACAGTATGGTATAACACTTTCCTACAATTGATCTATGGTTCTACACAACATGCACGGTTATGAATATGTGCCTCTCGATCTAATCAAAAAATATAGTCAAAGACCTTTCCCAACACCAACTCTCCTCCACTTAAACATATGTGGTGCTTCTTCACAAGTAGCAGATTAAACTAAAAATTCAAGTGAGAATTCCATGTTGTTTCCATGGAGTCTCTGGCTCCTATCCCAACAGTCACGAAACACAAACATAAATACTCTAATATGTACACGAGCTAGCACAAAAGTCTCACCTGACTCAACTAACACTCAACTCTCACACATAGCTTCAGGCTCACTTGTTCCTTCACACAGCTCCACATAACACTCAATTACCCATATGTTCAATAAAACATATGTGTAGTTTGCAGGTCAAATACACTATCCTAAATTTACCAGACTAGTGCACTTTTAACATAGTGGATCAAATATAGCTCCTCAATAAATTCTCTTCTCTCAATGTTTTCTCTTAATATTTGACTCCACACTTGCCTACACCGCTTCCAAGCTTCATAATGCACAAGAATTATCACTTCAGGATTGAACAACGTTCTCAGGGATCAGACAGTGTTTCGAACTAAACAACTCTTCCAATGAATGTGGCTTTACAAATTTTCTTTATCCAGAATCAGACAAAGCTTGTATTTGTAGCCTCATTCTTCAACAAATCCAACATGGAGCAGACACATGCCACTAAATTTTTTCACTGGATGGTTGGCTCCATGCTCACTGCAACACTTGTATATGAACATGTCCTTAGCTCCACATAGGCACACTATCTAAAAATAATACATATCTAATTGTTTTTATCATCCTTAGCATAGCAGGGGCATGATCGAAATTCCAGGCCATGACTCGCAACAAGAAGATCATGCATTACTGCCGGTCATCTATCTCTTGCTCTGAAATTTCAACCCTCACTATCTCTAATACCATATTAGAGGTTAACTCTCAAAATAAACACTTGACGATTTCATTCCATACACTAGAATTTATATATGAAGTGAGCCATATAAACTACAACGAGTTCACCGGTGGTCATTTATTTCTACCTAAACTTTCCAACTATTGACTTACCGAATGACACCGACAATTTAGAATTTGTACTTGTCATGATTATTTATAACAATGTGAAACAATAAGGTGTGTAGCAATTTTTTAAAGAATAAATAGAGAAGTTAGCAGCATATCTAAGACTAGATCAACAAAATTGTAGACGCATAACAAAGCTAGGAGAATCCTCCTTTAATGTGGATGATGGTCGTCAAGGCCGTAGAAGTGGAACCTATTACACAAACATGTATATGGATGAAGAAGACAAAACAAAGATTATGGAGAGAGAAGTTGAAGTCTTTGTGTGTGAAGGAGAGCAAGAGCATATTCACGTGGATGGTGAAGATGATGGTGAATCTCATAGTGATGAGACACATTTGGATAATGACTATAAAGTGAGATGTGAATTGGTGAATTGAACAACAACTTATGAATTTCCTGAAGTTGAAATTGTTAATGAGCACATGCATGCTTGGATATCCCACCATATATTGGATACAAATTATATTAGTTACATTTCTGGTATATTTTATAAAACAAGGATTTCTCTTGATTATATGGTAAGTGTCATGTTTGATGAAAAATTGAAGTTTGAAGCTGCCACCATAGTAGCAAGTTATGGAAGAAAAGTTTGATCTTCTCATGAAGAATTACATGAACTAGAAACAACTGATTTCGACATAGATAAAACTACTAATGGAGCAACAAGGGATTTGGTGGATCTAATATTTGAAAATTTTGATGTTAAATTAGATGAAGAACAATCAACTGATGATGAGAAGTTGCACATGATGCATCAGAAAAAACACATTGATATGTTGTTATTTAGTGAGAGAATCCCAGTTGTGTCTGGAAGCTAATTGAAAGTCAACCTGTTTGCAGCAGAAGAGGTTGTTCAAAGAGTGGAAGAGAATGGAGAGGTAGAAAAGGAAGAGGAAGACAAGAAAAATCACACTAAAAAGAATAATGAAGATGTTTTTGACATTAATTTTGAGTGTGAAAATCAACAGGAGAACATGCTTGTTACAATTATAGCTGAAAGAGAAGATGAATAAAAATATGCATGAAACGACATGGAAGTTTCTGAATATGAAGAGGCAAGCACTGTAATAATTTTTCAACAATGGATTCAAGAATATATTGTAGTATTCTATGAATAAATATGGTAGAGAGAATATCAACAATATGAAGCGCAAGAAGCAAAGCAAAGTTCACAGATTGAAGATGAAGTGTTGTGACAACAATCCACGAGGGAAAGAACATTTTAAGAGGAAATAGTATAAGACAAGATCATATTAATTTTTAGACGAAATACAAGAAAAAGAAAAGAAAATTTTTAGCAGTAGTAAGTGAATAAATATGGATTTTATAGCAAGAAAGCACAACCAAGAATGAAACAGTTTTGAGTGTATAGAATTTGGAAGAAACAAAAAATAAAATACAAACTTGTAAGAAGTTATTGAGTCAATTTTATATTGGAAGCCTATTTGATACTTATAAGAAAACATTCTTAAGCTATGTTGAACCACCATTAAGTTAAAATTATGTTATACGGTCGTAATTAAGGGGGAGTGATAGAAATATCAATTACTCATGTATGCATGTAATACTAAAATTGGAGAGTTGGAGTTGCGTTAAGAAATGCAAGTTAAGTCCAGATCGACTATGAGTTTTTCAAATGTGATTTAGTTGAAGAAAATACAAGTCAAGCTAGTGTCTGCATAATTCCATATTCATTATATGTGGTGCTTATATACCTAAAATTGGATCATTGTAATGTGTGAAAGCCAAGAGGCAAGAAGAGATACAAGCCAAAACTCAATAAATGTAATGTGAGAAAAATTTATAAACATAAATTTATTTTTGTGTGTAATTAGTACATTTTCCTACTTTTCCTTTTCATGAGTGCATGTGTTGTCACACCATAGTTTTTGTTTCTATTTTTTTCCCTATATGTATTATACTCTATGTCAGAGTAGGAATTTCAAATTTGAATCACTAGTCAAATTTGATAGTTTAGGAAACTCTAGCAGCCATTTTAATCATTTTCATAAAGGATATTGATAATTATATAAACAAAAAATCAGCTTTTTTTGGTGGAAAATCACTTGAACAGTTTTTCTGTCAAATCCCATCTTTGCTCTATGTTATATAACTGGAAGGGGAAAAGTAAAAAATAGGCATAGGCATGTTGTTAAGCATCATGTCTTTGGGAATTGTTCTCTCATATCAGTGATGGTGAGTGTACATTTATGGACAGGATATATATTTTTGTTTTTCTGTGTTTCCCATAGTTATGTAATTTTTCTTGTGGATTATTACAAATATTTCATGCATGGACTATTAATCTGAATGTCTTCAATTAAACATCTTCCCTCTTCCGAAATGTACCAAAAATACCTTCTCATATGTGAAGAAATGGGTTTGATATTTATTGTCTCCCAGTTGCGTGATATCCTAAAGCCTCTCTAGATAAGGTCGAGGCTCGGTTGAGGGATGTCAGGTTTTGCCGCAAGTTTTATTGAGGTCTTAGTTACCTTAAAACTTCATCAGATCCCATTTTAAAACTTTCTCGAATGATACTTTTTTGGGTATCTCGCTATCCATGGAAAATTAGCACTATTGTCCAACAATCCCTTCACTACATTTATGTTCTCCATTTTCACTTATGTTGCGCTATGAAGTATCAAAGCCTACTGCCATGGTGAACTAGGAAGAGTCGAATGGAAGGAATCAGGCCGACAAAGAATTTTGGTTCACTGCACCATTTCATTTTGTATTTACATGTTTCGTTACGTACTTACCTCATCTATTTTTCCTTCCACATTTTCCCTTTTAACCTGAATGTATATAATTGTAGGCTTCTTCCTTCCGAATGATATTAATTACGTTTTTTTGCGATATTTTAAATTTTAATCTATTTTTCGATGCACATAATGGAAATTAAAATTCAGATATTTATTCTCTTTCATACAAATCTGAATAACTTGGATTATATATAATATATTTTATAATGTATATAAATGAAATTTAAATTTAGATGTTTATTCCCTTTCCTAGTAATCTTAATAAACACATTTTATAAAGAGGCTTTGACATAAATTCAAATAATTACAATTTTTCCCAAATTATTCAGCGTTTACTAACCTTTTTGGGCCTTTTTACAGTATGTGCGTCAATCTAATGGTGTAAGCATTGGAGGTAAAATGAACAAAGGCTTGAAATTAAATATATTCGGTATGAACTTTAGCGGACGATAAAAAAATCTAAAACTGGTAAAATCTTATTAAAACATGTTGGGTTAAATATGGTCTCTAAAGGGGAAATATCAAATTCTTGTAAAGATATGAGATAAAATAAAATGGTCTATGAGCTACTCTAATCAATTGGAAAACTTTGTAAATATATGAGATATGTAAAAGTATTAGAGCACAAATATGGATTTAGCTAAAGAATAATTGCATAAACTTGCAAGAGTTGAAAAAAGAAAAATTTGAATTAAGAATGAATTTGATTCATCAATATTAGTTTGAGAATAAATACATAAAGAAACTAAGTTAAGCTTCGTTCTACACGAAATAACTATATATGATTAAAGATAACTGAAGCTAAGTGTGCTTTATGTTCTGTTAATGTACACATGCACCATATGAATGCACTAGAGTTAACTAACTAGAGTCAAGTGCACAATACATGTAAGCACTCAAGTTAACTAGCTAAAGACAAGTGCACACCGTATGCAATAAATAGAGTTGAACTAAAGCTAATGAAGGTTAAGTATTTGCATGTGCACCAACACCCCCCTTTAAGCATAACTTAGGTGAGTATGATGCAAAATGAATGACTCCCGACAACAGAGCCATTTTAGGCACCCATATGCAATGCATGAAATAAGGAAAGAGGGAAAACCTAATAGGAACAAACACCACCCCCCAGCCCCCCTACCCTAAATATATAATAAAAACAAGTAGAGAAAATACAACTTCTAGGAAGCCACGTCCTTCACCCTGAGATGATCTCGTAGAAATCGAAACTTCTCCTCACTGAAAGTCTCAGTGAAGATATCAACAGTATGCTCCAAAATAAGAAAGTATTGATGATAAATTATCTCATCATGAATGATTTTTCTAATGAAGTGCATGTGGATATTTATGTGTTTTTTCCATAGCCACTTCACTAGATCTCTGCAAAACTTTAGCATATTTTGATTATCGCACCAAGTTACAGTTGGACGATCGACACTGATCCCAACATCAGATAGGAAATGTTGTATCCAAATGGCTTGAATAGTGGCATTTAATGCTCCTCTATACTCAGCTTCTGCTGATGACAAATAAATGCCAATCGTCTTCTTGCTCGCCCAATAAATTGGGCAAGATCCCAATCTAAGTTCATAGCCAAAGGTGGACTTGCAATCAATGTTGTCGCCAACCCAATCTAAATTTTCAAACCCAATAAGATCTAAAGAACATTTTTTTTTGCATAATGAATGCCATAGGTGATTGTCCCCTGGACATATCGAAGGATGTGTTTTGAAAATTTCCAGTGTAACTCATGTGGCTCCTGAATGTATCTATAAACTAATCCTATGGCATACGAGAGATCAGGATGAGAGTGAGTGAGATAAATAATACTTTCCACACGTTGACAATACAATGCAATTAACCAATGGTGTGCCTTTTCCATTCTCAAGATTTATCCCTGATAATAAAGGTGTGGTTTCTGGCTTGCAGTCACTCATGTGAAATTGTGCCAAAATATCTTTAGAATACTTTGGTTGAGAAATAGTAATCCTAGAACCACTCTGATTGATCTCTAGTCCAAGGAGTAAATTTAGCAAGCCCATGTATGTCATAGAAAACCACTTATTCAATGCAATTTTAATCTCAGTAATGGAAAAAGTTGAACTACGTGTTATCAAAAGGTCATCTATGTACAGTACTATGATCAACAAGGAGCCAATTTTCTTCAAAAAATAGACATTAGAATCAGATTTGCAACATAAGAAATTTTGGGATAACAAATAGGAATCCATATTTGCATACCATGCTCTAGGTTCCTGGTGGAGGCCATAGAGAGATTTCTTTATTTTTCATACCAGAGATGAATTTTGCATGTATGCCTGTGGCTGCTCCATGTAGATTTCCTCCTCATGATCACCATGAAGAAAGGCATTCTTCAGATCCATATGATGCACCTCCCATCCTCTTACTACTACAATGGAGAGAGATAGCCGAATGGAATCCATTTTTTCCACAGGAGAAAACGTCTCATCATATTCAACACCATGTACTTGCTAAAAACCTTTTTCTACCAATTATTGCTTATATCAACTAACATAGCCATTTTTTTCTTTCTTGGTTTGGTAAACCCACTCGCACCTCACAAGTTTGTGATTGGAAGCTAGCCAGACCAAATCCCAAGTCTTGTTCTCAATAAGAGAGTTGTATTCCTCATCCATTGCTGCTTCCCATTCAGGATGTCAAGCTGGTTCTACATAAGTTTGTGGATCAGATGCATGCATCATATAAGCATGCATGGGAATGCATGGATACATAGCTAAGAGTGCTTGTGTATCTTCCACAAACTGAGGTATCGAGGCAGGATCATCAAGGAGATCACTCATGCTACACCATTTTTGTGTTGAAGGTGGTCGAGAATATTTCAAACTACATGTGGAAGTATGATCTCGATGTTCAACAACTGGTGGTCCAACATGTGTCACAGGAAAATGATCATCTTCATCAGAATTTTGATTTGAAGTTTCATTTTCATACTCATCAATGAATGGTGATGGAAACTTGGTAACAATTTCATATGTCGATGCATGCAAAATACAGTCTTCAAACTTTACACCCCTTTCAATAAATATCTCTTCAGTTCTGATATCAAGCAATATGTACCCTTTGAATTCATCAGAATTCCAATAAACATGCATGCTTTACTTTGAGGCTCCAAAGCCTTTCTCCTCTCCTTAGGACTGCAAGCCCATGCTTAAGATCCGAAAATGCATAAATGACTGACTTCAGGTTTCATAGAAGTTCAAGCCTCAAAATGTGTTTTTCGAGTAACATATTTATGAGGATATATACTCTTGATGTATGAGTTACAATTGATAGCTTCAACCCACAATTTTGATGAAATATATCTTGCATGCAACATGTAATTGTCCATCTCTTTCAAAGAACGATTCTTCCTTTCGACCAGCCCATTTTGTTGTGGAGTGTAAGGAACTGTATGATGCAACTCTATGCCTACTTCATTACAGATATTATTGATATATTTGTGGACATATTTTTTACATTATCTGTGTGGAGTATCTTGATGTCTTTTCCAGACTAAGATTCTAAATGCGCTTTGAAAATCTTTAGATGTCAAAAAACTTCATACTTGAGTTTCAAGAAGTAAACCCAAGTAAATCTCATGTAATCATCTATAAATGACGACACATATATTTCTTTTCTCATTAAAAGTACTGGAAATAGACTCATGAGATCACTATGTACAATGTCCAAAGGTGAAGAGGCTCTCCATGCATGCCCCTTCTCGAACTTGCCTTGTGGATGCTTTCCAAGATCACAGCCATTACAAACACCATTTGAAAATTCAATGGCCGGAAATCATATGACCATCCCTTTCTTGCTAATTTTTTTTATATATCTGAAATTAAATGTGAAAATATCTAGTGCCAAATAATAATTTCTTCATTTGAATGCGTAAGTATCAAAATAGAATCTGATTGAGGAACAAAATCAGAAAATGTATATAAATGAGATTAATCATTTACCTTGCCATATGCAATCATCAAGTTAGTTTGAATGTCATAAATGATCAAGGAATCTTGGGTAAATTCCACTTTCCTTCCAGTACTGGTGTGTGTCATATGATACACTGAAAGAAGATTCACAAAAAACCTTGGAATATGAAAGACATTCTCAAAACTTCCATCTTTGAATTGCACTCTTCCTTGTCTAGCTTCTTCAACTGCCGAATTTTCCCCCATGAGAATAGGAGGTCAAGAGTATGCATGTAGAAAATAAAAGGGTTCCTTTGAAGAAGACATATGATGTAAAGCTCCTGAATTCAAGATCCATTCTTACGGTGTTGAATGAAGAGCAGTCAAAGCATACCCATTCCCCCTTGTTTCTAATGGTTTTTCCTTTGTCTTTTTCTTGGAATTTTATGGAATGTGATGACCAAGATTATTTTGATGAATATTATTTTCCATAATATCAATAGTATTCTGCATGCAAGAGGATTCAAGATGATAAACTCTATTACAATAAGCACACTTGGAGTTTCCTTTCTTCCCCTTCTGACCCTTGTAGCTAGAAGAATCATCTGGAGGTTTTGGATTTCTTCCCTTTGTTGGATATGTATTTCTTATCTTTCCTTTGCCTTCGTATTGTTGATTAGGTTTTGATTTGGTCTTTCATTTTCCATGCATGGAAAGTGCATGTGCATTTGGAGACTTTAATGAACCCACTTTTATGAGCTTATCGTGCTCATAAATAAGGGACTCAATAAATGCGTCAAATTTTGGCATTTTCCATTTTTCTCTAGTTGCAGGTCTAACTGTATGAAACTTAGAAATGAAAACAACATAGTCAAGGCCTAATTTAGACAAAATATAAAGGACAAATTTACCTTCCTATTTGGATTTATCGATTCCGCAATCATGTAACTGTAGAAGAAATGATTTAGATTTCATAAAGAAATCTTAAATGTTCTTAAAGCTATTAGGATCTAAGGAATTTTTCTCATTTTCGAGAATATGTACCCGTAGCTCATCCTTATTTCTAAATAAATTCTCCAAGTTTGTCGAAACGTCATTTGGGGTGTTTCATGTGTCCACATGGAAAAACATTCCTCAAGATATGGACAAAAATAGAAGACCAAAATCCTTGTCCATCCTGTTGATTTATTTGGATTTTCAATGGTGGAACTGGGTTCATATTCCATATGAATAACTATCCGATAGAAGCCTTTCCCTCTGAGGTGAAGCAAAATATCTGGCTCCATTGGAAGTAGTTATATGGAGTCAGAATTGTTGAAGATGAGAACTCATTTTTTTTTCGCCTTGTAGTTGTAGCAACAATTGGGGCAGTTCTCCAATATTTTGATCTGCAAATCAAATCTTCGAAAAATTTCCAATTCTTTGCTCTTTAAATATGAAAAATATTGTTCATGCACCTTCTCCAAACATGTGTAGCTCAGATACCATGTAAGATTATTTGAGCACAAATACGGATCTAGATAAAGAATACTTTCACAAACTTGCAAGAGTTGAAAAAGAAAAAATAGAATTGAGAATGAATTTGATTCATCAATGTTAGTTTGAGAATAAATACATAAAGCAACTGAGTTAAGCTTATTTATACATCTAATAACTATGGATAATTAAAGTTAATTGAGGCTAACTGTGCTTTATGTTCTGTTAATCTACACATGCACCACATGAAAGCACTAGATTTAACTAACTAAAGCCAATTGCACACCACATGTAAGCACTCAAGTTAACTAGCTAAAGAAAAGTGTAGATTGAATGTGATAAATAGAGTTGAAATAAAGCTAATTAAGGCTAACTATGTGCATGTACACCAATGAGATCAAATAAATTGGTCTATGAGATACTCTAATCAAAGGATTGAATAATCTTCTAACCATGGTCAAATACCTTGAACATCAAACACATGCCCCACAAATGAGTATGGCACGAAATATTATTAGTCTCAATGAGTGGAAAAGTTGATAGATTTCATCATACTCGATAATGTTTCACGAATGAAGGATTTGTCACAACCTAATCATCCAAAGAACCAAAGTAGATAGCTATTCATTATGCGAAATGTTGGTAATGAAGAGACAATAAACACAAAATTGACCCTAAAAATTCACACAATAACACGAGCTGCTACTCCTTTATATTAATCACACAAACTGGATTGATATTACTTGACTACAACGAACCCGGTGAAGGGTATTTTAATATTTTTGACTACTGACTCGCCTAATATAACTTGTCATGCAACCACTCACTAAATTCATCTATCACTTAAGCTTGAATTTACTCAACACTCAGTTAACTGACTCTCTAAATATAGAAAACTATTAACGCGGGATAAATTAGCTTATTTTAACACTCCCCCTTAATTATGACCGTATGAATCGACATAACTCAAACAAGATGCGATAGAGACTATGATGAAACCTTTGCACCAATAGGAAGGATGGAAACATTCAAAACAGTTTTGTCTATTGCGGCACAACACAAATGGAAGATTTATTAGATGGATGTTAAATCTGCATTCCTGAATGGAGTGTTAAAATAAGAGGATTATGTTGAAAAACCTCCAGGGTATGAAGTTGAAGGCCAAGAGCATAAAGTATGCAGGCTGAAGAAAGCTCTTTATGGGCTGAAACAAGCTCCAAGAGCATGGTACAATAGGATAGATTCTTACCTGATTGAGAATGGGTTCGAGAAGTGTGATGGTGAAATCACACTCTACATAAAGGAGAATGACAATAAGATACTTATTTTTGTTTTATATGTAGATGATTTAATTTTTACTAGCAATGGTGCTTCTCTCATTGCTGATTTTAAAGCAGTCATGAAAAATGAGTTTGAAATGTCTAACTTGGGCTTCTCAAGATATTTTCTTGGAATTGAAGTATACCAAAGTGAAAATGGTGTTTTCATTTCTCGAGCTAAATATGTAGAAGCAGTGTTGAAAAGATTCAACATGCAGAACAGCAAAGCAGCTGTGACTTCAATGGTAATGGGGTTGAAATTGAGTAAAGAAGTTAGCAGCAAGGATTTTGATCCAAAGTTGTATAAGAGCATAGTTGGCAGCCTTATGTACTTGACTGTAACTAGGCCGAACATTATGCACACAGTTAGCTTAATCTCTAGATTCATGGAAAGATCGAAAGAAGCTCATTGGAAGGCAAGCAAGAGAATTCTAAGGTATGTAAATGGAACGAAGGGTTTTGGTATATTATACTCATCTTCTGAAAGTTTCATGTTGACAGGTTACACTGACAGTGATTGGGCTAGAAGTGTTGATGATCAGAAGAGCACATCAGGATATGTGTTTCATTTGGGATTGGGCGCAGTTTCATGGGCTTCCAAGAAGCAATCAGTAGTTTCTTTATCTACAACAGAAGTAGAATATGTGGCAGCAACAGAAGTAGCATGCCAAACAGTATGGCTGAGAAGAGTTCTCAGAGATTTGTGTCATTAAAAAGTAAAGGGCACAACCATTTACTGTGACAATAGCTTGGTGATAGCATTGTCCAAAAATTATGTTTTTCATAAAAGGACAAAACACATTGACACCAAGTTTCACTTCATACGAGAAATGGTTAAAAATGGTGAGATTGTTTTGCAACACTATAGAACAGAGGATAAATTTGCAGATATCCTCACAAAGCCACTAGTGCAAAAAAGCTTTGATCATTTCAGGGAATGCTTGGGTATGCAGAAAAAACCCAGCAGTTGAAATTAAGGGAGAGTGTTGGAAATTAATTCCAACTACTGATATCAATCAATAGTAATTGCAAAAGGATTGGAAAGCTTGCACAAGTGAAGTGCAGAGCAGATAAGAATCAGCCCTTTGATATTTATCTAAGGCGGTAGCCGACTTCTTAGAAGGAAGAGTTAAGGCTCAGACTCAAAGTCTCACCAGTAGCGCAGAGCTTTGATTACAAGTTGAAACAGGCTTTAAAGCCTTACCAATATATCGGCGAAGTTAATGACTGAGGCGGCTGAAGTTCGCTGCATCACAAGATGCGATGCGATGCAATGGTAGTTCTAACACTATCGCATCGCAAGCTTTTATTGTTCTTAAAACATGCACACCGAAGAGTTTCAGCGATGCGATGAGGTCCCACCTCAATCGCAATCGCGACATCACAAAGTTACTTGCATGACCATTTCACAACTACCGATCTCCGATGCGATGTGGATCCCATTCCAATCGCAATCGCAAGTTTTAGATTGATCATTCGCAAAGCACTATGAACCAATGTTCGCTGATGTTGCGATGCGATGTGGGCCCCTCTCCAATCGCAATTGCAAATTGCAAAGAATCGCAATCGCAAATCGCAAGACCGCAATCGCAATATCGCAAGCCCACTGCCGATGCAATATGGTCCCCGTGCCATCGCAATCGCAAAATCGCAATCGCAAAGCGCAAAGGTCATTAGGGAAAATTCTAAGGATGAAAAGTTATTTTAAAGTTTAAAAAATTCGCGAATCTCATTAGTCCCTAATATGCAAACTATAAAATATTTAGTTATGTATATGTAAAATTATTCAAATTTATTGTGATATTATGAAAATGTGAAGTTGGGTTACACTTTTTGCCCTTTTTTGAGAAAAAAATTTCATTTTTTTCTGTTCTTCAACTTTCTGCAAACTATAACAATTTTTATGTGTAGAATTTCATTTTGCGATAAAAATAAAAGTTGTGAGAAATTTTGTTAGCTTTCTATTACTTATTTTTTGAAATTTTTTTATGTAGATTTGATATGTCAACTTAGCGTTTCTTTGGGTGTGTGTTTCTTAACAATCAAAGGATTCATAAGAAGTCATGTTATGACGCAATGTTGTATTCATTGAAAATTTGTGTTTTTGAAAAAACAAAATGTGTTACAACAATCTAGACATAGTCTACCTTGTTTTCGACATATTTAAAAAGCCAATGGATGCATATCATAATTACTAGAATTTTTTGAACTGGTCCAATACGGAAAACTGTGTATTTTGGATATGTTTCGCGGCGCAAGAAATTTCTTAACATATAAGTTATAAACTATAAATCTAAAAGCTACCCATTAGAGACGATAGACCAATGTAATGCCCCATAATTTTTTAAATTTTTTTTACAATGTATTTTGGGAGATACAAAATTTTGATTTCACTGAATCACAATGAACCACAGAAATTTTTTGCACCCATTTTATTAGAAAAATAATTAAAATTAATAAACTTTTATGAAATTCCATAAAATTTATATTTCTTGAAAGTAGATTCAATTATGAAAATTCTTGTCTTGGTTCCGACAGTTAATTAACAACTTTTCATGGAGTTTAATCAATGCAAAGTTGCAGAACCGTATTCAGGACCTGGTTTTTGCGTAATTGGTGACGTATTAGTTCGGCCGAACTTTTAATCTAAGTTCGGCCGAACTATGTTTTCCGCCGTAGGCTCGTTAAATCTAACGTCTTAATAGTTTGGCCGAACTTTTAATAAAATGTTCAGCCGAACTATTGTATAACTTTCCGTTAGCCGGAAATTTTTGCGGAGCCCCTACTAAAACACATTTTGCGGCAATATAAATTGCCGCAAAATGATTCACAATTTTCGCACATTTCGCACATTTCATCTCATTTTATAAAGATCTTGGTTTGGGTTCAAAAAATTATCTTCAAAGTTTGGGTTTGAAAGCATTTCTTGGAAGCAAATTCATTTTACAAAAAAAAATTTTGGAAGATATTTCTTGGAGGCGGCCTGATTTTGGAAAAAATTGTTTTGAACTTAAAAAAATTTCTTGGACGTACATTCAAAAACATTTCTTGGAGGTATGTATGTGTTTTGAGTTGAAGTAAATCTTTTGAGCTTCGTTTCATTTTTATAAGACATTTTTCTCTCGAATTTTTTAAAGTGTTTTGGATTGGAGTATGTATTTTTTGCAAAAAATTTACACTGAATTTTTTTAAATTAAATCTTTTGTGATATTTTTTGTAATTGAGTTATTGTCTAATTTTTTGAAGGAAATTTTTTGAACTTCATACCCTATTATCATGGGAATTCGAAGAACTTGTGCGAGAAAATATGATCGAAAAAGAGACCCTGAGGAACGTAGAGAAGAGACAAGACAATCTCGCAAAAGAAAGTTAGAAGCCCTCTCAAATATTGAAGAGGAAAATCAACCTCAAGCAGAAATTGAAGCATGTATGTAAATGTAAATATTATGATCTATTGATATATTTAAAATTTTCCTTATGTAAAATGTGAAGCTTAATTTTTATTTGATGAACTAATTTGAAAAATATTTTGTTTAATGTAAACAGACAGAAATATTCCTCAAAATATTGAAGAAGAAAATCAACCTCAAGTAGAAATTGAAGCAGGTATGTAAATGTAAATATTATGATCTATTGATATATTTAAAATTTTCCTAATGTAAAATGTGAAGCTTAATTTTCATTTGATGAACTAGTTTGAAAAATATTTTGTTTAATGTAAACAGACAGAGATATTCCTCAAAATATTGAAGAAGAAAATCAACCTCAAGCAGAAATTGAAGCAGGCATGTAAATGTAAATATTATGATCTATTGATATATTTAAAATTTTCCTAATGTAAAATGTGAAGCTTAATTTTTTATTTGATGAACTAGTTTGAAAAATATTTTGTTTAATGCAAACAGACAGAGATATTCCTCAAAATATTGAAGAAGAAAATCAACCTCAAGCATAAATTGAAGCAGGTATGTAAATGTAAATATTATGATCTATTGATATATTTAAAATTTTCTTGATGTAAAATGTGAAGCTTAATTTTTATTTGATGAACTAATTTGAAAAATGTT
This sequence comes from Pinus albicaulis, assembly GCA_034641835.2. Lineage (NCBI taxonomy): Eukaryota > Viridiplantae > Streptophyta > Pinopsida > Pinales > Pinaceae > Pinus > Pinus albicaulis. The sequence goes on from CM076584.1 coordinate 189,686,729, forward strand.
TGAAATTTTAGATAGATTTATTAATTAAGTTATTTATTGAATATGTACTATTTTTTCGAATATGTACAGATGAAATCACTATCGATAATGAGATGTTAGAAAATGTTGACACTCACACATATGGAGATAAAAAACCTGACCATGTTATACGATATCGTGTTAGCTGCATTTTTGAAAAGTATTTCTTAAATGAGCGAGTGATAGTTCAGGCTCAAATGTTGAAAGGTATCCTATCATTAAGGAAATTAAAAGAAGCTACGACACTATTGGGTATTCTAAAATCAACCAAAGATAAAAAAATGAAGGAAGAAGTAATAAAAAATATGAATAGTAGTTTTGATGACTCCATTGATGACCTTGCTGAGGAATTTGATGCACACAATATTGACTTTGAAGATGGTTTAGAAGATGTTGAAGAAGTTGTAGATTTTGGGGTTGTCACTGAATGTTTCTTTGTTGTTGGACTCGATCAAGACATGTAATTTAACTTTACGAGTAGATTGAGGACCTTGAAGAGGTTTTAGATTTTGTTGTTCTCACTGACGGTTTTTGTCTAGTTTTGTTTGTTAAACCATCATTTCCATATGACATTTTTGGTGAATAGATTCTTGACCTTGATGAGAGGATATGATACCTTGAAGAGGATACATCTTTTGGTGACGTCACTAATTGTTTCTCTATTATCATGTTTGTTAAACATCTCGCTTAGGGCGAGGCAACTCCACATATATTGTACAGTTTATGGGACAGAAAACAATATGTAGAAATATTCACTTGGTTTTTATAATTGGATAGAAGAATGACTTAAAATGACCTTGTATGTCTTCTCATTTTAGAGCTCAAATTTTTAGGAAGGATTTAAGTATCCACCTTTCAGGAATCACTAGAAGAGGTTGATAAAGAATATAGGAAGACAAAAAACTAACCAGTGGTGTACTAAATGGATTTCTTGGGAGGTAGATTGGCATATGGACTTTTGGTAGCTAGAACTTTTCCAAATAAGTGAATGTATTTGAAAAACAAACCTGTAGTTTATTTTGGTTTAGACAAGGTCTAGAATTTGAAAAGTGAATTCCCTCTTTCTTCCTCTTACATGTCCAATGATCGGAATCTGGATTGAGGGAAAAAAATTTCCTAAATAAAAATTTTGCATTTTATTTGTTGTACACATGAGTTTTTAAAAGCTAATTAACTCATAAATTTCTCACAAAATACACTTAAAGCTTGACACGTAAACCCCTTCCCAATTGGCTAACTTTAGATGATCCTAAACACATTTTTATTTAACTAATGAGGGAGATAGCCCAATAAAACTAGTTTGTCCATATTCAATCAAGTTGGTTTCAAAGTAAAATTTAGCTCATTTTAGTCAAGGTTAGTTAGAATAATTATCTATTGGTTTCTGTCTTCAATTTCATCTCAAAATGAATGTGTACGTGCTTTTGAGAGACACACTAGAGGAATAAGGTCCAAATTTTTTATGAAAATGTGCTATGAAAGTAAAGGGTTAAAGGCAAACATGTACAAGGAATAGTTGAGTACAAGGCATAATTGAGCCAAATGTTGTTGAGGAAGGGCCTAATTATTTGGGTCTTGGTTATGGAAAACATGATGGAGAATGCTCCAAAGCCAAGGAGGCACATGAAGCTGTTCCAAGAAGGAATTTTATTTCGTGTTCATTACCTCAAGCTTGTGAAGTTTGTGTTCATGATGAATGGAAAAGTTTGACACCTACTTTGCAAGAAGATGTTACTAAACATGTAGCTAATGAGAATGTAAAAGAAGAGGATGTTGAAAGCTCTATCTAGTCATTGAATTCATTGCTATTATTCAGAGGAGAACCACTACCTCATCAAATTCACCTCCTCAAGAAGGCGACAATGGTGAATGTTCAAGGTATAAATTTGCCTTTAATCAAATTGCTTTTGATTATGATAAACATGCTAAATATTCACATAAGATATATAAAAGAACTTGCACATGTTCCTTTTGTGGTTTGAATAATCATAATGTTTATAGATGTTCAAAGAAGATATCCATGCACATTGAAACTTTCTAAATAAAAGTAAAAGGCCCATTGGACAAGGAAAATGATGTTGAAAATAAGATGCAATTGTTTATTACTCATTGCCATAAGAAAGGTCACCTTGTGGAAAAGTCTTGGACTTTGTATCCAACAAGTCATCCACAAAATTTGAAGAAGGTGGAAAGAGATAACGACAAGAATGGAAAAGAGGATTCCATAATCGATGAGGGTCAAGATGATTCACATGATGAAGTGCAGCTAAAAGAAGCGCCATTGAAATGGTTTTCTAACAGATGGTTAGATTTCTTATCCAATTAAGGCCTTGCATGTATTTTGATGTTTCATGAATTTATTTGCAAATTCAAAGTATGGTGCATGTTGCATGAAGCAAGATGTTGAAAGTAGAGTTATGTTGACACACTTAAATGCAACAAATATGGAAATTTGTACATGAGCTATTATTTGACTTGAGAGTCAGTTGTTTGAAGAGGCATGTTTTGTCGACTTGTGTTTGGTTGATGGTTTTGTACACCAATATGTAAGAGTACATGGAGATATTCACATGATGTGATTTTTTTTTCTTTGAAGGAGAAAAATGATATGTCAACGAGCTATGTTTCTTGCATGATGTTTTTTCAGTTTGATGGTTTTGTTTGTGACAAGACGTCACAAGATTTTGGGAAGGTCCACTCTTGAGCGAGAGCCTCATGATTACAACCTAATCATGAGAATCAAATGGGAGAGCATCCTTATTTTGAAAACAAATAGGATTCTAAGCTACCTAGGACTCAAACCATTATTTTTAAATTTGAAATATCATGGTGTGTTGTTTCAATGCCTGAATCCACAACCCTAACATAAATTGTTTTATTCTTTTTTTACAAGATTTAGTTGGTCATATTAAAAGTCAGTTGAATTTAAAATTCTTGGCTTAGTGGCATGAACCAAACATATTGTACATATTAAATGAGGAATTTCGCTCTCCCAATCATTTCTAAATCACCCATATCACCAAGAAAACATGATTTAAAAGAACATACTTTGGTATGGGAAAGACCTTAGGTTTAAAATATTATAAGAAGGTTTTTGATATGGTTGAGAGAATGTGGAAAATAGAATCCATAAACAAATTATTTTCCAAAATGTATTACTATCATGTTGACCAGGTCATGGTACGAGAGAATAACATTTTAGCCCCATTACTCATGCATGGCAAGCTAGCTACATGTGGAAATTTAACAAGACTCTAAAAGGTCTAAAATCACAAACCTCGTTAATGGTTGACGGATTCAAATCTTACACCTAGTTGGCTATCACGCTATGTTAAATACTTGGCCACTAGGAGGAATAAGAGTTCCATTTTGTGTTATTGTATTTTGTTCCATAGTTGAAAATACAACTAGGAGTGTGACGTTAGAGGGAAAAATGTATGAAGTTAAGTTTTTATAGCAACCTTACACGCTAAAAGTCTTAGCTAACTCTAGAGAGATTACCTCTTTCTTTGTACTCACATATTTTCCATACCAGAAAAGAGAGTAGAGCATGTTTACATTTTAGTGTTGTTTTTCTCCCATGAGGATTTCCTAGGGAAAAAGGAGTCTAGAGCATCATTAATTTTTAGGGTTGCCTGTCTTCCATAAGGATTCATAGGAAAATAATTTTGTTTATTGTCTAGAGATATGTATGTGTGTGTTTCATTATGTTCTCTATTTCTTACATTGTGTTTCATTATGTTTTATATTTCTTACATTTCTGCCCTCCTATTTTTCTTTCCAATCAAGGTTTATAAAATAACATGAGAAGCAACATGAGACTTGGAACAATCATTTTATTTATCTATATGGAAGGCAAGAAGGATTATAGATCCCCTTAAGCTTAAGCTTATGTAGTTTGTCAATTTTTATCATATATTTTTTGGTAAGGGTGAATGTTTTTTATCTATAGTACAAGTCATGAGTTCCCCAATTTTACCTTATGTAAAGCATGATTCTAGGATTACTACAATTTGTACTTGGTTTTTTATTGTGATGATGCCCTGTCTCAATCACTTGGCCATCTCTCGATGGGTAGTTAAATATTTATAACAATACTTAAGTAATATTTATCTATATTTGTATTATGTGAAATTATGTAAAAAATGGTATACTATTTTTCATAAAATTGGGTTGAGTTTATCATATATTTCAATGAAAGTTGATTAAATATGTTTTCTTTAAAAGGATCTAGCAATTTTGTCAAGGTATGAATTTGCAATTTTGTGTGGCTCTCTATCAACCTTCACTTCCTCATTTCTAGAAAAAATCTACTTGCTCATTCGTATACCCACTTTCTATTCAAATGCATGAGTTTTGAACTCTCGGTAACTATGTTTTTCCACACAGGACAATTACATGTCACATTTTATACTAACTCTAATATGTCATTACTAATATGTCTTGCTTCTTTAATTTATCTTTTATAGATGACCGGAGCATCCCTTTTTAATCTATCCCTTTTGACTTCGGATATGTGGGAAATACTCATCCGCATATTTTTCTATCATAAAGCAGTGAGTAAAATTGTATTCCATTTGGGTCAATGTTAAGGTTAAGCACATGGATTAAAGTTTTATATTTAAAATACATTGCCATGGTGTACATTTATATCTAAAGAGTCCAAAACCTCATTCAAGACCATATTTTTTGTTGATGTAGTTTGATTGGTTATATTGCATTTCTTTTGCAGTTGTTGCTGTGGGCCTCACCATCTAGTGATTTTAGGTAAAAAATTATTTACATGGAATTTTGAAGTATCCTAGAATGTTTATTATTTATCACTAATAGCCTTGGTGATTTAGTTGTTTTTTTTTATGCTGCTTGGTTACTCATATTTAATAGTTTATCATGTTTAATTCATTGTTAAGGCTTTTTATTGGCCTGTCAGGATGTATTTTTCTCAAATCCATAATGGCTAAAAGAGTGAAATTTATCTATGAAAAAGAGAGGTCATATGGAAAACAAATTGTTTGCAAGTGTTCTTTTGAACCCATAGAACTTGCAACCCCAATATGGATACAATAGTAAGTAATACATAGCCTCCTCATCTAACTTAGCCAGGTATTTGCAATACTATATTTGAGTTGGCTAGCTCCATTTCAAGATATTATAATGTTAGATTATTATTTCTATAGATTTTGATTATGGTAGTAAAATGTTACAAAAAACCGGAAACTACGAATAATATTATTCTAGATATATGTAAAAAGGACATGGTAGAGAAAATCAAACAATATTAAACTTTTCATAAATAGTTTAGATAAAAATACATTTTCTAATTTTGATTGTAAATTCCAAGGCTTAAAGCAATAATTTTTCTAATAATATTTTTTTAATTAATAAATAAAAAAGAAGCATTTTCAATCAAAATCACATCCAACATATAATAAAAATAATAATAAAAAAATTAAAACTTCATACACTATGACATTACTATGGCAAAGAGCATAAAAATATACTAGTAAAAAATCCTTTTCTATAATAATGGAGACCTTCAAATATACAAGAAAAAAAATCTTTCAGCCTCCTTGTATCCCAGAGAAAGAGTTGCTCAAACAATCATATTTTAAACAATTAAAACTTGGAGAAAATCATCTGTTTTTTAATTTCAATTATATAAAAAATTAGTCAAATATAAGACAAGAGTTATTCATACTATAAAATTTTAAATAATATTAACTTTAAAAAAAAATATTTGGAAATGAACCAAAAAAGAAATATTTATAAATTTCATTTACAATAACTTAAATCCATATTAACACCTCTTGATAAATCTGAAATCAAATTAAATCTATATTAATTAATTTAATAGTTTAAATTCCTATTTGTGGTGTGCCAAATAGAAATATTCAAAGCGAAAGTTACAACTTACAAATATTACTCAAAAATATCACAAAAGGAAATAGAATAACAAACATAATGGACAATATGAACCAAAGTATTATACCTTTATTGATATGGATGGATTCAATTACAAACATTTGTGTAAAATATGATGAAGCTTTGGGGGAATTTTAATGAAACACTTTGTGGAAAATATCAAAAGAGTTAAGAAAGTGGCTGCTAACTAGTCTAAAAAGAAGGCAACAGAAGATAAAAAGGATCTTTTAGAAGTAGAAGAGGTCATTTCTAGGCTTTTTGACAATAATGTAAATGTAATTTTTACTAAAAAAGACTTGCAGTCTTTGAAAATTTTGGAGGGGAGAAAGCAAGCACTATTAGAAAAGGAAACAGTTTAATGAAGACTTCAAAGTAGAGCCATCTAGTTCGCTGAAGGTGATAACAACACTAATTTTTCCAGAAACATGTAAATCATAAAACCTACAACTAAGCTGTAGATTTGGAAAAATATTACAGCCATGAAACAAGACTTTTATAATTTGATTAAGGAGAGGCAGATGTCCAAGTTGTCATGGAGACAATTCAAATCCCTCCATGGTGTCAAGAAAATGGTATAGAAGAGGGTAATGAGCATGATGAAGATGAGAGTTATGTGGAGAAGCTAGAGGCAAGCGCCATATAGATAGAAAAAAAAGAATAGAAAAGAAGATGATCCAATCCTACAAAGTAAGCTACCTACTTACACACTCTTTTTGCAATTTTTTCAAAAGAGTCGAATGGCTCAACAAGTGTTCCAAATAACATGGGAGAAGATGGGCTATCCATTACAAAATTATTTTCATTCATCAATGTGCAAAAGTGGAGCAACGATAAATGGCTGATATCAAAAATCTGTAAATAAGGGATGAATTGTACATTCAATCAATGTACATACAGCATACAAATTATAAATGTACATACAGAATGAGGCACAAACTGTAAAACAGGAAGCACTGTAACGATGAGCATGAGACACAAACACCAAACTGCAAATTGCAACAACTCTATATATAAATTCCCAGAATATATGAATTATAGACTCCCTGAATAAGTTTTGTTCGAGAAATTATAACAACAAGTATGTTGAAGGCTATTACCAATAGGATATGGACATGTGTTATTGGGTACCATACTCTGGTAAGATAGATTTTTTTAGTATGAAAAATACCCTGGTTTATATAATGTACCACGAACAAAACAACAAGGACTTTACATAACGATGCTTAACATATATTTCGTGACTCACCACTACCACAGTTTACTGAAAATTACTGAAAATGTCTTGTTGTCACCACAAAGCTAGCACAGACAATGTGATAATAGCACAATACAAAACATACCAAATCAAAATAGCAAAACTGTTAACCCCGCCCCAGAAGAGGACAGGAGATAGATCAACAGGATAGCACATACAAAAAGGAACAACAAGGTTTTATTATAGTAATAACTACCCAAATTATACCTGTAAACTTAAAACACAGCCTCCCTAAACCCCTCTTTGCTTATATGATAGATGTCCTTACTCTGGTAAGATAGATGTCCTGAGAAATAAACAACTCTAAAAAAAAACATAGCAAATATGGTAATGGAAAGAATATTGCATACAGAAAATGTAAAATGTAAATGAAGCATTACTTCATTAAAGAAAATTTCACAAAACGAAACAAGGAAAAGAGGAAATCCAGGTCGGTGCATATTTCATTGGACAATCGTTGTACTATATTGGTGAGCAGGGACTCTCAACAACGACCACTGAAAGTTCGGTGCATATTTTGGCAGAAAGGTCGGTCCATATTTTGGTAGAAAGTTCGCAATCGATCTTGTGAGTGATAGTTTAAACTTATTTTTGAGTGGAGGTTCGGAATCCATCCTTGGATAAGATTGTTTTGTCACCTAGTGTCCTGTTTGATAGTCTATTACTATGAAACACAATCTATGTAGCAGTAAAAACAAATTACTATACAAAGCTACTCTGCATTCCTATTCATTGTCTATTATTGTAAAACACATTCTGTGTAACAATGAAAACAAATTACCAAGTTACTATGCATTCCTTTTCCAGTTTAAGGGTTGTGTAACAGTGAAAACAATTTACTATGCATTATTTTTTCGAGTTTTAGAGAACTGGAAAATTTGACAAATGAGTCTATTTGAAATTCCAACACTATACCTATCATGTTTTATTGTATATTACTGTGAAACACAATCTACTATACATTATTTTTGTTGTCTATTACTATAAATCATGCTGCAAAAAAAAGGAAAAAGGCATTCGTTTATTCTCCACAGAACAAGATTTTGAAGAGCGCGGACATACCCGACGGAGTCGAAGAGCGCAGACGGGACGAGCACCAGCGCGGCCAGGAGGAATAGAGCAGGAGTGACAGGGACAGAAAAAAACGTGCGAACAATGAAACCGGTAAACGTACAGACTTCGCGGACGATTTATTTATAGAAAATAGTTCGGCTGAACTCTTTTAAAAGTAAAAGTTCGGGCGAACTTCTGTTGCTGTTTTTCCAATCCCCAGCAAAAATTCTATTTGCCTGCGCCGTCAGTGTGCCGTCAATCTAAACAGAATCACGAGTTCGGCCGAACTTTATAAAATGTTTGGCCAAACTATTGCCGAAAAAAATTTTCGGCCCCCGATTCTCACAAAAGTGTAACCCAGCTTCACATTTCCGCCCCTATATAATGTTGATGAATTTTAAGGTAAAATAATTTTATATTGTAAAATTTGGGCGAATCATTTTTATAAAAAAATGGGAATTGGCGAATCTTTTTTTTTGGTAAAACCATGGAAAAGTAGCCCACCTGGGAATATTAGCCCCTAAAATTTTCCATGAAGGTCATAACCTTTTGGCCACTGAAATGTCGATCGCCGATTGACTTACGAATGCGATGAAGTTTTCAAATGGATTTCATGAAATTTGAAGTCTCGTTTTATTGGTCGGTTTAATTGTTTTTTATTGTAACCGCGCCTTGTAAAACGCAAAGAGCCCGAAGGCTTTTGTAATGAAAGTTTTCACTTTGAATGCGTTTTCATGTATTAAGACGTTATTTAAGAAACAGAGAAATTGTTGTACCCCGCAGGTTGAATACACAGCAAGTTTGTAAGCATTGTACGTGCGGATTTGAGGACAAAGAAGTTTTGTGAACACTGTTGTTGTACAATCTACTGTTGTACTTTGTAAATCCCTCTCAAGGACGAAGAATCAGATTGCTGATTTTTATATTTCTTTTATTCTTTTATGAATTAAGAAAGCTTGTCCTAAATTGTTTCTATTTATTTTGTAAATTAAGTTTGAAAACTCTGTGTTGTTGAGAGAATCTTCATTCTCTCTGTTGTTTAGAAGTAATCAAAAACTTCAACAAGAACTAAATATAAGAAGCACTCACCGTCATCTATCTAGCGAGTGGAGGGCGACAGAAATTAAGATAATCTCCATCCCTTTGCCTTTGCCTTTGTAGATATCACATAACCGACTGTAATTATGCTTGCCCCGCTCTCAGTTATAACAACAGGTAACAAGACAACACCAAACACATAGACAAATAAAAGCTGCAATTTTGGTGCACTCACAAATAGACATCAAATATAGTATCGACAATCAAAAGCACTTCAAACGAGACAAAACACAGATCAATATAGAGGCAGAAATGGAGTAAATATTTCTTGGACATTTAATGTCTTTCAAAAAAGGTAAAATGTAATTCTCGCCTTTCCGATAAAATCTTTTAAACTTAACAAAACTGTACGGTCATAGCAAGATGGATCCGTTAGGATACAACGGACATAATGAAATAACTCGAAAGTTTGATTGTTTCATTTGTGCTCAAACGTTAAATCCTTTCAATTGTGTCGTTCATTTCATCATATCATAAACTGTAAGGTCATAACAAAATTGATCCATTAGAATCCAACGAACATAATGAAATAGCTCAAAAATTGGAATGTTCCATTGCGTTTTGTGTTCAAAATTTAAATCCCTTCAATCGTAGCCGTAAGATCATATTAAGATTGATCCATTAGAATCGAACGGATATAATGGAATTACTCGAAAGTTCAAATGTTCCTTGCAAGGATAATTTCTTCGCAAGGATAACAACTGCACTAATATTGTAATTGAATTCAGTGCAAACTATGTTTGCAAAAATATAGAGTTCTTCGTTTGGGAAGAAAATGCATGGTAGAAATTTATCAGGGGGTTTTGGTAAATTCCAATTGCTCACTAGTCCTTAAGTCTATTCCCTGGCGGGGCTATGTACTCACTCGTTCCAATAACTAAAAAGGTATATTTATAAAATTAAAATCCAAGTCACCCAACCCAACCTAGAAAACTTGAAAAAGTATGTATATAAAAATAAAATGTAAGTCACCAAACCCAAAATGATGTCTACAACTTCGGCCTACCAGCCGCCTTTAGTTAGGGCACCAGTCAACTCAGATTCGGCTTGTGATTCAAGAATATGTACAGATGGATACCGATTATAATGATGACGTGACCTTTGCCCGAAAGACGACCTCCATATTGAGCTTCAGTCTGTGTTTTGGTTAGAATTTTGCTTAAATTTTTTTGTTTCTTGATCTCCTTTATTTGTTGTTAAACACAATGATGGCATACGCTGCCCATGAATATCAGCAGCCATTTAGAGTTGTGGCAGCATTTACGGTCATATGGAGATTTAATTTTTTCTTCCAGTTAATAAATTATTTTTTCTTCCATAATAATGAAAAATACAATCTTCAAGTTAAACATGATTTTGGTACCAGTGAATTTTAAATTAATAGTAGTTAACAAGTAAATAGATCACTAAAATCTTACCCAGTTGATAATGAATTTTAAGATTGATAATGATAAACAAAAAATATTTTATTTATCAAATAAAAATTAATTTATATTTAAAAATGAGATGAAATGGAAAAAAATTATAAATTACCAAATAATAAAAAATATAAAAATTTAAAAACAAATAATTCTTAACTAAATTGGGAATTTTTCTTCTGTGATCCATAAAATTGTGTAAGAAATTCTTTTAGTGAAAATCACATGTAGGGAATTTTTGCCGACGCGTTTCGAACCAGCTAGTGTGGCTCATCATCAGGACAAGATGAGAAATCTGAACCAAAAAACCAGATTAAATAGACATGAATGCTCCAACTAGCTGTTAGTAATATAATGGCTAGTTTGACTAATTTAATAAAATAAATTAAATTTCATCAATAAAACTATATCTTATTATGTATGATAAAATTATATTAAAAGTTTTTAATTTAAATTCAATTCAATATTAATGATTTCCAATAAATATAATGTTAATATATATATATATATATATATATAATCAAATCAAATCAAATAAATAAATAAATAAAATAGAATAAAATAAAATATATATATATATATATATATATATATATATATATATATATATATATAGGAATATAAAATATATATATATATTAAAAAAATAAAAAATAAAAAATAAATAAATAAAATAAAATAAAAATAAATAAATAGATAAATAAATGAAAAGCAAATAAATAAATATATAAAATAAAAATAAAAGTAAAACAAAAACAAAAATTAAAAATCTAAAAGAAAAATAAATTTAATAAACCAAATTAAATAGAATAAGTAAAAAACAAATAAAATAGTAACTATATATATATATATATATATATATATATATATATATATATTAAATAATCCAATTTCATAGCTAAATAAATTCATACAGTAATAAAAAGGTGAATAATATATATATATATATATATAAAGAAAAGGAAGCTAGAGGGAAAAAAAAAACAAACAAAAACAAAAAAAAAAAACAATTAAGAGTGAAGGGCGGGAATCCAACATCTACTGACACTCCACCCATCATCCCTATTAAGGTTGACAGACCTCTTTTCGATCTCCAAGACTTCCCTCAATTTTCGGTGGTGGAAATGGTCAATCTTTGCAATAACCTCAGCATCCTCAATACAAATGTGATGATTCGTTTTATCGGCATGCTCTGCTAAGGTGGAGGACCGAGATCTACAATGTATGAGGTCAGCGATATGTTCCTGAATCCTTTGATTAATGGATCGACCGGTTTCACCAATGTATGGCATCCCACAAGAACACGGAATCAAGTAAACACCCTTACTATCTTTAGGGAAAATCAGGTCCTTAACCGACCTAAGCAAACTCCGGATGGTGCGAAGGGGCTTGAAGGTTGAGGAAACATTATGTTTTTTTAATATCTTAGTGATCTTATCAATAGTACCTTGGATGAATGGAAGGTGAACTCCAGAGGACTGATCACAATGATCTTTCTTAACCTTTGGATCTTTTTCAACTTTTAGAAAAGCTTTAACACACTGAACCTTTCTATAACCATTCTTGCTAAATATATTAAAGAGATGAGACTTTTCACTTTCAAAGTGGTGTTCATCTGAGGTTCTAAAGGCTCTGGTAACTAGAGTGTTGAGAACCCCAAGCTTCTGAGCCGGAAAATGATGAGAATTAGCATGAAAATATTGCTCAGTATGAGTCTTCTTTCTAAAGACTTGATGAGAGAAGGAACCATCATCGTTCCTCGAAAGAAGGACATCGAGGAAGGGAAGACTAGCATCAACTTCAAATTCCATGGTGAATTTAATGAAGTCAGATTGATCATTAAGATGTTGGAAGAAAAGGTCCAGTTTCTCTTCTCCATGGGGCCACACCACACAAGTGTCATCAACAAACCTTTTCCAAAGCTTAGGTTGAAAAAGGGATGAGGAAAGGGCCTTAGATTCAAAGTCGTTCATGAAAATATTAGCCACTACAGGGGAGAGAAGGGAACCCATGGCCACCCCACATGTCTGCTCGAAGAAAACACCTTCAAAACTAAAAAAGGTGGAAGTTAGACAGATCTCAACAAGATGGGCAATATCAAGATTAGTGACCCGAGAAATAAATGGAAATGCGAAACTATTAAAATAAACTAAATATAACTATATCATTATTTTTAGAAGTGAGATGAAGTGGACAAAGCGATTATAGACTAAAAAATGATTTAAAAATTAGAAATTAGAAGTCAAATAAAACTTAAGTGATAAAAGAATGTGAATTTAGTAAAATAATAGAATAAATATAAATATATAATATAAAAACTAAAAAATAACTTAAAAAATTAATAAATAAAAATTGAATAAATTTACGAAAAGAAAATATAGATTAAAATTAATTATAAAATTTACTAAAATATCTCTTTATTACAGAAATTACATATTATATTACTATAAAAATAATAATAATATTTTTTTTATAAATAATAAAAAATAAAAATACGATATTTAATATTTATATTCTTACTAAAAATATTTTACAAGTAAAATTTATAAATAATAACAAATAAAAATACAATATCTAATATAAAATTAGTTTAAAAATATTAAATATTGCTGAAAGAAATTTCTGAAATCCATAACTTGGTGGCATATTTGAATACTCTCTCTACGGTGGCATATTTCAAAATTTTTCTCTACGGTGGTTTTGCTTGCCATTTAAAATAACTTAGTGGCCTAGTCTGCAATAATGGCAGAAAATATCCCATTTAAAATTAATATAGTGGTCTCGCTCGAGAGTGGTCCATACATACTCGCTCTGAGGTGGCCATATATCTGAACTCGGCATATTTTAATACTCTCTCTATGGTGGCATATTTGAACATTTGTCTCTACGGTGGTTTCTCTTGCCTCTGAAATTTTTGAGCGCCTTAGGGTTTCTTGTTAAACTTGGAGCTTGGACATCAATTTTTTTAAGCGGATTTCATTTTGGAGGCTCTTATGCACCTTCATACCGGTGACCATCTACATGTGAAACATGCTAGCACAATGATTCTTTTGAAGTCGTGAGCGAGAGCCTCTCAAATTACTGAATGAAATTTCTGAAATCGATAACTTGGTGGCTAATAATTAAAATTTGAGGCCATTTCATTTCAACTGGTAGATCTGCGACTCGCAAGTGTTTAAATCAGTTATATCGAACCTAAGTCACCTGCGTGCGAACACATTGATTCATCTCTCAGTTGTGAACAAATTGGTTCATCTTTGTGATGCGAAGGGTTTCTGATTCATCTTTGTGGTGCGAAGGGTTTCTGATTCGTCTCTCTAGTGTGATCACATTGATTTGTCTCTCTGGTGCAAACACATTGATTCATCTATACAGTGTGAAGGGTTTCTTATTCATCTCTGAAGATCGAACCAGGTCACCCATGCGAGAAGGAAGACGACTCATTGTTTTTGTATTTTTTTTTTATATTACATATCTATTGTTCATATATTTGTTCACAAGTACGAATAATTCACCGCATCTACCAAATATTGTCAAAGGTAGACCTAGCACAGTTACTCTACAGAGCCTTTATGAATATATATAGTCTTTACAAAAACATAGAGAAGAAAGAGAAGTCGAGCTACAAACAGAGTTAGAAGCAATGTAAGAAAATAAATTTACATCTCTTACAGACAAGATCCAAAAACAGATAGAAAAAATTAAAACTATTAGAAAGTCTTAAAATGAAAGACATGACTAAAAAACTATAAGAAAAAATTAATAACAATTTCACCCTAAATAGTGTGGCTCATAAATCAGATATTAAACCCATTAAAGAAGAAACGAAAAAATTGATAGAATTATACCATGAGTGTAACAAAAGGGCCTTGAACCTTATAATATTCGGTTTAAAAGAGGAGGTAGATGAGGATACTTTAGCCATAGTGCAGACAAAATTACATAACAGATTACAAATTGAAACAACATATCTCACAGAAGCAACAAGGTTGGGGAAATTAACAGAGAATAAAGGAAGGGTGTTCCGGATAAAGGTGAACAAATTGAAACAACGTGTCTCACAGAAGAAACAAGGTTAGGGAAATTAAGTGAGAATAAATGGAGGCTGATCCGGATAAATGTGAGCTCTACTGACCATAAGTATGACATACTCGGTAAAACCTCAAGTTTAAAAGGAACGAGAATATTTACAAATGAAGATCTCACTCCAAAAGATAAAGAAGAATTAATAAAGAAGGTAAAAAACGTAAATGAAGCTAGTAAGGAAAGAAAATGGGCAATAATCCGAAACAGAAAATCCATTATTCGAGATAGAAACCAAAAAGATAGTAATAAATAACAATTAAAATGCTTCGAATTCTTTCTTCGAACTATTGAGGCTTTCCATGGAACAAAAGCCCTAAGCTAAGTTGGATCTCGATTGAAGTTGATATAATATTGCTAGTTGAAACTTGGGAGCAAGAAGAATCTAAGGTCCCTAACAATGATAGCTTTGTACTATGGTCAATTTGGAACAAGCGATCATACCGTAGAGGCATTGGGGGTATAGCTTGTTACAGTAGGAAAAACATATCCCCCATGCTAGGCTTTATAAAAAATACCCCTACAACCAATATATTTGGATATAGATTACTGAAATTAATCATAAAAAATCCTACATAACAATCTATTATTTTTCCCCTATCAATTCTAACTTCTATAAGAAAAAGAATTTAGATAAAAATGGTCCTTAAATATGTTTAGAGAATGATATTTATAGTCTAAGGAATGAAGGTAATATCCTTTTAATGGGTGACTTTAATACTCGAACTTCAAGAAACCAAGCTATTCTTCTAAGCAATTATTCCAACCCTAATCCTCTTTGGTTAGACAAAGAACTTATCTAGCTAGATGGTACAAAAGAAGCTCTGAAGATCTAAGGGAAAATTTGTTTAGGTCTAAGCTAGTCAAGCTCCGTAGATCTCAAGATCTCATAATTTGAAAAGGTCTAAAGAAGTGGCCCAATTCTAGCCAGATGACCTGTATCCATGGGCTTGGTAGCAACATGGTAGAGTATGTTATTTCCGATATCCCTTTATACAACGTAATAATAAATTTTGACATCTTAAATGAGCACGAGCCTCACCCGAAACATAGAAATTTGATTATAATTCTCAATTTTGTCATCCATACAGATCCCATAGAAGATAACCATTATAGAAAAAAGAATTTAATCTTTGATAGAAATAAAAATGATGTTCTTCTAAATGAATTAAAAATTAATTTGCTTCCTCTATCTAGTATAAACAACATAGAATACCTCTATCATAAGTTTACTACAACCCTCGCATATTCTATTAACAAGTTCTTAATTATAAAAGAAATAGAAAAACCAACCCTTGTTATGACAAATATTCTAAAAGTGTGAGGAGAGAAATTAAGGAAGTTGTTGATGAGTCTCTTAAAATTGGCAAGATAAAAATATACAAAGACCTAACTAAAAGAAAAAAAATACAGTATATTCATAAAAGACAAGAAAATCTCTTACACCTCTCTAAGGTAGCTCCTCAGAAATTCTAGAGGCAAATTCTAACTAGAAAAAATAAAGATAATAATAGAATTTCTTTACACGACTGTAATTCTTAACTTAAAAAACTTTATGAATCCCAAATGCCATAGATAACTTTGAAAACTTGCTCACAACAGAAGAATTTTTCTGATTAGAGGAAATAGATTTTGGGGCTAAGTGCTTGAAAATGGAAAAGATAAGGACATTTAAGGTTACCAGGTAGAAATCTTAAAAATTGGAGGTCTTGTCGTCATCCCTCACATCCACAAGATTTTCAATCAAGTGGTCAAGCAAGGGTTCCCTAAACCATGGACTCAGAGTCTCATTATTCCTATTTTTAAAAGTGGGGATACAAATAACCCCTCTAATTATCAGACAATTATGATTAGCCCTCTCTTAGCCAAGTTATATGTTATTATTTTGGAAAAGAAGATGAGCATATGGCTTGAAAGTGAAGGTAAGCAGGTTAAAGGCCAAGCAGGTTTTATAAGGCAACACTCAACAACATACCACCTCATTACTCTTAGGATCATTGTGGAGGAATTTTGTAATGATAAATCCAATCTATTTAGTTGCTTTGTGGACTTTAGAAAGGCCTTCAATATTGTGCCTAGAAATAACCTATGGAATATATTAGAAGAGCTAAAGGTTCCTTTCGAGTTGAGAGATAATTCTATAAGGTTATAAGAGAATGTAATTGCCAATTTTAAGAGCAATGATGGGTGGTAGAAAGATATTAAGTGTAATATTGAAGTTAAAATATGTTTCCCCCTCTCCCCTAACCTATTTGGAATTTACATCGACAAGCTAGAAGGTTGTTTAGAGAAAGTAGGTTGTGCTAGCACAATGTTAGCTGGAATAGTCATCATCCTTCTTCTCTATGCTGACGATATTATTCTCTTGGGAAGGTGCCCATCTGATCTTGATAAGAAAATAAGACTTCTTAAGGATTTCTACTCGACCATGGGTATGCATTTTAACATTGACAAAACAAAATTTATGATTATCAAATCCAAGAAGGACACTTACGCTAATTTTTTGTATGACAATAGCCACTTGGAGGAAGTGTCTACCTAGGAATTGATATCATCACAAGCTCAATGGAAACTATAGCATTTAGAAAATGATTAATGGAGGGTGGAAAGTTTTTTTTGTGTTGAAAATAATTGTAAAGTAGCAAACCTTGTGATGTGGGATAAAAAGAAGCTCATCTTTGAAAATTTAGTTACTCTTTTTATCTTGTATGTATGTGAGGTTTTGGGTTGCAACATCTCTAGAGAATCCTGTAGAAATATTGAGAAAATATAGAAGCGTTTTATAACATAAAACCTCAAAATTAAAATAAATACACCCTATCCTATTCTCCTTATATAAGTGGGCCTTTCCCCTATCGAGAGCCTAGCTATGACTAGGCTCCTGTTGTAAAAGCAAAAAATCAATAACATGGGAGACCATACACTTCCTAAGCTAGCTTTAAATTCCAGCCAAAACCACCTAAGGCTCAAACGATGTTGGTATAAAGATACCAAGGCCTGGTTAAACCATTGTGGGATCAACGAAAATTTTATATTAAAAAAATATTCATAACACTAAAAATATTGTTACTTGTAATTTTAAAGATAAAATGTGGTGTGAGAAAGATTTAGAAGCTAAAAGAAAATTTAGATATTATAAGGAGGTCATCAACCCTACTCTAGAAGATCAAAAGTATTTCTCTATTTTAACTAGCTGAAAGGAAAAAATTAATATAGCCAAGATAAGATCGAACTCTCATAAGCTCTATAGTGAGACACATTGTTGGGAGGTTTCTAAAAAACCATGGATGGAAATGATCTGCCAGCTCTGTGAGAATATAAACACTGAGGATGAAAATTACTTCCTCCTAGAGTGCCCTGCGTACACCCACACTAGATCTCAGTTTCATAATCTTTGTTGCAATACCGACCTTCATAGCCTTTTAACATGTCCTAATTATAGTGAGGTCAGGACACTTCTCTCAAAGATATTTGAACATAGGAGTTTCTTTAAGTTTGATAGACCAATTGGATTGTTGTTATCTTCTATACTGAAGTTCAATTCAATTCCTTGATAGTGATATAATGATGAAAATTATTGTTATAATCACTAGTTACTTGTAAAAAAAATATAAATGAATAATAATATTTAAAATTAATCATATTAATATAAAAGAAAATCCATATTTGAAAAATAATAATAGGTTTTTTTGAAAGAGTAATTATGTAGATTTAGTATATCATAAATTTAATATGGAGATAACAATGTTTTACCCACATTCATTTTTTTATTTGCAAAAAAGAGTAAAGTGGTGTACTATTAAATTATTTATTTTAGAATATTAATTTTATAATTACATATTAAAAATATTTTTTTAATTTTTATTAATTTTGATGAATTAAAATATTAACCATTTAATAATTAAAACATGGAATGAAAAATATAATGACAAGTTTATAAATTAAATACTTGTTAAATATCTATTGGAATGATGTTATGAAGCATTATGTAAATATATTATCGAAGATTCAACTATCTAGATTTATTATAAATATGTGGTAATCTCCTAAGGCAATGGGGTAGCTCTTAGAGTCCATTTTACTTTTACTGCTCTAAATATAGAGCTAATCTTGGAAAAACGAGAAAAGAAGAAAGGCCCAAGAGGTTTTAGATACTAAAAGAGGAGTTTGAAAGTTTGGTGTAGAAAAGTATCAAGTTGGAAGGCTAGTGAGATTTATCTAAGACTTAGACTAGAGCTGGTAGTGACCAAGTGGTGTGACAAGCATAAATATTCTCTTTATTTTTTTGAGTGTGAAGTTGGTTAGGGGGGAGCACCAAAAGCAGGTCCGATACTCACAGGTTGGGAGGAGTATCTTAATTTCTATGTGACCTGTAACCGGGCACTTGAATTTTGCAGATAAGTACTTAGAACCTAGTATGACTGACAATGTTCATGTTTAGAATTATGTGAAAGGGTTTAGAAGATAAGGAATTCCTATTTTTTAATCAAATTTATGTCTTTATATTTTTCTCTTTTCTCTAAGGATGACATATAGCATAATAAAAAATGGAGCAGAACAAAGATCGAAGGTTTACGCTATGTAAGATAATTGTTGGCATACTATGAGTGTATAGACTTGAAATATCCATGACAGTAATAAAATCAGAATCATATACATAAATTTGTAAATGTACATGTAACACCAATGGAACGAGAATAAACATTACAATAAATCTATACATATAGATTTTGCGAAAATACACATAAGTGTAACCAACGATCATAAAAAAACCAAACTCCCACAAAATAGTCTTGAGCTAGTGACTGGTCGAGTCCTGTGCAATATGAAGATGAGGAACCAAACATAGTCATGTGTGAAAGTCTATTTGTTTTTAGAGAATTACTCACAAAACCATAATAACCATTATTTACATGAAACAAAACATGCGTAAAAGGAATATGTAGTTTGGGCATGTATTAGTAAACAAATATTTCAATTCGCAATGGTGTGAAGAACATTATCAGACATATTTCAAGCAAAAAAGAAGGAACTTAACATTTTATTTCTGGCTCAGAGTTGGAAATTCCTTAAATAAGGCTATTAAAAGAGCAACAATACATTAACTCAAACCCTATTCCATAAGCCATGACTCATAACCAGTGCTCTTGGAACCATGCCAAGGAAGAATAAACACATCAATACACTATATCAAGTAGATAACCACACCTAGAAGATGAGCTTATGTGTCTTCGGTTGGGAGCACCATGCTCGTTTCTAGCTCACCTACAATACATGAATACTGGGTTGAACTTAGCCCATCATATTGGTAATAAGGGTCAAACCCTGAACTATAACAAAGGAAAACTAAGTATGAGCCATGAAGGAAAGTACTTACCCGTTTCAAGGGTTGTCATCAAATAAGGAGGCCTGGGCTGTATGCATCTCTGGGCGTGAATGTTCGAATAACCTACAGGGTGTTCTTGAGATTTAGCTCAGATTCAATTGTAGTAACAAAATAACTAGAATGACCTAAAATCTTAGCTCAAAAAACACGATTTAGACCTTACCCGGTGAAACGCTTCTGACACTTAGTTCTGTCAGTGACCAGCCTTGTCCTTGTAGTGTTCCAGTTGTGGCAATGAAAGGGATTATCGTAGAAACACATACATAACCTTCTAAATGAAATCCCGACGTTATTGCATAGAAAGTCGAAGTATCGAGAGAATGAAAAAATGAATGAGATCAGGAGTGAGGGAACAAAGGGTGGTTACTCACTAACCCCCAACCATCAACCAACACTGTTGATCTAACGTAAGACAACCGTCGATGAAGGGGCGATCCTAAGAAGCATAACAACCGTTGATTGAAAACTTAATGAATGGGTAGACGACCATGAAGAGCGTCGAGAAAGATCCAGTATCAGGTAAAAGGACCGAGCCTTAATGGCCCCATTACAAGTTCAATAAAATCACCAAACAATATGAATGCACATGTGAGGAACACATAAATGAACCAAATGTGTGACCATCCCTAAGTTTACAACATTTAAAATGACAAAAAATGGAAACACAAATAGTCAGAGGCATGTATAAAGGACTTAAAACTATATCATAGTGAGTATATATTAGTTTTACAATCCAATCATATTGTTTTACATATTCCAAAGTGTATTATGTACTAGATATGCAATTACCATGGTTCAAGTAACTTCCTTAAATTTGTTTTTTTTTTTCATTTATTAATGTGGCAATGAAATGGGAACATTACATATGTTCATTTAGGAATTTTCTATTCACTATAAAGAGAGATTATAGGGGAATTTTCTATTCACTATAAAAACAAATAAATCTAAAAGAAAGATATTAATTTCTTGATTAATAATTCAAGTACAATAATTAACATAATTAATCCAAAAAAAATTCAATTAGGAAATGTAATTTAGTAGTTAATAAAATTACATAAAATAAGAAAGGAAAGGAAAATATAGACTAAATAAGATATACAAAAGAATGAAAAACAAAAATCAAATCAAATGAAAAAATAAAATAAAAATGAAGTAATTAATAAATTCCAAATAAAATATAAAAATAAAGAAAATACAAAATTAAATTATGATAAAAAAAATCAATTCAAATAAAAAAATTAGCAAGGAAAAGGAGAAAGGAAAAAATCAAATAAAAAAGAAAAATGGCAGAAAAAATTGAAACATCTAATATTCCTATTAGATAGCCTATCCTTATTCTTTGTCAAAATTTAGCAACTAGTCAAAAGCACTTTTATACAAGCTTTGGGTGTGGGTAAATTACTATGGATATACAGAAAATAATTGTAATATAGTTTCCTTTGGATTTGGGATTGTTCAATGAAAATATTTAATTTAACTTATTTTTTATATTACTTTTAATATTTTATTTAGAAAAAAATTCTAAGAAATTGATATTATTAATTAAGAAAATACAATTATTAATATGATTACTTCAAAATGACCCGAAATAAGTAAAAGGACAGTTCTCATTGTATTTTGATAATTCTTAAAAGTTACATAATGTATCAAAAAGGAAAATGCAAACTAAATTAAATAGAAATAAAAATTAAATCATATAGAAAATTAAAATAAGAGAAAAACATTTGAAAATTAGGAAATAAATGTAATTTGATAATCCATGGAGACTAGATAGAAAAAATAAATAAAAATTAATATTAGGAAAGAAAAAAAAAAGAAATTATAATATCTTAATTAAGAAAAGGAAACTAAGTGAGAATGAGTTGTATTTTAGATCTTAGAATTTTATGATTCATAATGATAATTATATTGTCTTGTCTATTAAACATATTATTAAAATTTGGTCGATGTTTCCAACTATTTAATGTGGTTTATCTTTTGAGATAAAGGTGAAAAGAAAACTATGTTTAAATAGCATAGATGCATTTGGTTCCATTAGCTATTAGTAATTAGATGTTTTAACTACTAATTTTTAATAGGTAATTAATAATTTCTAATGGCTAACTTTAGAATGAGATAATATTTAAACTATTAGATTGATTGATTTCTCACAAGAAGATAAACCACATTAAATAATTTAAAGGTCCTTCAAATTTTAATAATGTGATTAATCCCAAAAAAATCTAATTATAGTTATGTGAATTGTTATATAAATATAAAACCATGAAATAAATTATCCAAAATGAAAATGAAAATCATTCGTTTATTTAAGATTTTCTTGCAAAATATAAGCGGTTTTGGTATGTATGATTTTCTGGTTTAGGATTCTAGTGCAAAATCTACATGTTTTTTGTTGGTTTAATTTAGTGGTATTTATAAATCAATCCGTTTAATTTTAGTGATATTTATAAATCTATATTAAATGTGTAGGTGAGTGTCCTAACTTGTATATAAATTTGCTAAATTTACTTTATTGGTACAAGAATCTATGGTGAGCTATAATCTTATGGATTCCTTCTTGGTTAATTTTGAGCGAACAAATAAAAAAATATAAAACTCCAGATTTTCCTATAAGATAGAATATCCAGGAATATTGTCATCCATTCTGGAAAATTTATATTCAGAAAATATTTCTTCTATCATCCAATGCGAATTGCAATAGCTTAGAACTACCCCAAGAAAACTTAACTTGCGTCCCTAATTGCCTCGAAGATAATTCCGTCTACGTGAAATATCATTCAACATTTCGCTTATTTTTAAACATCGTGGCTAAAGAATTGCAAATTTGTGTAGACCGTGTTTTTCTCGGAGGGGCCTTCGTCACCTCATACCAAATTTGATCGTTAGAAATCCAACCGACATAATGAAACTTAACAAAACTCTACGGTCATACCAAGATTGATCCGTTAGGATTCAACGGCCATAATGAAATTATTCGAAAGTTTGAATGTTCCATTACGTTCTGCGCTGAAAAAATTTAAATCGCTTCAATTGTGGTTGTCCATTTCATCTTATCTTCAGACGTAGCCGTTAATAAGATTGTTCCAATAGGATACAAAGGATATAATGAAATTATACCGAAAGTTTGAATTTTCCTTTCCCTCCCATCTTGTGGAGGAAAGTAAATGCAATTGACAATAGCCGTTGGAAGAGAACAAGGCTAACCCACTAGCAACGCCTGTGAAGGAAATGTCCAAAAGGTAAAAGGTAGACATTTGCACTTCAAATGAAGATTGCATATCCGTTCAGGGTAACGGTTCATGGTCTTCGTGGGAAGATTGAATATCTCTTTGGTTTTAACCATTAATCATATCGAGATCGTTTGTTGTTTGTTTAAAAAAATCTTGTTCAGGAGATCCAACTTATATACCCTTTTCACTAAATACATCTAAATTTTCCTTTCCTTCAGTTGACTTAGCGCTTTGTGAAATTTGAAGTTGGTTTGTACACATGGTGGTATTCCATTTTTAAGGATTAAGTCACAGATTAAGAGAAAGATTGACCTCGTTTTCATTTGTTTATATTTAATTCTAACCTTAAAAAACGGTAAATAAATGAAAAGGCCTTATTTTTATAATAATGAGTAAATATATTTTAAATTATTATTATTTTGATTAGAAAATAAATTTATTGATTCGATTTTTTATTATCATTCCAGCTATAAGATATTTTCTGGAATTACGTTGTGGAGTTGGAATTTTTAGAACGTTTTTATCTTTGCACTCTTCATGAATAATTACAGAGCCCCTCTACAGACATTGACGTCGGTAGTGTTGGAATTTCTGAATATTTCGAACACACATGGAGAATAGAGATTCTTCTCTGCAACACATAGTTTCAGATATATATAAAAAAATTTGCTGGCTCGACAAAGATGGGATAAACTGTTTCTATTCCATTAACAAAGAAAATATTACAAAATGATGGAGTTCTTCCTCCTCTGAAGGAATTTACAAAATGAGTGTTTGACAACTTCAACACGCAGTGCTCACAAATCTTCTGACTCTCTCAGAACGCACATATAGTGCTTTACAAACGAACTGTATTTTTGTCTACGGACACACAATCTCTCTCTCTGCTGCGCTTACTCTCTCTGTCCCTGTGTATTGCATAATTAATAATCCTTCAGACTTTTTTCATTTATATGTGGCACGACAACAAACAAAAAAAATAAAACAAAACTATTAAATTATATTACTGCATACAAAACATAAACCAAAGTTAAAACTTTTTGTCCCGACGATCAAACGAGACATTAATAAAAAATTAATATGCGAATGGTGGCGCCTACGTCGGAGATCGCATAGGGGGCTACGAGCGGTTCAAGTGTTGTATATAAGTCATGCACTTGCGATGAGCGATGAGCGATGTTTGGTAGGGACCACATCGCATTGATGTGAGACAAACATTTCAGTAGAGTGGAACGATGGACGATATGTGATGTGCGATGGCTGTGGGGACCACATCGCATCATAGGTGAGACGGAAGACCATGCTATGGTGCGGAGCAATGGCGATATGCGATGTACGATATTAGCGCATTGCATCACGGCTGGAGATGTAGAGCCTTGTGGAGGTGCGGATGGAACATGCGATGAGCAATGTTCGATGTGCATTGATTGGTCCACGTGTTGGCTGAGCTGGCAGAGGGACACGACTTCCTTGTGACTCCAATTCAAAACTCTGGCGCGTAAACAAAAGATGCCATTTGGTTGGTGCGGGCTTTAAAGCCTCGATTTGACTATGTTTAAGACTAGTGTTGTTGCGTGGTTTAGTCCAAAGATTCTTCAATTCCTTCTCTGCAATGGTGGCTGCGCCCATACCAAAAATCATCCTTACAATTTTGTTGATCCTTTGTTAAATGCACGATGCTGTGCACTCAACCAAATTTGCCCCTGTTGTACTTTCATTCATTCTCCTGCACAGTGTATTGCAGGTGAATTTAACATTTTCAGTACTCCCCCTTAAATTCAGCTGTTGGGTTATTAGTCATACCGATGCATTTTCTAAAATATTCAAAACGCTTTTGCCCCAATGGTTTTGTCAGAATGTCTGCAAATTGTTCTTCAGTTCTGCAATGTTTCAAAATTATTTCTCCATTGTTCACTAGCTCCCTGATGTAGTGAAACTTGGCATCTATGTGTTTCATTTTTTTATGAAACACGGAATTCTTTAACAATACTATGGCTAAGCTATTGTCAGAATAAATCACTGTGCCCTTTACCTGTTCATGAAACAAGCTCCTCAACATTCTCCTCATCCAACTTCTTGACACGCTACTGTTGTAGCTGCCACATACTCTGGTTCTGCTGTAGACAATGCCACAATTGGCTATTTCTTAGAAGCCCATGAAATGGCTCCTGAACCCATAAGAAAAACATAACCAGATGTACTTTTCCGGTCATCTATACTTCCAGCCCAATCACTGTCATTATATCTAATTAATTTAGAATTTTCCAAAGTGGTAATATAGAATTCCATACCTTTTAGTTCCTTTCACATACCTCAGAATTATTTTTGCTGCTTGCCAATGTGCCTCCTTAGGCCTTTCCATAAATCTGGAAATCAAACTTACGACATGCATAATGTCCGGCCTAGTTGCAGTCAAATACGTGAGGTTGCCAACTATGCTCTTGTACAAACTAGGATCAAAATCCTTGTTGTTGTCCTCTTTGTTGAGTTTCAATCCCTTTACTGTGGGAGTAATTGTTTCCTTGCAATCCTGCATGTTAAATCTTTCCAAAACTTCATTTACATATTTATCTTGGGAAATAAAAATCTTATCTTCATTTTGCTCTACTTCTATTCCTAAGAAGTATCTCAGAAATCCCATATCAGTCATTTCAAATTCATCCTTCATGACTGTTTTAAAATTCTCAATGAGTTAATCATCATTACCTGTGAAAATTACATCATCAACATACAAGACAACAATGAGCATCTTACCATCTTTCTCCTTGATGTATAATGTGGGTTCTCTTTCACATTTCTCAAACCCATTTTCTAGTAGATAGGCATCTATCCTACCGTACCATGCTCTTGGTGCTTGCTTCATCCCATAAAGAGCTTTCTTCAATCTGCAAACTTTGTGCTCTTGGCCTTATTTCTCATAGCCGAGAGGTTGTTCAACATAAACATCTTCCATTAAAACTCCATTCAGGAATGTTGATTTCACATCCATTTGGTAAACCTTCCACTTGTGTTGTGCTGCTATGGAAAACACTGCTCTCACGGTTTCCATTCTTGCAACTGGTGCAAAAGTTTCGTCGTAGTCTCTTCCATGTTGCTGCATGTAGCCTTTGACAACAAGTCTGGCCTTGTGCCTTTCAATATTACCTTCAGCATTGCTCTTGGTCTTATAGACCCATTTCACTCCAATGACTTCCTTGCCATTTGGGATATCAACCAATTCCCATGTTTTGTTTTTCTCTATTGCATTCATTTCTTCATCCATAGCATCTATCAATTTCTTATCTTTCACTACATCCTCAAAATGAATAGGATCATCAACATGACAATACAGTGCAAATAAAGAGTTCATACTTTTATGTGATGCTTCTTGCTCATAGATTTCATTCAAATTTCTGAATCTAGTTCCTCTTTCGCTTGGTGTACTTGTGCTTGAGGAAGCACTCAAATCAGTTCCTTGTGGTGTGCTTGGAGAAGCACTGCTTCCACTTCTCAAGGGTGTTCTCATTCTTGCTTGAGGTGTCCCTTGCTGTCCTTGTGTTGGTGGAGGTGGCGCTACTAATGAGGTTTTCTTTTCAGCCACATCTTCCTCATCATCATCATGAGGCAAACATCTTTTATCATTGATTGTTTTCTCAATTCTTCCATCCCATGCTTCTTCTTCAATGAATTGCACATCTCTGCTTATAACAAACTTCTTGGTTGATGGGTTATACAATCTATATCCCTTGGATTCTTCACAGTATCCAAGAAATATTCACTTCTACTCCTTACTGTCCAACTTCTTCCTCAGCTGATCTGGAGTGTGTGCATAAGCCACACAACCAAAAACTCTCATGTGGGTGACTCCTTGTTTTATGCCACTCCATGCTTCTTCCGGAACTCTGTTCATTACAGCTTTGGTTGGGCATATATTCATGATATATGCTGCACAATTTGTAGCTTCTTCCCAATATTCATTTGGAAAATGTTTTTCCTTTAGCATACTTCTTACCATATCCATGATGGTTCGATTTTTCCTTTCAGCAACTCCATTTGTTGCAATGTGTGCCTAGTTGTAAATTGCTTGTGTATATCATTTTCTCTGCAAAAACACAGAAATTATTTTGAGATATACTCACCTCCTCTATCAGTCCTTAATACTTGATACGCTACCCACTTTGTCTCTCCACAAGAGCTTTAAAGTGTTGAACTCTTAGTTAAACTGAGAGGGGGGAGGAGGGGTGAATCAGTTTAACACATTCATGGACTTTTAAAACTTTCCTCTAAACTTGTTTTCACCTTCATTTCATGATCAACTTATTACATAATGTAATAACAATCTTAATACGTGAGCAGCAAGTATTAAACAGATTAGATAAACCATATCAACACATAAACATCACGCATATAGACAACAGATATAAGTGGAAACCCAAAAGGGAGAAAACCATATATTATTATTGTTGTGATACAAAGGCAAGCTCCAACTCCCTCTCACCACTGATGTTTTGTAGACTCCAACCCACAGGAGGCTACTACCTCAATTCTGCAAGCTACAACTTGCAAGGAAGCTCCAACTCCCATCTATTTTCTGCAGGCTACAACCTATAGGAGGCTCCTACCTCAGCCAGCTACAACTGACATCTATCAAGCTACAACTTGATATGGAAGCATCAACTTCCTCACTCTTTCATAAAAAACACATGTTGATTTACCTTGATATCAACTATGTTTTGTTCCTTCTTCATTATTGTCCACCAGCTTTCATATCTGCCTTATATCATCTTTGAATCTTCACAGCTTCTCTATTTTCTCCTCCTTCTTCTTACCCTCTCTGCCTCATTTCTCCATTATCTAACCTCTCTATGCATATGTTTGTAAGATCATTTATGGAGATCACCTCATTACTGTTTGCATTCCACAAGGAATTCGAAATGAACAGCCATGACTCTTTGCCTTCCACCTTCTCATTTCTTTTTCATCTCGTTCAAAAGAATATAGTAATATGTACATATTTTAGTTTTACAGTGGAGTTTTGTTTGCCTATGGAGACTTGCCTTTGCATCACATACAATAAAAATAATTTTAAATCACTTACATTCACATTTACAGTTACATAAATAAATTTCATTCAGCCCTTTTTTGGCCCTTGGTTTGTTGTGCGTTTGTCTTTTTTGCTGTTGTCACTAGGCTTTTTAGTTTCTATTGTTATATTGTGATTGATCTTGATGGCGGGTCACCCTACGAAACCCACATTCTCATTCTTGTGCATGTAAAATGCATATCCAATTTATGTTTTAAATCTGGCAACTTTTTCAATATGCGGAAGCCTGTATTCCATTTTATAAATTCAATGGTTAAAACCATAGAATGGAAAACCCCATTATAACGTTGACTCCACGCATATAAAAATTCTCCTCAATCACCCTTTTCTAAATATTCAAAGTGACCATTTGACTTTGGTCTAATCACAAAGTATAAACTTTGTTCTCGCAACCCAATTATCATAAATATGGTTCTACTTACTACGCCTCATGGAACGTTTCATTGTATACTTTGGGTTGGATTAAAACCCCTTCGCCACTTGTGTTTTTCATAATGAATTTATAATAGAAATCAACTTTAAACCTGTAAAACTTACCATTCGAAATATATTATGTTCTAGACCCACAACAATTAACACACCATCATGTCTGCCCATCCAACGGCGTTCGCACAATCCATCTGAAATGTATATAATCTAATGCCTATCGCATTACAAAGGTGCAAAAGTGTTAATTCCTCCAACTCATGCGATAAAAGTTGTGTTAACAAACCGACAACTTTCCCCTGCGAATGCCCTTGGATCTTCTGCCCTCAAGATCGGATGGAAATCACATTTTTTAAGAACTGAACTTTAACTCAAAAAAAAAAAAGTGAAACAGGCAGTTTTAAATTACCGCCTTATGCCACGTGTTGGACGCTGACCTATATCGCGTTATTTTTTGTGAAACCATTTACCATTTATGAAGAGTGCAAGACTGCTGGTTTTGATTCTCAAAACTTCCTTTACTATTCTGACTTCCTCTTTGCTCAAGGTTCCGTTTCTTTCACTTTAATAGTAGTCAGTCTTTTCAAAAATCCTAGCATAAGGTTGGATTAAAATAACTCTCGACCTATAGGCTTTATACATTACAACAATAGTCATATTCGAAACCCACTTTACCAACTTAATCTCTGATTTATAATCGAACCCGATTCACAATCTTCAAGGTTCGAATTGGCCTTAAAATCACCATACTAGTTTCTTATTTATTGACTCATATTTTACGTTATAAAATTAACATAATTTTATAACTACCCATTCATTGATTTACACCATATCATATGGCCCACACACGGCATTCACATTCATTCCTTTCAAAGGTTCAACTTCGATTAACAGTAGTTAATAACCAATTACCAACACGATAGTTCAACTGGGCCCCAACATCCTCACCTTGCTTATCGACTATGCAACTTCGCTTGTCATCCAACGGTCAATCTTGTCTCACGCTCCAACAATACTTTGGGCGCACATCCAAGAGCTAGCGCGCAACAAAAATGCACGAGTCTTAATCTTAAAAATTTACGGAACAAAAATGGTATTTGATTAACTACTTTTGCCATGCATCAATCAAGTAACGATATCGCGTTCTAAAAGGGATTTCTGCTTACCATTTTTTAAACTGCGCGAGACCACCGGTTTGTTGTTCCAAAACCACTCTTCTATATGTCGCTTCTTGTTCCACTTTCGTTAACTCAAGGTTCTGCTCCACTTCAAACTGTGCCATCACATACCTCAGGATCTTGGCATTTCTCGTTTCGTTGCTATGACTCGAAATAGGCCAGGTTTCCAGCCTCCAACCCTCTTCGACACACAGACCGTGCATGATTGTTTCTCTATATTCAGTTACTGTGGTACAAATCCATCGTTATGAATACAATTAAATCCTCATATGTGGCTTCAAAGCCCAGGCTTGTATTCACTGTATATATACAACCGGGTGTATGACCCTCCTTTGAGATCGAATCTCCTTACATCTTTCAAGACCAAACCCTTGTTACATAGATTCGAGAGGTTATCTCTCTTCCATCTTATCAATTCAATCTATGATCGATGTATATAGAATTACCATCAGTGTTCAATATTAACACACAAATTCAATAGGTGAATGTTCCCCTTCGCACCACACACATTCTTTACAAATGTGGCTTGCACGTAGAATGACAGAATTCTCTATCCCACTCAATTCGTTTGTACATTTACTCAGTCTTTCCAAAGATATATAAACAAACCCTTCAACTTAAATACGTCCCAAAAAATTATATGGATTTTCTTCAATTATATGCATAACACCATTTAAAACCCCAATTACAGACTTTTTCCACGCATTATTCAATCAATCAATGTACATATATTTTCAAAACAGATTCTTTCATATATAAAATGAATTTACTTACAAAGCATCCTTGTCTTTGGCCAGATTTTCAAATAAATGGCGCTTTCAACCTCACTACTCTGCCTCTAATTCCTCTGCTGCTTTTGCTTCAATTCTTTACCTTTGTTTCATCTACTTCCTAGGCTGCCTCTTTTTGTTGCCCTTGATGCCTCTGCTCCTTGTCTGTCTCCTTTTCCTTATTGTTGGTTCTTCTTTGTTATTTTTCCTTAGTGATAGTTCAGGTGCTACTCCTTTCTTCTCCTTTGCCATCAATGACAATATTTCCAATAGTCTCCCCCTTTGGCATTGATGGTAATACTCCAGCAATACTCCAATACTTCCTTAGGACTTCCTCCCCCCTTCATTCTGAAAGGTGTGTTTTGTCTTCCTCTACCTATCTTCTTTTTCTTGCTTTTCCTCCCCCTTTGACATCAATGGCAAAGGGTTGCACATCTCTTAGTGTAGGTTCTATATTTTCATTTCCTCTCTCTGAGTTGTGTTTAGGCCCTTCTTCTTTTGACTTTATACCATGCTGCTCTAGACTGGTGTACACGAGTTGTTGAGAGAACACTTTTGAGAATTATTGAACTTGTATATACACAGTAAGTTGATACCATCCCAAAGCACATATTCCTTGCACTTGTATAGAGTGTAGGTGATGATAGAACAACCATATATAATATGAATTATATAATCAGAGATGCATCATTGGACCAAAACTAAAATACAGAGAATGCTTCAAATATACTTTAGTCTCTTATATGATCTTCATTAGAAATGCATATCTGTTGAGGGAGATCGTAGATTGAATATGTGTTCTTCTGAAATACACATCTGCAGTACAACATCTGTTCAATTATGATGATGCCAATATATCTTTTATAGCTGTGGTTCACCTTTCCTACCTGTTGGTGGTGATATGAGCTAGGATGCTGACAAGGATATTACACTTAATAGCTTAAAGGTCCTTGTTACTGATGTGAACAATGAATCAACCCAGAGCTTAAAACTTATTATGAGATTATATGAAATCTTTCAGTCTAAGAGACCAAATGACTTTACTGCTTGTACAATGTACTTTCAAAAACAAACCGTTGAGGCTAGATACATTCAATGTATTGGTTAGTATCACTTATCAACAATGCAATTTTATTTATGACATAAGGGGGTATGTATGTCAATGACCAATCTCTCTTTAAAGGTGAATTACTAGCAAATCATTTATGCCGAAGTAGGGTTTAGATGAATTAATAACAGACTTTTGAGCTTCAACTGTAAGATTAACACAACTAGTTCCGATACTTTAACTGTTTTATCATGATGATCTTCATCAAAACATCTTCAAGTTGTTTAATTGAAATCTCAACAAACAGACTTCACACGGTTTTATGACTGATCTTGAGAAAGAGGCCTTGAAGATATATCTGTACTAACTTGAGGAAGGCATGCAGTTATATCTAGAAATAGATATTGCTTCAATGCTCAATATACTACTTCAAGTGTAAACAAGATAATGATCCTTTTTCACTATTATTGACCTTTTCATGCTTTAGTAATGCAGATAACGCTGGGAAGACTACCTTGATGTACTTCTAATCTTGAGGACCTGTATCATACCACTGCTCCATTGATGACACTTGGTATTCTGTTGATAGGCAAACTGCTTGATCCAAATACCAATTGATACTAATTTGATAGACTATGCAGTAATTTCACTTCAGCTCGCACATGCACCCATAGTTAAGACAACATTCATGGTTTCTACTATTGATCTTTCCACCATTCTCAACAATAATCATCAATATACTGAATCTAATCTTGGCATCATTAACCTTTTTCTTATTCAGTCATTCTGGTTTAAAAGAATGTCACTGCATTTTCCTTTCTAGGACTGCTCCAGAATCATTGCTGCTTTATATACAATTCAACCGTTCTAAGATAATTATCTTCGAGAAGACATCTTCAATTTCTTTACTTGGAATCTTCATGGGCAGACCAATAAGAGATTTGTCGCTTATTTAACTGCATTCCTCCAAGGGGACTTTTCATAGATGAGGTAATGACATAATTATGATAGGAACTTATCTTACTCGTCCTTCTTAATGTGATTCATTGTTAATTCTAGCAGTATGATGCACAATGTGATCATCCTTTATGGGATTTTCCAGTTCTGTAGCTCGAAACATAATTTTTGTGATTTTAACCATTCATCACTTAATGTGTTGATGTCTTCTTAGCTTAAATGTTCATGGCTGATGTTCTCTCTACTACCATGGCTTCTTGTTTCCTTCTCTTCTTCCATCAATCTGTCAGCTATTGAATACTTTAGATAATCTTCTTCCTCTATAGTTCTCTGTTAGATAAATTGTCCTTTCCCTTCCTGATCTTATAGTTGTTCTCATTCCATGGAGCTCTTCTTAGACTACTTTCATGGGGACTATTTATGAATTGCTCTCCCCCTGGGATGTTGCTTCATATCTATCACTGGTTGGATATTTGCGTTGCTTCCTAGAGAAACTCCCCTGAGACTATGATAGACTCATTATGTTATTGAGGTAACAGGCTCCCCCTTTCTCTTTTCCTTCCATACTTTATTTGGGTTCTTCATAATGTCTGCACTTCTTTTTGATTCATAGTTTTGTTTGATTTGATTAGATTCCATCATCTGTCTAGAGTTCTTTAATGTATATGGTAGTTTACAATATTTTTCTTTGTGACCAAGCTTGAGGCATACATAACATCTTATTTTACCAAGGTACGCTTGAGCTGATGTATAATATTTTATGCTCCCTTTTGAACATAATTTACATTCAACAAGTTTATGTCCAAAATTATTGCAAGCATAACAGTAGCCATGGAAATGATTTATGTACCTGGTGAGCGGTTGTCCTTTCCATTTGTTTTCTTGAGGTACTCTTCTCATTTGCTGCATCTTTTGCTGGTTAAAGTTGAGATGCCTTGTCTTACAATGTGCTGCAATATGTCCTGGTTTATGACAAGAGAAACATGTGATATTTTTCATAGGAGGAAAGAACCTCCTTTGACATCTTCCAAATTTGTTCAATTCATCCTTAGGAGCATATGAGCCTTTAGCATTTGATTGTTTCATCCTCTCATTCTCTCTCCTTTCATGTTGCTGCTTGTTTCTATTTGTTTCTTTACAAATCATGTTCTTGCTGGCTTCTACTTCTGTAGGAATCTTATGAGCTACTTCATTATCCTTTACAACTTTTACAAAAATGATATTCCTGTTATCTTCCACCTTGGACTTACTTTTTTCTCCTTCATGGCCTATCCTAGTCTTTATGAGAGGATACCTTTGAGCATTTATAATTTGGTCCAACTGTCCAGAGCTTTTCATTTGCGGAATATTCAAGATTATTTAAATTTGGGCCTTTTCTAATTTCATCCTTACGCTTACCACCTCTTCTTCCAATCTTCCACATTCAAGAATTTTCTCTCTCATTTGTTGCAGTAGAGTGTCTTTTACTTTCCTTGCTTCTTCAAGTTGTGCCTTCAGGCCAACAATTTCTTCCTTATCTTCATATTCTCTCTCATCACATATTTCCACCAATGTCTTAAGGTCTTTGTTTTAGTTCTTCAATCTTTCTATTTCAGTCAAGGCTGTGTCAAGTTTGGATTTTTCCTCAACTATAATTTCTTCATGATACTCACATCCATTCACCCTGGTAGGTATCTCATTTGATTGACCTTTTTCCTTTTGAAAGGAATTTTTCTTCTTCTTCTGGTTTATCTTCTCCTTCTTGATAATGCATCTCCTAGTGTCTACTTCATGCATGAAATGCAATCTATCCTAGATTTCTTTTGTAGAGGTTAGATCCATTATTAAGTTAAAATCCTTGTTATGAAGACTATTATATATCACACATTTTGCCTTGGAATTCCACTGTTGTTCTTGAAACGAGGGAGAGTCTGTGCAGTAGCCATCACATACAAGTTTCCATACCTCAGGTTCATAAGCCATTAAATGTCTTTTAACCTTATCTCTCCATTCAGGAAAGTTTGTTGTATTTAGCATGGGTACATTTTGATAGTCCATGACTCAACTAGATCTCCTTCAAGTTATTAGGCTTACACCAAAGGAACCCACCTTGATACAAATTGTTGAACCCTTAGTTAAACTGAGAGGGGGGGCGGGTGAATCAGTTTAGCACATTCATGGACTTTTAAAACTTTCCTTTAAACTTATTTACACGTTCATTTCATGATCAGCTTATTACATAATGTAACTGCAATCTTAATATGTGAGCAACATGTATTAAGAAAATTAGATAAACCATATCAACACATAAACATCATGCACATAGAAAACAGATATAAGTGGAAACCCAAAAGGGAGAAAACCACATATTATTATTGTTGTGATGCAAAGGCAAGATCCAACTCCCTCTCACCACTGATTGTCTGTAGGCTCCAACCCACAAGAGGCTACTACCTCAATTATGCAAGCTACAACTTGCAAGGAAGCTCCAACTCTCATCTATTTTCTACAGGCTACAACCTACAGGAGGCTCATACCTTAGCAAGGTACAACTGACATCTATCAAGCTACAACTTGATATGGAAGCATGAAATTCCTCACTTTTTCATAAAAAACACATGCTGATTTACCTGGATATCAGCTCTGTTCTGTTCCTTCTTCATTGCTATCCACTAGCCTTCATATCTGCCTTATATCATCTCTGAATCTTCACAGCTTCTCTATTTGGTCCTCCTTCTTCTTACCCTCTGTGCCTCATTTCTCCATTCTCTAACATCTCTATGCATATGTTTGTAACACTATTTATGGAGATCACCTCATAACTATTTGCATTCCACAAGGAATTCAAAATGAACAACCATGACTCTTTGCCTTCCACCTTGTCATTTATTTTTCATCTCGTTCAAAAGAATATAGTAATATGTACATATTTGAGTTTTACAGCAGAGTTTTGTTTTCCTATGGATACTTTCCTTTGCATCACATACAATAAAAATAGTTTTAAATCACTTACATTCATATTTATAGTTACATAAATCAATTTCACTCAGCCCTTTTTTGGCCATTAGCTTGCCGTGCGTTTGTCTTTTCTGCTGTTGTCACTGGCTTTTTCAATTTCTGCTGTTATATTGTGATTGATCTTGATGGCAGGTCACCCTACCAAACCCACATTCTCATTCTTGTGCATGTAAAAATGTCTCTCCAATTTATGTTTTAAATCTCGCAACGTTTTCAATATGCGGAAGCTTGTATTCCATTTTATAAATTCAATGGTTAAAACCATAGAATGGAAAACCGCATTATAACGTTGAATCCACACATATAACAATTCTCCTCAGTCACCATTTTCTAAATATTCGAAGTGACCATTCGACTTTAGTCTAATCACGAAGTATAAAATTTGTTCTCGCAACCCAATTATCATATGGTTCTACTTACTATGCCTCATGGAACGTTTCATTGTATACTTTGGCTTGGATTAAAACCCCTTCGCCACTTGTGTCTTTCATAACGAATTTATAATAGAAATCAACTTTAAACCAGTAAAACTTACCATTTGGCATATATTATGTTTTGGAACCACAACAATTAACACACCAGCATGTCTGCCCATCCAACGGCGTTCGCACACTCCATCTGAAATGTATATAATATAACGCCTATCACATTACAAAGGCGCACAAGGGTTAATTCCTCCAACTCATGAGAAAAAAGTTGCGTTAAAAAAATGAAAAATTTCCCATGCGAATTCCCTTAGATCTTCTGCCCTCAAGATCAGACGAAAATCACATTTTTTAAGAACTAAACTTTAACTTGAAAAAAGAACACGAAATAGGCGGTTTTAAATAACCGCCTTATGCCACGTGTTGGACACTGGCCGATATCGCATTATTTTTTGTGAAACCATTTACCATTTATGAAGAATGTGAGACTGCTGGTTTTGATTCTCAAAACCGCCTTTACTATTCCGACTTCCTCTTTGCTCAAGGTTCTGTTTCTTTCACTTTAATGGTAGTCAGTCTTTTCAAAAATCCTACCATAAGGTTGGATTAAAATAAGTCTCGACCTATAACTCAGGCTTTATACATTACAACAAATAGTCATATTCGAAACCCAGTTTACCAACTTGATCTATGATTTATAATTGAACCCGATTCACAATATTCAAGGTTCGAATTGCCCTTAAACTCACCATACCAGTTTCATATTTATTGACTCAGATTTTACGTTATAAAATTAACATAATTTTATAACTCACCATTCATTGATTTACACCATATCATATGTCTCACACACGGCATTCACATTCATTCCTTTCAAAGGTTCAAATTTGATTAACAGTAGTTAATAACCAATTACCAACACGATAGTTCAACTGGGCACCATCGTCCTTACCTTGCTTATCGACTATGCAACTTTTCTTGTCATCCAACGGTAAATCTACTCTCGCGCTCCAACAATACTTTGGGCGCACATCCGAGGGCTATCGCTCAACCAAAATGCACGAGTCTTAATCTTAAAAATTTACGCGATCAAAATGGTTTTCGATTAACCAATTTTTCCACGCGTCAATCAAGTAACGATATCGCGTTCTAAAAGGGATTTCTGCTTACCATTTTTTAAATTGCGCGAGACCACCGGTTTGTTGTTCCAAAACCACTCTTCTATACATTTCTCCTTGCTCCGCTTTCGTTAACTCAAGGTTCCGCTCCTCTTCAAACTGTGCCATCACATACCTCAGGATCTCGGCATTTCTCGTTTCGTTGCTATGACTCCAAACAGACTAGTTTTCCAGCCTCCAACCCTCTTCGGCACACAGACAGTGCATTACTATTTATCTATATTCAGTTACTGTGGTACAAATCCATCATTATGAATACAATTAAATCCTCATATGTGGCATCAAAGCCCAGGCTTCTATTCATTGTATATATACAACCAGGTGTATGACCCTCCTTTGAGATCGAATCTCCTTACATCTTTCAAGACCAAACCCTCATTACATAGATTCAAGAGGTTATCTCTCTTCCATCTTATCGATTCAATCTATAATCGATGTATACAGAATTACCATCGGTGTTCAATATTAACCCACAAACTCAATAGGTGAATGTTCACCTTCACACCACACAACTTCTTTACAAATGTGGCTTGCACATAGAATGACAGAATTCTCTGTCCCACTCAATTCGTTTCTACATTTACTCAGTCTTTCCAAGGATATATAAACAAACCCTTCAACTTAAATCTGTCCCAAACAATTATATGGATTTTCTTCAATTATATGCAGAACACCATTTAAAACCCAAATTACAGACTTTGTCCACGCATTATTCAATCAATCAATGTATACAATGAATTTTTCCATGCATTATTCAGTCAATCAATGTATACAAACTTTGTCAGAACATATTCTTTCATATATACAATGAATTTTACTTACAAAGCCTCCATGTCTTTGGCCAGATTTTCAAACAAATGGCCCTTTCAACCTCACTACTCTGCCTCTAATTCCTCTGCTGCTTCTGCTTCAATTCGTTGCCTTTGTTTCATCTGCTGCCTGGGCTGCCTCTTTTTGTTGCCCTTGCTGCATTTGCTCCTTTTCTGTCTCCTTTGCCTTGTTATTGGTTCTTCTTTGTTCTTTTGCCTTAGTGATAGTTCAGGTGCTGCTCCTTTCTTCTCCTTTGCGATCAATGACAATATTTCCAACATAAAGTGGCAAAATTTCTCAAACAATTCACTTTTATATTTCAATAAATAAACCCATGTTTTTCTTGTGAAATCATCAATGAAGGTCAACAGATACTGGCTTCCTGATATTGATGGTGTTTGCATTGGTCCACACTAATCTGAATGGACAATTTATAAGGGTGCCTTTGCCCTTATGCTCTTTCCTCATGGAAAGTTTTCTCTATGTTGTTTTCCCAAGATACAACCTTCACAAAGGCTGTCCAGTTTTTCTATCAATGGTAATCCCCTTACCATTATTTTCCTGTGCAAGAAATTCAGACCTCCGAAATTGAGATGTCCAAATCTCAAATGCCATAACCAGTTCTCATCTTTCACTTGCTTTTGAAAGACCTCTTTTGTTACAGCTACTAAATTTCTTCTTTCCTTCAAGTCATCTTTGAGCTTGAGAGGAAACATCCTATTACTAGTCATCTGCACCTCTGCAATGACTTTCTTGCTTGGAGGTATGTCCATAATTGTGCACACATCGTTTTTGAAAAATACATTGTAACCTTTGTCAATGAGCTACCCAACACTCAAAAGAGTACATTTCAAGCCAGGAACATATTATACATCTGGCATGAATTTTTGCTCTCCATTTCTTGCAAGGATACATACTCTGTCTTTTCCCTTGACAAAGATCTTAGTATCAATTCCTATTGTTACTTCATATTTAACATCTTCATCAATATTGGAAAACATTGCTATGTTTCCAGTCATTTGATTACTGCAACCTGAGTCTAAGAACCATAAATCATCTTGTCTATCTTGTGCTACATTAAAAGTTAATATCACATTCTTTGGATTCTTTTCTTCTTTTGTAACATTAGCATTCTGCCTATTATTCATGTCATATTTCTTTTTCGTATACTCATTTGCATAATGTCCATATTTTTTGCAATAATGACACTGGACATGGGATTTGTCATACCTTTGTCCATGCGCATGATGTTGTCCACCTTGCTGGCTACTGCTTTGGCCTTGGCTTTGATTCTGATTGTTGAAGGGTTGTTTCTTCCTCCTCTGTTTTGGCTTCTGCCTCTTCCTCATCCTTTGCCTTGACCTATTCCTCTTCCAAAAGGCATCTGGGTCTTGAAGGCATGCTCCAAATATGAGTTTTCATTTCTACCCAATCTTTGTTCATGATTCATTAGTGATGCATGAATTTCATCAATTGTGAACTTTGAGAGATCCTTTGTCTCTTCAATCGTTGTGACAATAACATGAAACCTTGAGGGTAAGCTCCTTAATATTTTCTCCACAATCCTTCTCTCTTCCACTATTTTTCCATGAGATCTCATTTGGGTGAACAACCCAATCAACTGTGTGAAGAATGAGTCTATTGTGTCAGACTCCTTCATGCCAATAATTTCAAAATCCCTTCTCATCAGTTGAAGTTTTGTAGTCTTCACCTTCTCCATTCCTTGGTAGGATGTCTAGAGGGTTTCCCATGCATCCTTGGGCCTCTTAGCTACATCTATTTTTGGAAACACACTCTCGTGCACTACTCGATAGAGATAGAAGAGGGTTTTTGAGTCCTTCTTCATATTTCTCTTCAACAGATCCTTCTCTGCATATGTTAAGGCATTAAAAGCTTTTTCATCTGCCGATTCATCAAAACCATCTTCAACAAACTCCCATAAATCCTGAGAGGTAAACAGGCCTCTCATGGTAATGGCCCAATAGTCATAGTTTTTCCCATTAAATTTTGGGAGTTGAGTATTTCCAATACTCATACTTGTGCTGGCTCCATCCATGGCTTACACTCTGAACTATGAAATAAACTTGATTGTGTTATTTTTTCTTAAACAAGCTATCTCTTTGCCTAAGAGACCAAAATATTTCTTCAAAAGAAAACTTCTCTGGACCGCTCTTTTAAACACAAAAACAAAACTCAGTTTTGATAAATACTCGGTCTTGGACTTCTACTAAGCCTGTTGGAGAACTGCTAGGGAACTACTGCAACAAGCTCCTTCTTCCTTTAGCTTCTTTGACACCTTCAAAGAGCCTGGATAAGCTCTGATACCATGTTCGAATTTCTGAATATTCCGAACACACAGGGAGAATAGAGATTCTCCTCTGCAACACAGAGTTTCAAATATATATAAAAAAATTGATGGCTAGACAGAGATGGGAAAACTGTTTCTATTAAATTAACATAGAAAATATTACAAAATTATGGAGTTCTTCCTCCTCTGGAGGAATTTACAAAATGAGTGTTTGATTGCTTCAACAGGCAGTGATCACAAATATTTTGACTCCCTCAGAACGCACATACAGTGCTTTACAAATGAACTGTATTTTTGTTTGTAGACGTACAGTCTCTCTCTCTATTGTGATTACTCTCTCTGTCTCTGTGTATTACATACTTAATAAGCCTTCAGAATTTTTTCATTTATATATGGTGCGACAACAAACAAAAAAAATAAAACAAAACTATGAAATTATATTGCCGCATAGAAAACATAAACAAAAGTTAAAACTTTTGGTCACTGCGATCAAACGAGACATTAATCAAAAATATTTATGTGAATGGTGGAGCCCACATCATATATCGCATTGCGGGATGTGAGTGGTTCAAGTGGTGTAGATAAGTCATGCGCTTGCGATGAACAATGAGCGATGTTTGGTAGGGACCACATCGCATCGTTGTGAGACAAACCTTTCGGTAGAGTGGAACGATGGATGATATGCAATGTGAAATGGTTGTGGGTACCACATCGCATTGCAGGTGAGACGACAAACCATGCTATGGTGCGGAGGAATGGCGATGTGCGATATTGGTGCATCGCATCGCGACTGGACATGTAGAACCTTGTGGAGGTGCGAACGAAACATGCGATGAGCGATGTCCGATGTGCATTGATTGGTCCACATGCTAGTTGAGTTGGTAGTGGGACCCGACTTCCTTGTGACTCCAATTCAAAACTCTGGCGCGTAAACAAAAACCTACCATTTGGTTGGTGCAGGCTTTAAAGCCCAAATTTGACTGTGTTTTAAGACTAGTGTTGTTGCGTGGTTTAGTCCACAGATTCTTCAATTCCTTCTCTGCAATGGTGGCTACGCCCATACCAAGAACCATCCTTACAATTTTTTTTGATCCTTTGTTAAATGCACGATGCTGTGCACTCAACCAACTCTGCCCCTGTTGTACTTTCTTTCATTCTCCTGCACGCGGTATTGCAGGTGAATTTAACATTTTCAACAAGAAGCCTGGTAACCAATTGGACAGTCAAGCGGGAGAAGAACTGAGCTTCTCCACTAAGATAATTTTTTGGCTCGTCCGATATATGAGGGAAATTGCAAACAATGGCTCTAATATTGTAATTGATTTCAGTGGAGTATCTATTTTCAAAGATATAAAGATTTCCGTTACGGAAGAAGATGCTTTTCATGTGGGTTTGGTAAAGTGCAAAACTGCAAACCCAAACCCAAACCCAGAATAATATTTATAGCTCCCGCGTACTGGCCACCTTTAGTTAATGCAGTAGTCTCCTTAGATTAGGCCGTGTGACGTTTTCCTGAACGAAGACAACCTCCATAGTGAGCTTCTCTTTGTGTTTTCGTTATAATTTCGCTTAAATTTGGTTCAGAAAAAGCAGTTCTCCAGTCCATTGGGTCTAACTTTGTTTCTTCATCTCCTTTATTTGTTGTTATACACAATGATGGCATACGTTGGCCATGAATATCAACAACTTTGCAGAGTAATGATAACATTCATGGTGACATGGAATAGAGATTTAAATTTTTGTTCAATTAAATTTTAATAAATTATTTTTTTCATAATAATGAAAAATACTTTATTCAAATGTGAATTCTATATTAATATTGATTAATAGGTAAATAGATTGCTAAAATCTTGCCAGCTAATAATAAGAAGATTGATAATGATAATGGAAAATTTTATTCTATTTATGAATAAAAAATTGATTTATATTTAAAAAAATTATAAATTATTAACAAATAATTTAAAAATATAAAAAATATAAAAAACAAATACCTCAGTTATGGAAATATTTTTAAGAAAAAATAATAGATAAAAATAATATATATATATATATATATATATATATATATATATATATATATATATATATTTATATTTATATTAAGTATAAAAATTACATTTTAAACAACATAAAATATCTCACTGCCAAAAAAAATTGTAGACATTAACAATGATAAAAATAAAATATATAAATAATAACAAATAAAAATACAATATCTAATATTTAAATTGATTTTCCAAACTTATAGTATTTTATATTTAAATCTTCATTAAAATTAGTTTAAACTAAATAAAAATATGATAGTTTCTTAGAATGACTATTATTTCCCGTACTCAAATTTGGTTCAAATTTAACTAATTGTTATAATCACTACTTACCTTAAAATCAAAAAATAAATTAACAATAATATTTAAAATTAATAATATTAATATCAAAGTAAATTTTTAAAGGAAAATCCATAAAGAAGTTTGAAAAGAGTTATTATGTATATTTAATATATGAGAAATTATATATATATTTTGATTGTGTAATTTCAAAAAGAATAAAATGGTATAAGATTAAATTATTTGTTTTAATATACTATTTTTATAATTATATATTACAAACATTATTCTAAAATTTTTATTAACATTATGAGTTAAATTAATACTCATTTAAAAACTAAAACATGAAATAAATGATATAACGAGGAGTCAAGAAATTAAAAACAAATAAATTTAGAAGAAAGATATCAATTTATTAGTGATTCAAGCACAATAATGAACCTCATAAAAGTAAAATACGAGAGAAAGAACTAAAGATTAGGAGTGATTTGGCAAGTAATGAAATCTAGATAAAATATCAAAGCGAAGGAAAATATGAAATTAAATGAGAAAAAATAATAAATAAATAAAATTAATTTAAATAGAAAATAAAAATAATATGAAAAACCAGAAGTAAATTGGAAATATTTAATATTTTGTTTTTTTTTATAATTTATCCTTGTTTTGTTGTCAAAATTTAACATAACAAAATCACTTGATGATGATGATGATGGTTAACGTCCATTGAGACCAATCTTTGGTATATCGGACCTAAAGAAAAGAGTTATTTAGTTTGATTTAAGATTTTATTCTTATGCTCAAAAATCTTGGAGAGAAGCCTCCCGAGCTCACTGTAATTTTGACATCTTAAAAGGCTAGGAAGGTTAGTATTGCAACAAAGATTATGAAATTGAGCTCTAATGTGGTTGTATGCATGGCACTCTAAGAGGAAGTGATTTTCATCCTCGATGTTCATATTCTCACAGAGATGGCAGATCCTTTCCAACCATGGTATTTTATGAACTGTCCAACGACCTGTTTCGCTATGGAGCTCATGAGAGTTCGTACTAATCTTGGCTATCTTAATTCTCTTCTTTGAGCTACTTAAAACTAAGAGATACTTTTGATCTTCTAGGTTGGGGTTGATGACCTCTTTATAATATCTTAATTTTCTTTTAGCTGCTAGATCTTTCTCACACCAAATTTTTTCTTTGAACATAGATGTAACAATTTTTTTAATGTTCTTAGTGTTTTGCAATGCAACATTCTTTTCGATCTCCCAATGGTTTAGCCAGGCCCTAGTGTCTTTATACGAACCTCTTTTAAGCCTTAGGTGGTTTTGGCTAGAATTTAAAGCTAGCTTAGGAAGTCTATGGTCTCATATGATATTGAGCTTGTCCTTGTACAACAAAAGCCTTGTCATAGCTATACTCCTGATAGGGGAAAGACCCACTTATATAAGGAGAATAGGATAGGGTGTATTGCTTCTAATTTTAAGGTTATACGTTATAAAACGCTTCTGTATTTGTACAATATTTCTCCAGGATTCGCTAGAGATGTTGTAACCCCAAACCTCACATCCATATAAGATAACAGGAGTGACTAAATTTTCAAAGAGGAACTTCTTTCTATCCCACATTACAACGTTTGTCGTTTTACAATTATTTTCAAGACCAAAATAAGCTTTCTACACTTCATTAATCCTTTTATGAATGCTATAGTTCTAGTTGAGCTTGTGATGAATATCAATTCCTAGGTACTTGTAAGAAGACACTTCCTCCAAGTTACTATTGTCATACATAAAATTAGCGTAAGTGTCCTTCTTGGATTTTATAATCATAACTTTTCCTTTGTTAGTGTTAACATACATACCCATTGTAGAGCAGAAATCCGTAAGAATTCTAAGTTTCTTATC
This sequence comes from Pinus albicaulis, assembly GCA_034641835.2. Taxonomy (NCBI): domain Eukaryota; kingdom Viridiplantae; phylum Streptophyta; class Pinopsida; order Pinales; family Pinaceae; genus Pinus; species Pinus albicaulis. Next base: position 189,731,590 of record CM076584.1, read on the forward strand.
AAGATCAGATGGGAACCTTCGAGAAGAACAATATCGTCAGCATAGAGAAGAAGGATGATGACTATCCTAGCTAAGATCGTGCCAGCACATCCTGTTTCCTCTAAAAAACCTTCTAGCTTGTCGATGTAAATTCAAAATAGGGTAGGGGAGAGGGGGCAACCTTGTTTAACTCTAATATTACACTTAATATCTCTTGACCACCCCCCATTTCTCTTTAACTTGGCAATTACATTCTTGTATAACCTTATAGGGGCCGCTCTTAGATTGAAAGGAACATTTAGCTCTTCTAATCTATTCCATAGGCTGTTTCTAGGAACCATACCGAAAGCCTTTCTAAAGTCCACAAAGCATGTTGTGAAACCAACTCCAAAAATAGAAGAAAAGAGATATCAACACCTTATAAATAAGCCACTTCGAGGGGGAAACCTCTAATACATTACATGAATGAACAATTCTTCGATGATACAAATGACAAAACCTCATTTCTATATATAGGAGTTCATGGGGCCACAATGTAATCCTAGTGGGGCCACAATGTAACCCTAGCCGACCTAAAAATAATAATGTAAGGGCACAATAATAACAATATGGGGGTTACAGGGGTACAAAAATAACAATAAGGGGGCTACACTAACATAATAAGGGACTACACTATTAATATAGGAACTTAACATGCCCCTCTCCTTCAAACAAGTATTGTCCTTAATGCTTGATTATTTATTGATGCTTCTGTATAAAATTCTCATCCTCCCATGTGGAATATTCTATAGGAAAGTTCTTCCACTTGTTGAGATACTCTGAAGTTGATCATTCTTGTCGAGTTCCTATTTCTACGACTGCTTCATAACTTCTTTTGATGTGATGTTGATCTTCTTGTTGTTTCATTAGATTGTGCACCAAAGTTAGGTTATCCTTTGAGAGTTGGAGAACTTGTTGTTGATGCTCGATGTGATCTTCCACTAATTTATCATCCATATTAGCTATTATTTGATCCTTCAAACCATCCAAATTAGCCTCCATTTTTTGTTTTAAACCATCTATGTTGTTTTCGGTTGTTCTTCATAAGATCAAAATTTGTTGCACTTGGTACCATAATTTTGATATCTCATAGTGAAATTCTTCCTCTTCATGCATCATAATATAGCTTTCTGAGGGCTTAATGGTTATGGAATTATTTTTTGGAGGCATTATAGAACCCAATACTGATAAAAATTCTAAAATATGCCCTTGGAATCACTTCAAACTTCTTTTCCAAACAAACGTTATGAAATTTTAAAAACCAAATACACACCTTTTTCTTGCTTTTGAGAAGCTTGATATTGAAACTGAAGTATATCTATGATTTCGGATCTTCAATATCTGAAATTTGGGCTTACGGTAACACTCTTAATCCTCTTTCAAATTCCATAGGTCTGACCTGATTTGGATTCTTCAAGGAAAAGTTATGTCCAATCTCCCACAATGACCTAATTATGGGCTGGTTCAGTAGAGTGAACTTGTACGACTTGCCACGTGTCATTTTTTTATCCTTTGGCTCTGAAATTGATATAAAGGAAACTAAAATCCATACATTTCCAGCCACTTTTTACAGAATTCCAATCCAATGCTCAGAGAGAGATTTATGAATACTTTCCCGCGATCACCTCTTTGAGATGAAATTCAAGAGCTTGAAAAAGACCTAACTTCTACAGATAATATCTCTGAAAATATTGTGAACCAATCTCTGAAATTTTGCGAAAAATTTCCTCAATATTTCGACTTCGCGCTTTAAAAATTTCATCTTCTGAACTTTCGTAGAAAAAAAGTTATAGCAAAAATTTCGTGATGACCTTTTTAAGTGAAATTCAGGAGCCTGCAAAAAGCCCTAACTTCTACAGATCATATATCTAAAAATATTGCGAACCAAGCTCTGAAATTTTGCAACAATATTCCTCAGGATTTCGGCTTCGCACTCTAAAAATTTCAGCTTCTGCATCTTCGTAGAAAAAACATTATAGAGAAAATTCCATGATGACCTATTTGGAGTAGCTAAACCCTAGAATCCAAAGCTCTGATACCAAATGTTGTGAAAACAACCCCAAAAATAGAATAAAATAGATATCAATGCCTTAGAAATAAGCCACTTCAAGGGGGCAACCTCCAGTACATTACATGAATGAACAATTCTTGGATGATACAAATGACAAAACCTCCTTTCTATATATAGGAGTCCATGGGGCCACAATGTAATCTTAGTGGAGCCACAATGTAACCCTAACCGACCTAACAATAATAATGTAAGGGTAAAATCATAACAATATGGGAGTTATAGGGGTACAACAATAACAATAAGGGGGCTACACTAACATAATAAGGGACTACACTATTAATATAGGGACTTAACAAAGAAACATAAGAGATTGGATTTATCATTGCAGCATTCCTCCACAATGATCCTAAGTGTAAAGAGGTAGTTCGTTGTTAAGTGCTACCTTCTAAAACCCACTTGGCCTTTAGCCTACTTACCTTCACTTTCAAGCCAAATGCTCAACTTCCTTTCCAAAATAATACCATATAACTTGGCTAAGAGATGGCTGAACATAATTTTTCGATAATTAGAGGGGTTATTTGTATCCCCACTTTTAAAAATAGGGATAACGAGGCTCTGAGTCCAAGGTTTAGGGAAACCTTGCATGAATTCTTGGTTGAAAATCTTGTGGATGTGGAGGATGAGGACACGACCTCCAATTTTTAATATTTCCGCTTGGTAACCTTCAATATCTTTAGCTTTCCCATTTGCCAGGTGTTTAACCCCAAAATCAATGTCTTCTAATGAGAAAACTTCTTTCGTTGTGAGCAGGGTTTCCAAGTTATCCCTGGCATTTGGAGATTCATAAATCTTTTTAAGATAGGAATTCCAGTCGTGTAAAGTAATTTTATTATTATTTTTAGTTTTCCTAGTTAGAATTTGCCTCTAAAATTTCTTAAGAGCCACCTTAGAGAGGTGTAAGAGATTCTCTTGTATTTTACGAATATATTTCTTTTTTTCATTTTAGTTAGGGTTTTGTAGATTTTTATCTTGTCAATTTTGAGAGATCATCAACAACTTCCTTAATTTCTATCCTCGCACTTTTACAATCTTCTTCATACCATGGGTTGGTTTTGTTATTTATTTTATTACTTGAGACTTCAATTGATAACTTGTTAATAGAGTATGAGAGGGTTGTAGTAAAATTATGATAGAGGTCATATATGTTGTCTATATTAGATAGAGGAATAAAATTATTATTTCAAAATATGTCAAAATTTATTATTTCGTTGTATATAGGGAGATCGGAAATAACATAGTCTACCACGCTGCTGCCAAGCCCATGGATGCAGGTCATTTGGCTATAATTGGGACACTTTTTGAGACCATTGCAAACTATGAGATCCTGAGCACTACAGAGCTTGACTAGCTCCGACCCAAACAAATTATCCCTGACGTCTTCGGAGCTCCTTTTGTACTAGCTAGCTAGACTAAGGTCTTCATCTAACCAATGAGGATTGGGGTTGGAATGATTGCTTAGAACAATATCTTGGTTGTTTGAAGTTTGAGCATTAAAATCACCCATTAAAAGGATATTACATTATTTTCTTAGGCTAGAAATATCATTCTCTAAACCATTGTAAGGACTATTTTTATCTAGATTCTTTTTCTTATAGAAAGTATAATTAATGGGGGTAAAATAACATATTTCTATGTAGGTATTCTTATCATTAATTTCACTAATATTAATCCAACGATATTGGTTGTAAGGGTCGGTTCTATAAATCCTAGCTTGGGGGGAGATGTTCTTATTAATGTAGCAACTTATGCCCCCAATGCCTATACGAGAGGATCGCTTGTTCCAGGTAGACGATAGTGCAAAGCCATCTATGTTAGGGATCTTAGATTCTTCGTGCTCTCAAATTTCAACAAGCAATATAATATCAACATCATATGAGATCCAACTTAGCTTGGGGCCTTTGTTCCATGGAAAGCCTCGACAGTTCCAAGAAAGAATTCGGAGCATGTTGAATTGCTATTTATTACTATATTTTTCGTTTCTATTGCGAATAACGACTTTTCTATTTTTGATTATTGCCCATTTTACTTCATTCCTAGCTTCTTTTACCTTTTGAACTTCCTTTCTTAATTCTCCTTGATCTTCTGGAATGAGATCTTCATTTATAAATATTCCTGTTCCTTTTAGGCTTGAGGTTTTACTAAGTATGTCATACTTATGGTCAGTAGAGCTCACCTATATTCAGATCAACCTTCCTTTATTCTCAGTTAATTTCCCTAACCTTGTTGCTTTTGTGAGACACGTGGTTTCAATTTGTAATATATTATGTAATTCTTTCTGGGCTATGGCTAAAGTATCTTCGTCTACCTTCTCTTTCAAACCAAAGATTATAAGGTTCAAGGCCCTTTTGTTACGCTCATGGTCTAATTCGATCAATTTTTTCATTTCATCTTTAATTAGTTTGATATCTAATTTACTTGCCTCACTATTTAGGGTGAGACTATTGTTAAATTTTTCTTCTAGTTCTTTAAACATGTCTTTCATTTTAAGACTCTATATTATCAGCATCTCCTTGCTGGGATGTTTGGTTTGTATATTAGTTCTCCATTGACTCCATTTCATTCTCCAATAGTTTTATTTTATTTTCTATTTGTTTTTGGATCTTATCTTCAAGAGATGTGAGTTTTTTTCCAGCATGGCTTCGAATTGAGTTTGTAGCTTGACTTCTCTTTCTTCTCTACGTTTCTCTAAAGTGTCTATATATTCATAAAGGCTCTCTAGTGTAACTGTGCTAGGTCTACCTTTGGTAATATTTGGTAGCTGTGGTGAATTATTGATACTTGAGAATATATGAGTAGATATGTATTAGAAAAAAATAAGGAATGTGTGCACCACCTTAAGTGCCCAGATCCAAAAATTTATGGAGAAAAAAATCACCACAAACCCAAGTATTAATTAAGAAAATTTACCACAAAATTATTATGCATAAAAAATAAATAATTGAAATCAATTTTTTTTGGGATTTGGGAAATAAAGACCTTTATTCTTATTTTATTGGGAAGAGATCGTGATTCAAACAAAATCGTTAATATGGTGACTTTAAAATGAGCTGAAATAAGTAAAAAGACACAAGTGCAATTTCATATTTGGTAAAAGTTATATAATATATATATATATATATATAAACTAAATGAAACACAAATTTAATTTTTTTTTTAACTAAATAGAAAATAAAAATACGAGAAAAAAGTGTTAAAAAATAAAAATAATTTGGTAATAAATGGAGACTAGATAAAATATAGAAAAAACAAAAATTAATTTAAAAAATACAAAGAAAGAAAAATAATGAAATGGAATCCAAACGTGAAGACATATGTGAATTATTATATGACTCTAAAACAAACTAAAGTATCGAAATGCAAATGGAAATGATTTCCTTATTTAGTATTTTATTCCAAAATCTAACCGTTTTTGGTATGTATGATTTTATTACTTTGGTAGGCTTAATTTTAGTATTTTTTATAAATCTATATTAAATGTGTATGTGAGTGTAATAGCAAACTTATATTAATAAATTTACTTTATTGGTACAATAAACTGTTGTCATCTACATGGTTATGGATTCCTTCATGATTAATTTTGAGCAAACCAATAAAAAAATCTATATTCGTTTTCGTATAAGATAGAAATCCATGATTATTGTCAACCATCTTGGAAAATGTATATTCAGAAAATCTTTCATTCTTTTATCCAATGCGAATTGCAATAGCTTAGAACTCTCCCACGGGAGCTTCACTTGCTTTCCCCAATTGACTCGAAGATAATTCCGTGTACGTAAATTATCATCCATCTTTCAATCTGTCTTTTATTTTTAAAATTTTTTGTGCACGGTGCTTCTTCACATCATACCCAAATCGATCCTTTAGGAATCCAACGGACATAATGGAAGTTAACAGAACTTAATAAATTACTCGAAAGTTTGACTGTTCTATTCCGTTTGTGCTGAAAATTTAAATTATTTCCATTGTGGTCGTCCATTTCATCCTATCATGATTGACACGTAGCCCTAAGATCATACTTAGATCGTTCCATTGCGGATATAATGAAATTGCTGGAAAGTTTGAATGTTCCTTTCCCCATAGATATATTAGCCGTTGGAACATAACAAGGTTAACACGCTAGCAACGCATGCCAAGAAATTGCCCAAATGCTAAAAGTGTTCATTTAAGCCTTCATACAAAGATTGAATATCCCGTCAGCTGTAACCGTTCATCGCCTTTTTGTGAAGATTGAGTATCCCTTCAGTTGTAACCGTTCATCATATCTAGATCGATTGTTAATTTTCAAAAATCTGGTGCATTAGGATCCAAGATATATACAGCTTTCACTAAATGCTTCTATATTTGCCTTTCATGAAATGCTGACTCAACGCTTCATTTATTATGAAGGTTGTTGTTCAGATGGTGGTATACCATTTATAAGGATTAAATCACACATTAACAAATCATTTGAAGAGATGGCTCTGAAATGGCTCCATTTTCATCTGTTTATATTTAATTCTGACCTTAAAAACTAGGTAAATAATGTGGGTAAAATATTTTGCAATATTTAGAATTCTTAAAACTTCTTTATCTTTATACTATTCCTAACTAATTAGATATATAAATCAGAGTTATAATGTGAATCGTAATATTGTTTTTATTTTTATTTTTTAATTATAATATTCGTTAATCACGAAGAAATAATATTAAATTGATTATTAATATTAAATTAGTTAGTTGCTGATAATTAATATAATTAAATTTGATGAATATTTATTAGCAATTAACTTGTCAAGGTATTAAACGGTTAAAAACAAAAAAAATAAAAGAATATTAGATGCAAGGCTTAATTTAATAGTAGTAAAAATATTAGAATGTATTTAGCTATGTTATTTTAGTTGCTTAAATTTTCAATATTCTTGTACATAATTTTTCTTAAAGAAATAGTGTCACCAAGAAAGAAATAATGGAACACATGAATTTGTATGTTAATTTTTTTATATAAAAATTTAAAAATTACATATATTATTATTAAATTGAAACCCTATAATATACTACTTCTCTAATCAGAATGATATGTAAATATTGCATTTACATATTCTATATTAAAAAAAAAATTAAACTACCTATAACTAGTTAAATGACATTTTATTAATTGTTTTAAGAAAATACTGAGACACTTAATGTTTTGCTGGAAATGTTATTTTCTTTATTATTGATTGTGAAAAATAAAAATTAGCTATGGAAAATGGTTCCATAAAAAGTAAAAAGGCTGATGGTGTATGTTTTTCAAAGAACTGAAAGGTGGTTGGATAGTTTGGAACAGTTACCTTCTCCTCTGGGGATAAGAGATTGATCCCACTTAGGAATAGGGGTTATGTTCTAGGACTAAGGAGAGGGTGGGAAATATTTCTTGAGCTCGTAGAGACCAGTGGAAATCACTCAGCAAGTCCTGAAGTTTTTTGGCATTGATTTCACTAGAAGTAATGAGGTCACAACAGAAAGTATACTGTCAACCTATACCTCTTCTGAAGTGCAGCACAGGGGCAAGAGGAGGACGTAATAGCCTCTCTTGAAGGTTGGGTGGACACCAACAGCCAAATATGCTTTCAGATAAGTGACTGCTATTTTAGAATTAATTAGACACGAAGCTTTTTTACAAGTTATCTGTGCATAGTTAAGTGTTATGTAATTTCATATGAAGGCTATTTATATTCTGGAATATTTCTGCTAAAAGAAAATAGTCAAGTTATCAATTAAAACAAATAACTCAGCAAATAATTACAAAACTCTGTGGTTATTATTGTGAGAAATTGTAGAATAGTCTAATGAACCTTTATCTAAAGAAAACACTATTATTTATGTGAGATACCTGAATAACAAGAATAACACTGGTTAACCAAGAAAAACTATAAAACAGAACATAGAGTATTTCTTGCTAGAAATTCTTTTATTTGTCTGGATGCATTCAAAGAAAACTAGGACAGAAAGGCATGATGATAAGGGAACATTTATTAAAATTCTAAATTGTTTTGAAATGAAGCAGATGTTGAAAAGATTATTGTCTATTAAACTAAAATGGGGTGAGCAATTAATTCTCGGCACGAGGATGAAACCCCAGCCTAGCATTCGTCGCCACCCCTAATCCTCTATACATGAACATAATTATTAGCTGGTCTAGTCACCGAGAAGTATTCATAAGGAAAGATGAAACCCGAAAATATATATATCTTAGGTAACAAAAATAAAGATGGATATTTAGACTACTTTAAGGACAGTGTATTGACATGTTTCCAAATCATGGTACAAGTCCTAAATGTTGAGCATAACCATATAATTATGTTTTCGAATGAATAGAGAATCTTATTTATAACAGAAAATAGAACCGGAATATATCGTATTTCCATGCACAGTCCTTTATGATTACAAACTTATAAGTTACAGTGGTAAAACGAATAAGCAGGAGCACTTATATATATATAATGACAAAAAGAAAAACTATTTCAAAAATTATTATTACAGCAGAAGCCATTCCTAAAATGAGAATTAAACAAGAGTCGAATCTTTCTCGTAAAGAACCCTTTAGCAAATCACTCATAAATATAGCACGATGAATTTCACAGTAAAGAAAAAAATGTGAGAAAGACTGAACCGAGGCCTCAAGGCTTCTGGTCGGAAAAGGTTATTAAGTTTCACAAAAGTCATTCAAATTGGTGAAAAGTTCAGTACTCAAAACAAGTCCGACGGAAAATTCTTAAAACTAAATCAACACTAGGTTCATCACCCAATGAAGGCTAAAAAATTCGCCTGAGATAGAAAGACTTCTGAGAACTGTGTGAAAACCGTAGAAGTACCTGAAATGAGGGCTAAGAGTCTTAACAGTGAACTAAGATATCTGGGTGCATTATGAAGGATCGACGAAGGAAAAATTTCCATTCATAGGAAGAACTGACCTGCAACCATTAAAATCTGGAAGAAGTGTTTGAGTCAAGAATTTTAAGGCACTTACATACTTAATGATGAGGAACTGAGCTAAATAAAAGAGGAACCAAAAAGAAGTTTACCTGTAGAGGAAGATCTGCCTCGACATTATGGTCATCAAACCAAAAACCTTCAAAACACCCAAGAAATAAAAATTAAACACAGAATACGGTTAAGGAGATAAAAATCTGAAATTTCAGATTCTATCTAAGAAGAAAATTGTGAATGCAATGAGAGAGGAATGATTACCTCATTTGGGTATTGTGAAGAGCATATGAACCAGTGTTGAAGAAGTTGTCTTGGTGACAGAGGAAAAATTCCACGAGAAGCTCATCGGGGTTGGCATCAACACCTCCTCTCCACCATGTTGCGATACCATGGGGTGTTACAGATCTGATAACCTCACAAGCCAGGATATTGTTGGTGGAGCCCAAGCTTGAGGACGCCGTGGTAAACAAACCCTCAGATCAAAAGAAACAATGCTCAAAGATGTAAGTAAATGAACCCTCATAGCAGAATAATCTTCTCGACGCAAACTCAGTGAGAATGACGGTGCCAGCTAGGGTTGGCGAGATTAAAAATTGCATTTTTCCTGCCGAAAACGTTCACCGTCGATCTTCAAGGATTCAACAGTGCAGATCTAAGGCAAGGCCATTGAAACTCGCAATGAATCCTGGTAAATCCTACATCTGTCAAAGAAATTAATTTCCAGTACTTACCGCATTCAATATCCAAGACGTGCCAGCTATACCCTCGGTAGTATCAATAATACAGATTATGTTTTATATGGGTTGGAAAACATTAAAACTATAGTATAACATTAAATATTGTGCCAGTGAAATAATATAAGGACCATTTATGAAAAAATATACATAAAGGGATAAAGTATTCCATGGAAACTGGAATTGTTTGTGGGAGTTTAGTATAATCATATAATGATTAAGGTTTAGGACTTCCATAAAAGCTTTAGTTTAGTGATTGAATTTATGTGGTAAGACTAACCATAGGTGTTGTGAATTAGATTTAATGTGACCCAAATTGGTGAGTATATTTATCATTAAGGTAAAAAGTAATTTTTTTTTTGTATGTATGTTACAAGTGGTATCAGAGTAACGTTCATACGCTGGGACCCTAAGGGTCAACTAACGATTTAAGTTGTGTGTATAATGATGCACATAAAAGAAGCATTACAGGAAACATCATGAGAAGAGGATCAACGCAAAAACCACCCCAGAACACCGAGGAACCCCAGACACAACTAGTAGTGAGCCCTTAGATGTGGGTTCAGTCGAGTGTGGATCAGCACCAACAAACAAGTAGAATTTTGGAGGAATAGTAGCATCAAACCAGCATACTGTTGAATACAGTACATAAACTACAGGAAGAAATGGTGCAGGTTCGAAGTGATAATGAGTGCTTGATGCAAGAGTAAGAGAAGATACTCAAGAGCCTGTCAGATAAGAAAAATCACGGAATGGAGCAACCCAGTGCTAATAGAGACATGCAAGAAGGTAATGAGCGACAAACAGGGGACCACACAATTGACAGAGTGGAAAAAAGCCCTTCCCAGCGAAGCAACAAGAAAAAAAAATATAATGAAATAGAGTCTAGAAATTTGTCAGATCAGCAAGAAGTTAAAAAGAAAAAAGTGGAGCTTCAGAGTGGGTTTAAAAAAATAAAACCACCAACATTTGATGGTGAAGCTGAGGAAGTGGCATAGGCTTGGTTGATAAATATGAACAAATATTTTCAAGTGTACGAGTACAATAGCAACCTAAAGGCCAGATTGGCCATATATCAGTTAAGGGAGAAAGCCACTGTGTGGTGGGAAGAAGTAAAGAAAGTACGCATCATTGACGACCAAGATGCTACCTGGGAATCGTTCCAGCAATACTTTAAATACAAGTATTTAACATAACATTTTTACGATGAGAAATGTAAAAAATTTCATAACTTGAAGCTGGGACAGATGATCATGAACAAGTATATTATCAAGTTCACCTCTCTATTAAGATATGGTCCATACCTCAGAGATGAAAAGGCTAAGGTACAAATATTGTTGAGTAGTATTCCAACACATATGAAGGAACAAATTGAATTCGTAAATCCTAGAACCATGGTGGAAGCCATTCGTAAGGGATGAATGTGCTATCACCAGTCCAAGGCAAAAGGGAAAGTTGGAAAAATTTGGTAGCCAAGGAAAGGACAGAAAAACAGCTCAAACTTCAAAGGCACCAAAAATAATAAGTTTAATAATTCTGCATGAAGTTCTGTTAGTAAAAAGTCTGGGAGAAATCATCAAAGAACCCGCTCGCCAGCTGAAGAGAGACTTACAGAGTCAGCTAGCAAGCCTGATCAAGGGCAAGTAACTAAACCACCCCTAAAGTGTTGGGGGTGTGGTGAAGCACATTATTACAAAAATTGTCCACGGTGAGCGAGAAATGAAACAGTCTCAAATTTACAGGAGGCTTCTACAGTAGGCGATATGGCTCGAAACATACCACGTATCAATGTAGCATTGGAGGATCGACAGGAAGATTATCGACCAACAACGATTGAGTTGGAAGGTAAATTACTGTCTCAATCTGTTCATATTTTGGTAGACCCAGGGGCAAGTCTAAGTTATGTTAATCCAAAAATAGTGGAAATTTGTAAATTGAAAGGGAAAAAATTCAAAAACCCTTAGCTGGTACATCTAGCCACAGGAGCAAAAGGAAAGGTAACTGCCAAAATTCCAAATGCACATTAGAAATTGCATAATAGTAGCTAAACGTGGACCTAAAAATACTACCATTAGGGTCCTATGATGTTTTTCTAGGTATGGATTGTCTAGAAAAACATTGGACCTTAGTGGACTGCAAGGAAAATATTATCTATTACAGAATGCAAGATGGTACACGAAAAGAGATTTAGGGGATCAAGAAACCCCTACAGTTACGTCCTATTACAACATCCCAGATGAACAAATGTATAAGGAAGGGATGTCATATTTATGCTAACTAAGTAGTATATGCTAATTCAAAGGAAAATTCACCTATGATGGAAAACATACCAGTGGTACAACATTTCATGGATGTGTTTCCATAAAATATCCCCGGATTACCACCAAGAAGAGATATTTATTTTACCATTGAATTAATGCCAGAAGCATCCCCTGTGTCAAGTGCTCCTTACAAAATAAGTGTTCCAGAATTAATTGAATAAAAAATCTAGTTACAGGAACTGCTGGACAGAGGATATATTCGTCCAAGTGTGTCCCCTTGGCGAGCACCAGTGTTGTTCATTAAGAAGAAGGACATAACCATGTGAATGTGCATGGACTATAGACATCTCAACAAGTTAACAGTCAAGAATAAATATCCTTTACCAAGGATTGATGATGTGTTTGATCAGGTGAAGGGGGCCACAGTGTTTTCAAAAATAGATTTAAGATCTGGATATCATCAGATCTGATCAAGGATGAATATATTTGCAAGACTTCTTTCTGTACCAGGTACGGGCATTATGAATTTGTGGTGTTACCCTTTGGGTTAAAAAATGGAAAAACAAAATTTATAAGCTTAATGCATGGTATATTCCATCCTTTATTATATAAATTTGTACTTATATTCATAGATGGCATTTTAATCCTTTCTAAAAATGAGGAAGAACATAGAAAAAATATAAGGATTGTGTTGGAAATGTTAAGAGAACACCAGTTGTACGCTAAGTTCAGCAAGTGTGATTTCTTAAAAACAGAAATACAGTGCTTAGGCCATGTTATGTTAGAAAAGGAGATTACTGTCGATCTAGAAAAAATGAAGACAATCATGGAATGGAGAGTTCCCCAAAATGTGGCGGATATCTGATCCTTTATGGGATTGTCCGGTTATTATCGAAGATTCATTGAATGATTCTCCATAATTGCTTTTCGAATCACCTGTTTGAAGAGAAAAGGAAATGTATTTAAGTGGATTGTTGAGTGCCAAAACAATTTTTATAGGTTAAAGCAACTACTGACCAGTGCACCAGTGTTGAGGGTAGCTGACCCCAAAAAAGAATTTGAAGTTTGTATAGATGTTTGTAAAGAGGAAGTCAGGGCATTTTTATCTCAGGAAGGGAAGGTGGTGGCTTATGAGTCAAGAAATTTGAAGGAACATGAACTCAGATATTCAACCTATGATCTAGAGTTAACGATAGTAGTACATGCACCCCGCGTATGGAGACATTACTTGTTGGATAAGAAATTTTTACTGAAGACAGATCATAGCAGCCTAACTGGTTATTTCAAGCAAGCCAATTTAAACTCCCAGGAAGCAAGATGTAATGCTTTCTTAAGTGAGTTTGATATGGACATCCAACACGTGAAGGGTAAGGAAAACTAGGTCGCTAATGCTTTAAGTAGAAAGCTACATTGTGTTTATGAGCTTTACTACAATCATCTTGAATGTAAATTCTTGGATCAGCTAAAAGAGGAAGCAGAAAAGGATCTAGAATATCAATTCCTATGGAAGTAAATGGAAGAGGCCAGAAAGCAAGAGAACACTTCAGAATATGGAGTTAATAAAGATAAAATTCTAACCTTCAGAGGAAAGCTATATGTACCAGACCGTGTAGATCTTAAGGAGTTAATCATGGATTAATACCATCAGAGTAATTACGTAGGACACCCAGGATACCAAAAAATGTTAACTACTATTAGAAAAGTATATTTATGGCCTAGTATGTGTAGAAACATTGCTAAATATTGAAATATATGTTTGGAGTGTCAATAGGTCAAGGTGGAGCATCGACATCCCATAGGATTGTTGCAGCCCATACTAGTACTTGAATGGAAGTGGGAGGTCATATCCCTAGACTTCATTACAGGTTTACCGAGGTCAAAAATGCATAATGACTCAATCATGGTGGTAATTGATAGATTGAGTAAATATGCATATTTTAAACATGTACAGTCTACTTACAAGACTGTACAGATAGCGGATATTTTTCTGAGAGAAATATTCAAGCTACACGACATTCCAAAGACTATTATCTCCGGCAGGGATGTAAAGTTTACTTCAACATTTTGGAAAATTCAGTTCACAGGTCTGGAGACCCAAATAAACTTGAGCACTACTTATCATCCCTAGACAGATGGTCAGATAGAGTGGGTAAACCATGTTTTGGAAGACATGCTACAGATGTACGTGATGCAATAGCCAACCAAATGGGAAGACTATTTGCATCTGGTTGAACTTTCTTATAACAATGGTTATCAGGAATCCCTTAGGATGAGTCCTTTTGAAGCTCTATATGGGTGGCAATGTCTCACACCCATAAAATCGAGTAGCCCTCAAACGAAACTAATGTTGGGACCAAAAATGTTGGCTAAAATGGAATTAGAACTGAAGAATATCAGACAAATTTTAAAAGTTGCACAAGATCGACAGAAAATATATGCAGATAAGAAGAGGACCTATTAATAATTTGAAGTGGGCGACCATGTGTATGTGAGGATAAAACCCAAGAAGAGAACCTTACGGTGGGCCTCTTGTGCCAAGTTGGATCCCAGTTTCTGTGAACCCTTCCAAATCTTGGAAAGGTAGGACTTGTGGCTTATCGACTTACTTTACCCAGTAACATCCAGGTACACAATGTGTTTCATGTGTCCCTGTTAAAGAGATATGTGCATGACTCGAAGCACATAAATCATTGACAGAATATACAGGTAGGATAGAATTAAAATCCTAACTTGAAGTATGATCTCTTTATGGAAATTTGACAAGGAACTTCTTCGTTTGGAGGGCGTTTCTGGTCGAGCCTCAACGCATAATCGATAGGAGAGAAATTATGCTCCGGAAGAGAGTCATCACCTAGGTTAAAGTGCAGTGGAAGCACTTTGGCCCAGATGAGGCTACTTGGGAGGACGAAGGATTTATGCATGAGGCTTTGCCAAAGATATTTTCTGAGCTGGAGTCAAACACCAAGGATGGTGTTACTTTCAGGGGGGGAATTTGTGACAACTGCATTTAATTTTAACTAGTTGTCAACTAGTTAAATGAAATTTTCTTAATTGTTTTAAGAAAATACTGAGACACTTAATGTTTTGCTGGAAAAGTTATTTTATTTATTAATTGTGAAAAATATAACTTAGTCATGGAAAGTGGTTTCATAAAAAGTAAAAAGGCTGATGGTAAATGTTTTTCCAAGAACTAAAAGGTGGTTGGACAATTTGGAACAGTTATCTACTCCTCTGGGGATAAGAGACTGATCCTAGTGAGGAATAGGGGTTCTATTATGGGACTAAGGAGAGAGTGGGAAATATTTTCTGAGATGGTAGAGACCAGCGGAAATCACTCACCAAGTCCTGAAGTTTTCTAGCACTGAATGTACTGGAAGTCCTAAAGTCACTATAGAAAATCTACTGTCAACTTGTACCTCTTCTGAAGTGGAGCACGGGGGCAAGAGGCAGACGTAATAGCCTCTCTTGAAGGTTGGGTGGACACCAACAACCAAATACACCTTCAAGTAAGTACTTGTTATTTTAGTATTAATTAGATAGGAAGGTTGTTTACAAGTTATTTGTGCATATTTAAGTGTTATGTAATTTTAGATGAATATTGTTTATATTCTAGAATATTTCCGCTAAAATAAAATTGTCAAGTTATCCATAAAAAAAAATAACTCAGCAAATAAGTGCAAAACTTTGTCGGTATTACTGTGAGAAATTGTAGAATAATCTAGTGAGCCTTTATCTAAACAAAAATTATTATTTATGTGAGATACTTGAAAATTATAACAATTAAATATCAAGAATAACACTAGTTAACCAAGAAAAACTAGACAACATAACATAGAGTATTTCTTTCTGGAAATTATTTTATTTCTCCGGATGCATTCAGAGAAAACTAGGACAGAAAGGTATGGTGATAAAAAAACATTTATTAAACTTCTATATTGTTGTGAAAGGAAACAAATGTTGAAAAGATTACTGTCTATTAAACTAGAATAGGGTGAGCTGTTGATTCTGGGCACAAGGATGAAACCCCAGCCCAAAATTCATCACCACCCCTAATTCTCTATACACAGACAAAATTATTAGGTGGTATTGTCACCGAGCAATACTCATAAGGAAAGACAAAACCAAAACAAACATATATCTTAAGTAACAAAAATAAAGCTGGAGATTTCGACTACTTTAAAGACAATGTATTGACATTTTTCCAAATCATAGTAAAAGTCCTAAAGGTTGAGCATAACCATATAATTATGTTTTCGAATGAACAGAGAATCTTATTTATAACATAAAATAGAACCAAAATATATAGTCTTTCCATGCACAATCCTTTACGATTACAAAATTATGAGTTACAGTGGCAAAAAGAATAATAAAGAGTATATATATATATATATATATATATATATATATATATATATAGATAAGGACCAAAATAAAAATGATTTCAAAATTTATTATTACAGCAGAAGCCATTTCTGAAATCAGAATTAATATAAGGACCAAAAGAAAAACTATTTAAAAAATTATTATTATAGTAGAAGCCATTCCTGAAATTAGAATTAAACAAGAGTCAATTTTTTCTCGCAAAGAACCCTTTAGTAAATCACTCGTAAATATAGCACGATGAATTTCATAGTAAAGAAAAAAAATGCGAGAAAGACTGAATCGAGGCCTCAAGGCGTCTAGCTGGAAAAAGGTTATTAAATTTCACAAAAGCCATTTAACTTTACAAATTGGTGAAATGTTCAGTACTCAAAACAAGGCTGATAGACAATTCTTAAAACTGAACCGGCACTGGGTTCATAACCCAGTGAAGGCTAGAAAATTCGCCTTAGATGGAAAGACTTCTGAGAACTGTGAAAAAATCGTAGAAGTACCTGAAATGAGGGCTAAGAGTGTTAACAGTGAACTAATATATCTGGGTGCATTATGAAGGTTCGACATAGGAAAACTTTCCATTCGGTGGAAGAACTGACCTGCAACCATTAAAATCTGGAAGAAGTCTGTGAGTCAAGAATTTTAAGGCACTTTCATATTTAATGATGAGGAACTAAGCTAAACAAAAGAGGAACAAAAAAGGAGTTTACCTGTAGAGGAAGATCCACCTCGACATTCTGGTCATCAAACCAAAAGCCTTCAAAACCCTCGAGAAATTAAAATTAAACACAAAATACGGCTGAGGAGATAAAACTCTAAAATTTTGGATTGAATCGAAGAAGAAAACTGTGAATGCAATGAGAGAAGAATTATTACCTGATTTGGGTATTGTGAAGAGCATAGGAACCAACGTTGAAGAATTTTTCTTGGCGAGAGAGGACAAATTCCACCAGAAGCTCATCGCGGTTGGCATCATCACCTACTCTCCACCATGTTGCCATACCATGGGGTGCTACACATCTAATAACCTCAGAAGCCAAGTTGAACTTCATTGCTGGAGGAGCCCAAGCTCGAGGACACCGCGGTAAAAGAAAACCCTCAGAGTAGAAGAAACAAAGCTCGAAGACATTGGTAAACAAGCCCTCAGAGCAGAAGAAACTTCTCGATTGAAACACAGTGACAAATGACGGTGCCAGCGAGGGTTGGGAAGATTAACAATTCCATTTTTCCCACTGGAAACGTTCACCCTCGATCTCCAAGGATTCAATGATGCAGATCTAAGGCACGACCATTGGAACTCGCAATGAATCCTGGTAAATCCTACATTTGTCGAAGAAATTTATTTCTAGTACTTAACGTGTTCAATATCCAAGACGTGCCTGCTATACCCTCGGTAGTATCAATAATACGGATTAGGTTTTATATGGGTTGGAAAATGTTAAAACTATAGTATAACATTAAATATTGCACTAGTGAAAGAATAAAAGGACCATTCATGCAAATATATATATATATATATATATAAAGCGATAAAGTATTCCATGGCAAATGAAATTTTTTGTGGGAGTTTAATATAATCATATAATGATTAAGGTTTAGGACTTCCATAAAAGCTTTAATTTAGTCATTCAATTTATGTGATAAGACTAACCATAGGTGTGGTGAATTAGATTTAATGTAACCCAAATTGGTGAGTATATTTATCATTAAGGTAAAAGGTAATCTTTTTTTGGTATGTATGTTAAAACAATCTTTGAAAGCCAGAAAAATATCAAAAAAACTTAAAGTCCATGCTATTTTCATTTAGAGATTGTGTGTAACTCACTAATATATATAAAATATAATATAATGTTATAACTATGTTTTAAATAAAGACAATTTAAAAAATAACATTCATCCCTGTATAAAATAACTATATATATAAAATACTACGTTGTATGTATCGACACGAGGAGGATGAGCTGGAACCAAATTTAAACTAGCATTTTCTCCTCCTCCCCTGATGTTTGATACCTTCTTTCACTCTCTGCTTATTCTCCTTCCGAACCATGATCGGTGTGGTGCAATCTAGTGTATATGGCTCCTTGTTTATGTGTAGTGTGGTGTGCTTTATCTGCTTTTGCACCAAAGTTTCCCTTTTTATTTGCTTTTCTGTGAGTATGTGTTATATCCTTTCTTGATATCGATTGGTTAGAGAATATCCGGACGTAGAGGCATGGGGTTAAACATCATGTCATTGGGAGTTGTGCTTTTGTATTGGACATGGTGAGTATTTATGGCAACAATATCTATTTGTTTTTTTCTTTTTCTTTCCCTCCCACATTAATGTAATTTGGCTTAGTGGATTATTCAAAATCTTTCATGTATGGACTATTACCCTAGATATGTCTTCTATGAAAAATATTCCCAAATGTATCAAAGCTACCTTGGCATATATGAAGAAAAGGGTTTAATACTTATCGTCTCCCAGTTGTGTCATATTCTGATGTTTCCCTGGATATTTCAATCTATTTCTAATCGAGGGAGTTCAGGCTTTGACAAAAGTTTTCTTGAGGTCTGAGTTACTTTAAAACTTCGTCAGGTCCTATTTTAAATTATGCCCGAATGATTTTTGGGTAGCTTGCACCCCATGGAAAATCTGGGCTTTTGTCCAACAATTCCCTACCTACATTTATTATCTTCCTTCTTCATTTGCACTTGCGTTGGGCTATGAAGAATCAAAACCTAGCCCGATGGTGAATGAGCAGAAGGCGAAGGTAAGGAAATCGGGAAAATAATTTTAGTTCACCGCACCATTTCGTTTTGTATTTTATATTATGTAAGCTACCCTGGCCTCCTTTAGGCATTTACCTTTCAATCTGTATTACAATGTATAGAATTACAACTTATATCTAGATCATTGTTTTCCTTCCTAAATGATCTTAATTTATATTACAATTATTTTGGTTATCTTTTCCTTTTTATTATATTTTTTAAGGTATATTCGAGCTACATTTTTATATAATCTAATTTATAATGAATATAATTGAATGTTAAATTTATAGGTTTATTGTCTTTCATAGTAATCTTAATAGAGGCTTTGATAAACATTCAATTGTAATTACAAATTTCCCCAAAACATTCCGCATTTCTGGGGACGACCCTTTTTTTAAGATAATACTAACTTTTTCAGATCTAATTGTGTAGCCATTGGTGTTAAAATGAACGAAGCTTTCCAATCAAGAAATTAACCGACATCCAAAAATCTAAAATTGGTAAAATCATAATAAAAATGACGCTTTAAATATGGTTCTGTAATCGAAAATCTAAAAAGAAGCTTGTAAAGTTCTGACATAAGTGAAAGTTGTCTCTCAGTTACTTTAATCAAAAGATTGAATAACTATCTAACCACGATCAAATTCCTTGAACATAAATTACATGGCCCTCCAATGAGTATGGGGAAAAATATTATTGTTTCATTAGCCTAAAAAGTCCCTTTCGCCTTCCGTATAATTTCATGATCCTTTGAAAATTAACAAAGCTGCAGAAACAGTCTGTTAGGACCCACGGACACAATGAAATTACTTGAATGTTTGAATGTTCCGTTCCGTATGGTGCTGAAAATCTAGATCCCTTCCATTGTAGCCATTCATGATATCAAGATTGAGATGTAGCCGTAGGATCATTCTACGATTGATCCGTTAAAATCAATCGATATAATGAAATTACTCGAAATGATTGTTCCTCAACTTGTGCACAAAATTTAAATCCCTTCGATTATAACCATTGGAAGATATCAAGACCTATCCGCTAGCAACCCAGACTAAGAAATTGCCCAAAAGGTTAAAGTGTTAATTTACATATTCTTGTGAACATTGAATATCGCTTTAGTAGTAGCCATTCATCATATCCAGATTGATAGTTAAAGCTTAAAAAATTTGGTTCATTAGGATCCAAAGTATGTACCATTTATGTTTAAATATTAATTTCAACTGCCTTGTACTCTGTTGGCCTTCTATTTTTTGATGGAAGAATTCTGACTACAGCCGCTTTCTATTTTGGTGAGCAGTCAACTTCGTTTTGGTTTATTCAGCGCCAGTCCTCTGTACATTAAAAGAAAACAGAGCTTCAGTTCAAAGAGAAAAATAGAGTGTAATACACAGACAATGTATTGTTTTTTTTACACACAGCAGTGTTGTGTTTTGAAAAAGAGACAGAGTATTCTTTTGTAACAGAGAACAGAGAGTGTTAGTTTTTGGCACTGTGTTTTGCATCAGTCCATATTGTGTATATCCTCTGATAGACGAAGAATTTTGTGATAGTTCTTGTTTATGAAATTAAAGTTTTTCAAGGTGTTGAAACTCCGTCTCCCCGAAGCAAATTTTTAATTTTCTCTGTGCTAAAGGAGAGTATCATTCTCTCTGTAGTTTGTTAAGGAATTCTCAGAAATTCCAACATGGTATCAAAGCTAGTCCAAGCTCTTTGAAGGAGTCAAAGAAGCTGAAGGAAGGATTTCTTGTTGCAGTAGCTTCTCCAATAGAGTGAAGACTCAGTCAAAAGAATCCAAGGTATTCTCAAGAAATATTTTTATTGTGTTACTATTTGGAGACAGTCAGTTTATTTTAAATACACAGTCAAGTATTTGAAGCATAGATAGAGTGCAAGGATGGCTGGAGCCAGCACTAGCATGAGTATTGGTAATGCTCAGCTCCCACAATTTAATGGGAAAAACTATGATTATTGGTCAATAACTATGAGAGCCCTGTTTGCCTCTCGAGACTTATGGGAACTTTTTGAGGATGGATTTCAAGAGACAGTAGATGAAAATGAGTTTAATACCTTAACTCGGGCAGAGAAGGAACTGTTGAAGAGAAATAATAAGAAGGACTCTAAAGCCCTCTTCTATTTGTACCAAGCAGTACATGAGAGCGTGTTTCCAAGGATAGCAGTAGCCAGGAGATCAAAAGAAGCATGGGAAACTCTCAAGACAGCTTATCAAGGCATGGAGAAAGTGAAGACAAAAAAACTACAATTGTTGAGGAGAGATTTTGAGCCTCTCTGCATGAACGAGTCAGATAACATTGACTCATTCTTCACATATGTGATTGGAATGGTCACATAGATAAGGTCTCATGGAGAGACACTTGAAGAAAGGAGGATTGTGGAGAAAATATTGAGGAGCTTACCCTCAAAGTTTGATGGAATAGTCACCACCATAGAAGAGACAAAGGATCTCACAAACTTTTCAATTGATGAGATTCATGCATCACTGATGACACATGAACAGAGATTGGGTAGAAATGAAAACTCATCTCTGGAGCATGCCTTCAAGACCCAGATGTCCTTTGGAAGAGGAAGAGGTCAAGGCAGAGGAAACAAGAGAGGAAGAGGTAGAAGCCAAAACAGAGGTGGAAGAAACAGTCCAGCAAATGCTCAAGGAAGGGGCAGCAATCAAAATCAGAACCAAGGCCAAAGCAACAACCATCAAAGTTGAAAACAACATGCTCATGGAAAAAGGTATGATAAATGCAATGTCCAATGTCATTGTTTTAAAAAATATGGGCATTATGCAAATGAATGTAGGAAGAAGCAGCATGATATCGGTAATAGACCCAATGAAAATTTCACTAGAGAAAATATCA
The DNA here is from genome assembly GCA_034641835.2 of Pinus albicaulis. Taxonomy (NCBI): domain Eukaryota; kingdom Viridiplantae; phylum Streptophyta; class Pinopsida; order Pinales; family Pinaceae; genus Pinus; species Pinus albicaulis. Next base: position 189,753,617 of record CM076584.1, read on the forward strand.
GCCAAGATAAATTGTTTCTAGCATGTAATATGGCTGAGGAAAAGAGTGAAGATTTATGGTTTCTAGACTCAGGTTGCAGTAACCATATGGCAGGAAACATAGCTATGTTTTATATGTTAGATGAGAATGTGAAGTCACAAGTCACATTAGGGATAGATAGTAAAGTTTCTGTTATGGGAAAAGGAGATGTAAATGTCTTAACAAGGAAAAGAGAAAATAAATCCATAGCAGATGTTTATTATGTTCCTGGAATGAAATGTAACCTCTTAAGTATTGGATAGCTTGTTCAAAAGGGGTACAATGTTTTCTTTAAGGATGATGTATGCACCATCATGGATAAACCACCAAGAAAACAATGTATTTTTGAAGTGAAGATGACAAGGAACAGAATGTTCCATCTCAGGATGAGGGCAGATTTGAAGAATGGAGAAGAAATAGCAGCATTGACACAAGAGGCTTTCCAAAGAGAAGCAAAATATGAGAATTGTTTTTGGCCCTTGAAATTTGGACATCTCAACTTTGGACGTCTTAACTTGTTGCACAGAAAAGGAATGGTAAGAGGATTACCATTGATTGAGAAACCCGACAACTTTTGTGAAGGTTGTATTTTGGGTAAACAGTAAAGAGAAAGTTTTCCATTCAGGAAAAGCATAAGGACAAAGGCACCCTTGGAAATTTCCACTCAGGTTTATGTGGACTAATGCAAACACCATCACTTGCAAGAAGCCACTATATGTTAACTTTTATAGATGATTTTACAAGAAAAACTTGGGTTTACTTTTTGAAAAATAAAAGTGAAGTGTTTGAAACATTCTGCAATTTCAAAGCACTTGTGGAGAACCAAAGTGGGTTGCATATCAAAGTCCTAAGAACTGATAGAGGAGGTGAGTATATCTCTAAAGAATTTCTATGTTTTTGCAGAGAAAATGGAATTCATAAGAAATTTACTGCAAGGTACACTCCGCAACAAAATTGAGTTGCTGAAAGGAAAAATAGGACAATCATGGATATGGTAAGGAGTATGCTAAAGGAAAAACATTTTCCAAATGATTATTGGGCTGAAGCTGTACATTATGCAACATATATTTTAAATAGATGCCCAACAAAAGGAGTCATGAACAAAGTTTCGGAAGAAGCATGGAGTGGGACAAAACAAGGAGTCACCCACATGAAAGTTTTTGGTTGTTTGGGTTATGCACACATTCCAGATCAGCTAAGGAAGAAGTTGGACAACAAGGGGGAGAAATGTATTTTTATTGGATACAGTGAGGAATCCAAAGCTTATAGGTTGTATAACCTATCCACCAATAAGTTTATTGTGAGCAGAGATGTTCAATTTATTGAGTAGGAAACTTGGGATAGAAGCATTGAGAAAACAATGAATGTTAAAAACTGTTTATCTCATGATGAAGATGATCAAGAGATGGCTGAAGTACATCCCTCAATAGCAGCACCAACACAAGGACAGTAAGGGACACCCTTGAGGAGAAATGAAATTGCTTCTCCAAGCACACCACAAGGAGGAGATTCGAGTGCTACATTAAGCACTTGTACACCAAATGAAAGAGGAAAGAAGGTTAGAAATTTAAATGAGATTTATGAGCAAGAGGCAAAAAATGAAGGTATGAACTCCTTGTTTGCTTTATATTGTCATGTTGATGATCCTATTCATTTTTAGGAAGCTATTAAAGATAGGAAATGGATAGAAGCTATGGATGAGGAAATTAATGCCTAGAAAGAAATAAGACATGGGATTTGGCTAAACTCCCAAAAGGTAAAGATGTTATTGGAGTTAAATGGGTCTACAAGACCAAGAATAATGCTGAAAGAAAAATTGAAAGACACAAGGCCAGACTTGTTGTCAAAGGGTATAAGCAGCAGCATGGTAGAGATTATGAGGAAACATTTGCACCGGTTGCTAGAATGGAAACCGTGAGAGTAGTGATGTCCATAGAAGCACAAAACAAGTGGAAAGGTTACCAAATGGATGTGAAGTTAGCATTCCTAGATGGAGTGTTAATGGAAGAGGTTTACATTGAACAACCTCTAGGCTATGAAAATAAAGGCCAAGAGCACAAAGTGTGAAGATTGAAGAAAACTCTTTCTGGGCAGAAGCAAGCGCCAAGAGCATGGTATAGTAGGATAGATTTCTATCTATTAGAAAATGGATTTGAAAAATGTGACGGAGAACCCACCCTATACATCAAAGAAAAATATGGTAAGATGTTGATTGTGGTTTTATATTTTGATGATGTGATCTTTACAGGTAATGATGATTACCTTGTTGAAAATTTTAAAACAGTGATGAAAGATGAATTTGAAATGACTGATATGGGTTTGTTGAAATAATTCTTAGGAATAGAAGTAAAGCAGGATGAAGATAAAATTTTATTTCTCAAGAAAAGTAGGTTAATGAAGTTTTGGAAATATTTAACATGCAGGATTGCAAGGCAACAATAACTCCCACAGTGATGGGATTAAAACTCAGCATAGAGGACAACAGCAAGGATTTTGATCCTAGTTTGTACAAGAGCATAGTTGGTAGCCTCATGTATTTGACTGCAACTAGGCCTGATATAATGCATGTTGTTAGTTTGATTTCCGGATTCATGGAGAGGCCAAAAGAAGCACATTGGCAGGCAGCAAAAATGATTCTGAGGTATGTTAAAGGAACTAAAAGGTATGGTATTTTATATACTGCTTCAGAAAATTCAGATTTAATTGGATACACTGACAGTGATTGGGCTGGAAGTGTAGATGACTGGAAAAGTACTTCTGGTTATGTTTTTCACATGGGTTCAGGAGCCATTTCATGGGCTTCTAAGAAACAGCTTATTGTAGCATTATCTACAGCAAAGGAAAAATACGTGGCAGCTACAGCAGTAGCGTGTCAAGAAATTTGGATGAGGATAATGTTGAGAAGTTTATGCCAAGAAAAGGTAAAAGGTACAGTAATTTTTTGTGGCAATAGCTCAGCCATAGCATTGTCTAAAAATTATGTGTTTCATAAAAGGAAAAAGCACATAGATGCTAAGTTTCACTACATTAGGGACCTAGTGAATAATGGAGAAATAATTTTAAAACATTGCAGAACTCAGGAGCAGTTTGCAGACATTCTGACCAAGCCATTGAGGCAGAAAAGTTTTGAATTTTTAAGGAAATGTTTGGGTATGACTAATAACCCAGCAATTGAACTTAAGGGGGAGTGTTGAAATATTAATTTCAACTGCCCTGTACTCTGGCTGCCTTCTATTTTGTGATGGAAGAATTTTGACTACAGCCACTTTCTATTCTAGTTGAGCAGTGAAATTCATTTTGGTTTATTCGGCACCAGTCCTCTGTACATTAAAAGAAAATAGAGCTTCAATTTAAAAAGAAAAACAGAGTGTAATACACAGACAGTGTATTGTTTTTTTTTACACACAGCAGTGTTGTGTTTTGAAAAAGAGACAGAGTATTGTTTTGTAACAGAGAACAGAGAGTGTTAGTTTTTGGCACTGTGTTTTGTAGCAGTCCATCTTGTGTATCTCCTCTAATAGAGGAAGAATTTTGTAATAGTTCTTGTTTATGAAATAGAATTTTTTCAAGGTGTTGAAACTCTGTCTCGCTAAAGAAATTTTTTAATTTTCTATGTGTTAAAGGAGAGTATCATTCTCTCTGTATTTTGTTCAAGAATTCTCAGAAATTCCAACAGTTTCAAATAAGTACATCTAAGTGTGCACCTTTTTAACTAAATGCTTCTAATTTTGCCTTTCATGAAAGAGAGACACAAAGATTTTTGAAATTTGAACTTGGAATTTGGTTTGTTCATTTGGTGCTATACCATGTTTATAAGAATCAAAACACATATTAGCGATTCATTTGAAGAGAGGAATATGAAATGAATCAATATTTCATTTCTTTATCTTTAATTCTAATTTTTAAAAATATGTAAAAGAAAAATAATGTGAAAAATCTCTATTTAAAACGATACAAATTTTAATATATATCAATGATAGAATATGATTTTTTAATAATTAATACATATTTTAAATTATTTTTATTTTCATATAAAATTTAATTTAACTATAAAATATTTAAAATAAAATATATCTTTTAATAATTAATAAACATATTTTAAGTTATTATTATTTTGGTATATATATATATATATATTTATTGACGCTATAAATTGTTTAGAAATAATATTGTGTTTGAAATTTTTGAATTTTATTAACTTTACACTATTCTGAGTACATATTAAAATTATAATGTGAATAGAATTTGCAATTTTCAAGGTTAGATAAATGTTACAGTTTAGTTAATATTTAAATAGATTTCATAGCTTAGTAGATCCATAATTGAGATAGATCTATTATGATTCTTAATAATAATATTTGTTTTATATAAATTTCACATCTTTATATATAAAAAAATATTTTCATTTTTAATTGTATTAAAACTGTGATTTGGTCGGCATAGAATATCGATGGAATTTTTTTACCAGTAACGAAGATTGAAGGTTTAGATATATCTAAAAGTAACTATAACATTTTTCTTTTAGATTGAATTTTAAAAAGTTATAAAATTAAATTTAAAAAAAATATTTGTAAAATATTTTGATTATGCAAGTTAATAATCTCCATGGTATATTGGAGATGGATATTTATGATTACAAATGGTGTTGCATTGTAAGTTTATTGTAAATATTAAGTTTGATATGCTTATTAGTTAAATTTAAATATGTTTCCGAAATCATAACTTTATTTCATAGAGTATAATGAATCTAAATCTAATTAATATGTTATATATATTTCAGTTAGAAATATTGTTATTTTCAATTATAAGTTTATTAATTAAATTTATTAAGTTTATATATGTTTATTAATTATATGGTTAATCATTATTATTTAAATTTATCTTAATGTTATAAAAAATTGTTACTAACATTATTAGTAAAAACACAATTACAATGTAAAAAATTGAATTTTGTTATTTTTATTATTAAAAAATATATATTTTTGGTAAATGAGGCTAACCTATATTAATTCGAAAAGAAACAACACATATGCTACATGTTGGGTTGGCAAGCTGCGCTTAACCAATCATAAGCTTTGTTCCGCGGATAAGGGGTTGCCTCCACGGGGGAATCCAGTCTGGAAAATACATGAACCAAGAAATTACAAAATGCGCTAGAGCGCTTGTGTAACTAGAAATTACAAAATGTATTGAAGTATTTGTGCAACTAAAAATTTTCTAGTGATAGAAAGCATGAAAAAAAAAAAGGAAGAATGGAGCAGTTGCACAGTCCTTAGTATTTGTCTTCGTCATCACTGTCAGGATCTTCCTCCACTATGGGGTAGATGTATGCCTGCGTAGCAGCTTCCTCTGTATCAATGGGTGGACGTGAGGGCTTGGAGACTGATGCACATAGGATGGGGGCCACTGGATATTCTGTGTCAAGGACGCGTGTGCAGGTAACTTCAGAATCCATAATCCAGAGATTTGTATCATCACCCTCAGCTTCCTGAGCAGGAAGAGGCTCCGTCTCGCGAGGCAGGGGATGCGCCTAGCGCGTAATGGTAGACTTACGAGGTCCACTTCTGGCTCTCTGCGAAACCTACACGGGGCCCTCCTCCTCCTGATTAGGTCTAGGGCTCTATCTATCATGATTGTATGAGGAGGAGCCTTCAATAGACTCCAAGCGATTATTCGACCCTCGATGGTAACAACCAGGGAGCACAATTCTTTGACCACCACAGATTGTTCTTTGGCATAGCCTAGGTGCCATGTTCAGTTAATGTGTGGATGAAGTAGACGAGTTACGGAGCTAGGGGAATGATCAACAGGGAGGGAAGTTCGAAGCAGGCAAGGAGTGCAAGAGGACGGGGGGAGCGTTGAAGGGGAAAGCGCGTCAAGGGGTGCGGGATAATGGGTGCACCCAGACTTATGAGACCTATAGGACCGATGGAGCAGAGAGGTACCCTAGAGGGGGGGACACTGTCCAAGCGTGTATTCACCATGCCTTATCTCGTTCATCTCATGAAGATGATTTCTAGCGCGAGGTTACACATTGGCTGAGGACTTGCGCTGCAGATCTTCGTCCTTGTGGGCGTGGGAGAGGTAGTTGTCATTCTTACTTCTGTTGTCACCTGCATCCAGGGTATTTAAATATTTTATTATGAATTGAACCTAGGGGTATGTGAATTTGGGTTACACTTTTTGCTCTTTTCTGAGAAAAAAATTTCATTTTTTTCTCTTCTTCAACTTTGTGGAATCCAAAACAAATTTTCTGTTTAGAATTTCATTTTGCGATAAAAATAAAAGTTGTCAGAAATTTTATTTTCTTTCTATTATTTATATTTTGGAATTTTTTTATGCACATTTGGTATGTCAACTTAGCGTTTCTTTGAGTGTGCGTTTTTTAACAATCAAATGATTCATAAGAAGTCAGGTTAATACACACTATTGTATTCTTTGAAACTTTGTGTTTTTTAGAAAAAAAATGTGTTACAACAATCTAGACAGACTCTACTTCGGTTTCATTATATTTACAAAGCCAATTGATGCATATCATAATTACTAGAATTTTTTGAATATGTTTCGTGATGCATGAAATTTCTCAACATATAAGTTATAAACTAAAATCTAAAAACTACCCATTACAGACGACGGACCTATGTAATGCACCATAATTTTTTATTTTATTTTTACAGTGTATTTTGGAAGATACAAAATTATGATTTCACTGAATCATAATGACCTTCAGAAATTGTTTGCATCTATTTTATTACAAAATTAAATAAAATTAGTGATATTTATGAAATTCCATAAAAGTTGTGATTCCTGAAAGTAGGTTGAATTCTGAAAATTCTTTTCTTGGTTTTGACAGTTAATTCAGAATGTTTCATGGAGTTTAATCAATCCAAAGTTGAAGATATGTATTCAGAGTTTAGCTCTGCGTAATTGCAAACGTGTTAGTTTATCCGAAATCTCAAAAAACGTTCGGCCGAATTTTGTTTTTGCGCTGATGGCCCGTCAAGTCTAACGACATAAATGTTCGGTCGAATTTTTTATAAAAGTTCGGCCGAACTGTTACCAGACTTTCCATCAGCTGGAAAATACCACGAATCCTATCCAAAAAAATATTTCACGGCAATATAAATTGTCGTGAAAGAATTCATTATTTTCGCATATTTTCACACATTTGGTCTGATCTTGCAAAGAATTGTTTTGGGTTGAAGGACTTTTCTTGGAGGTACATTCAAAGGAAAATTTTGCAAAGGATTGTTTTTGGTTTAAGGAATTTTATTGGAGGTACATTTAAAGGACATTTTTGCAAATGATTGTTTTGGGCTTAAGGATTTTTCTTGGAGGTACATTCGAAGGGAATTTCTTGGAGGTATGTGATACATTTTTTGGATGTTTTTTGGACTTAATTTTTTTTTGAAGGTATGGATTTGGGCTTAATTTTCAAAGAAATATTTTCAGGCTTAGTTTCGAAATGACTCTTTTTAGGCTTTATATTCAAAAGACATTTTTTGGAGGTATTTTTTAAAGTGATATTTTTTTAGAGGCTTTTTTAAAATGGCATTTTTTAAGTTGGAATTAATTTTTCAATGGACATTTTTTGGAGGTATTTTTTGAAGTGACATTTTTTTAGAGTATGTGTTTTGGGTTGAAGTAAATATTTTATAATGATTTTTTAAAATGAGTTTCTGTCTAACTTTTTAAATGAAATATTTTTGCAGGACTTGGAAGGAAATATTTTGAGCTTCGTTTCATTTTTATAATACATTTTTTTCTCAGATTTTTTAATATAAGTGTTTTGGATTGAAGTATGTGTTTTTTGCAAAAGTTTTAAAATGAGTTTTTTTTTTAAACTAAATATTTTGGGATGTTTTTTTAATTGAGTTTTTGTCTAAATTTTTGAGGGAAATTTTTTGAACTTCATACTCTAATATCATGGGAAATCGAAGGAATTGCGTGAGAAAATATGATTGAAAAAGAGACCCTGAGGAACGTAGAGAAGAGATGAGAGAATATCCCAGAATAAAGAGAGAAGCACTCTTAAATATTGAAAGGGAAAATCAACCTCAACTAGAAGTTTAAGTAGGTATGTAAATGTAAATATTATGAATTTGATATTTAAAATTTTCGTAGTTTAAAATGTGAAGCTTAAATTTTATATCAGTGGCAATCATACATATGATACATATTTTGTACAACACTGTTTTGGAAAGATTTATAACTCCTTGAAAAGGCATGGAATAAAATTCAATTAACATTGGATATGGTCATATGGATGCGCAGGTCAATTCAAATCTTCACGATCATTCTTTTGGCTGTGTTGTCTTCATAAGAAAACCTACATTAAACATTGTTGGAATTTCTTTGAGACTAGCCATGGAAAAGGAGAACATGACAGCGTAGGAGCATGCATAAAACGAGCACTTCGAAGATATCAAATGAACACCTCTGCAAACCCACTTGTGGACACTAAAGAATTTTTTCAATGGTGCATCACTGCTCTAAGCGATGAGACTAACCGATCAAGGGAAGTGCGAAGGTAAGTTCAATTTAATTTTTATTTGAAATCTAATTTTTTAACAGTTTACATTTATCACAATGATTATCTTTCATGGTATTTTGATATCATATTTATATCATTCTTTGAATTTTCCATATATAGGTTTTTTTGGCATATTGGGATCGAAGATGTAGATAGATCAATTGGAAATGACGTTGAAACAATCAAAGGGACTTGAAAATTGCATTCAATTAAAACAAAGTTGTCCACAAATGTGTTTGCATTGGATAAAAGCAAATATTCTTATTTTTGTCATGTTTTCATAGACAGCACAAAATCCAATGACGTTTCTAAAAACAAAATGTATGTAAAATATTGGAAACATACATAGCTAAATACAAGGGGAAAATGTCCATTGAAATTTTTGAAGAAATGCAATCAGAGGAGACTACAATATCATCTGATGATGATTGAGTTTATGATCTTGTTAGAGAAGGTAACATTTGAATTTCTTTCAAATGATAGAGATCTAGAAATAAATTTAAATACATAAGTTTTTTAAGTTTGTTTTATTGCATAGGAGATGTTTTTGTTGTAATTGCACCAACTGAAAATGATGAAAATGTGAAGTATTATTTGATGCATTTCATTGAATGAAAAATGAAATTATTAGAAAACTATAATGATCACAGGTTTCCATATGAAAGAGGATCTATTATACTGAAAGGTTATTTTTTCAGACAAACTAATAAATGTGGGGATTTTGTTTTCTTTGAAGATTATGAACCTGATGTCATAAGTTGTCAATATAGTCACTTGGTGTGTGCAACACGCTTAAAGTTGATAGAGGTTCAATCAAAGAAAAAAATGGAAATTAAGAAATGGAAAATGTAAAAATCCGATCATGAACGGATAATTAGAGATGGCATTCCATTGGAATTTTTTTCGTTGAGCTGCCCAACAATTCTTCTCTTTGGATTCATGTTTTAGAACTTCCTGAACTCAACTAAAAGTTGAGTTGCCTTGTTATGTTATCTATGCACGTGTTTGCACATGTACATTGTTTTGGTACATGCACACTAGTACCAACTGAAAATATCCTTTCTATACATGCATTTATTAAAAATGTTGCATGTATTGGATATATATATATATGTATATATATATATATATATATATATATATATATATATATATATATATATATATATATATATATATATATATATATGTTCTAGAATGCAATTCAACGAAAGTAGCTTTTATGTGCATCGATGAAAAATATTTTCGTCTTTATGGATGGATATATATATATATATATATATATATATATATATATATATATATATATATATGTTCTACAATGCAATAAAAACTGAAAGTAGCTTTTCTATGTGCAGTAATTAAAAAGTTGCAGGTACTGGATATATATGTTCTAGAATGAAATTAACTGAAAGTAGTTTTTATATGTGCATCAATGAAAAATGTTGCACGTACTAGATATATACATGTTCTAGGCAATTAATTGAAAGTAGATTTTGTATGTGCATTGTTGAAAAATGTTGCACGTATTGGATATATATATGTTCTAGAATGTAATTAACTGTTCAAGTAGTTTTACTATGTGCATTGATGAAAAATGTTGCACGTACTGAATATATATGTTCTAGAATGTAATTAACTGAAAGTAGCTAAATTCTATTGGCATTGATGAAAAATGTTGCACGCACTGGTGATCTAGAGTAAATTCTTGATAGCCTTAACCAAGACCTTTTACTTCAGTTGATAATTAGAATTGCATTTAATTAAGATGGTAATGAACTGAAATGAACAATTGTAGCTCTAAATAAGAGGAACATAAATGAACACGATCAAAAATCATAAGAACATGTCGCTTGATAACGGAGTTCGTCCAGGAGGGACTACATCTCCGGGCCTCGGTGTCAAGATGGTGTAGGCCACTGCATTATGTGTTGTAAGAAGAAGATGTACATGGATGTGTTTCCCTATGACATACAAGTAAAAATTTCCCTCACATAGGAGTGGCTTGAATTCTTTAAGATATGTTCGACTGCGGAACTCTCATACATAAATAAAGACTACTATTAGTATGACCATAGCTGATGTGTAATAAATAAGAGTATCCCGCCAATCCTGGAAAACAAGGGATCTGAACAATACACATATGAAAATGAGCATCCCGCCAATGCGGCATAAAATGGATCTAATACATGACACAAATCCATATCTGAAAATACATCAATAATAGCACAAGGCAAGATCCCACGACTCATGTATCAACCGGGATATGAAATACATAATGCATCTCAAAGAGAAATAAATGAATAAGTACATGAAATCCACATCATATACCTCATGATGTCATTTGCTGAAGGCTGAGATGCTCTGCGGCTGAGTCTGAAAAAACCATCGATCTTGTGGCGTCGAAAAATGTTGAAACGACTACTCACTTGTGGAAATATGACACCTACATAACCCACTTCCAAAAGTGGCTGAAAATTTGAAAACTTAGATGAAGAAACTGAGGATGCCATCAGACTCGTGGCGTTGAGTAGTCTAAAAATGACATAAATTTTGTCGCATTTGGACAAATTCAAAATTTCTCCCCCTTGAAAATTGGCCTCAATCAAGGTTCCACCCGTCTCTTTTCTAGGCTCATGGTTCCACTACACCTACAATAAATAAATGTTGAAATTCATCCGCACTCCACTACTCCATGTCCTGGGTGCAATTGTAAAAAGATGGGTTTTCCCAAGAATCCTGTTGGGCGCGTTGGTTAAAGATCCACAATATGAGGGAGGAGTTCAGCTGGTCAAACTCCGCCCCCTCTGAATTAATACGAAAACTTGTTTTTTTTAAACGATGTGTGTCCTTTTAAAAACTCGACGTTATAATTTTAAACTCAACACATTTATTTTTTTACCCATCGAATTATTTGAAACGCTAAGTTATAAGGGGTCGAACCCACATGGGGCAGCCCGCCCCACCATCTCTGCTGGCTCTATGGTGTAGAGTTGTTTGGCGGTGGGTTCTGTCGTATGGAGGGATACCACGTGGGCAGGGCCGATTGGGCCGGCTGCAGGTTCAACTCCTGCCAGCCTTATATTCAATAATATGATATATGGCATGCGGAGGGGTCGACGGGATTTGGCCACCTGTCACCCATTTTTTTATATAATTTTTTGTTTTTATATAACAAAATGGACATTTTGAAAATACTCGATTTTTTACCGTAGGAGTCAAATTAACGGTCCCACAAATTAGCCCGAAATCTGGCCTGAGTGTGTCAGAATATGGTGGTCGGGTTTGGTCCAATTTTCATCCTCCTTAAAGTTGCCCAATCACCAAGTCAACCCAAAACTTTGACCACTCCTAACTCCTTCATACAGACTCAAAATTGAGTGGCGTCTGCGCTGTTGGAATCAGAAAGACGAGATCTACAATATGAACCTGGTTCGAGATATTTTTGAACACTCTGATTTTTGAGCCCTCTGTGTTGAGCCACTTGTACTTGTACTTGTTTAATCCACCTAGTTCATTCCTCCCCACTAAGAAGCTTTTGGTCCTCCAAAAGAATCAAGCTTTACCTATTATCAATTGTCCGCAAATTTTGTTAAAAGGAACATCCCCACATGACCCTTTCACCTGGCATACTTCATAATCAAGATGCAAAGCCATCATCTACAATTACTGCAATGCGATGTCTGAAATGGAACATCCCTTGAAGACTCCTTTACCTCTCGTACTTCGGAATCAAGATGCAAAGCCATCATATACAACTGCTACAATGTGATGTCTAAAAAGGTACATCCCTTGAAGACTCCTTCACCTCTCGTACCTCGGAATCAAGATACAAAGCCAAAACCTGCAACTGCGGAAATGCAAATTTCTGAAAAGGCACATCCTTGAAGACTCCTTCACCTCACGTACTTCAGAATTAAGATGTAAGGAACATTAAATTCTCAATGTGACCAACAATGACCCAAATATTTTCATACTTTCCACGATTTTATAACATGTACTTAGTGGTCAAGCTTACAACAAAATGGAAATCATGCCTTAACAAAAATTACATGGCCAGACCTCATCGTCGCATTTCGAAGTGATGGCAAAACACCTCATCAATTTTACATGAAAGAAATGCATCAGACGACTCGTATGACCAAAGCATAATTGTCGCATCTCAAAGTGATGGAAACACATCACTTTTACATGAAAGAGGTCCAACTCATGACTTATAACAACAAGACCAAAAAATATCGTGGTCGCTTAAACAAGTGATGGAAACACATCATTAATTTCACAATAAAAATGTGACAAATGACTTACAAACATGGCCATGACAAGCTTAACATCTCTAAAAAAAAAAAAATCTAGAAGAACCACTTCTCACTTATTAAAGTGAGTGGATCATTTCCCTGCGGTGAACTTTCTTGTCGAACAGCTCTTTCGACTTGTGTATGCATGATCTCTTTGTCTTTAAGGCATTGCTCTGGATGAAGTTTCCAACATGTGGCTCTTTGGTGGCCACTTCGGTCGCAATGGGTGCAAAAGTTCTTTTTCCTCCAAACCTGCTTAACTGATTTATTTTCCTGTTGGGGAGAAGGCTCTTCATGCCTTTTCCTCCTTTGTGTTCCCATCCTCTTCTAGCACTTAAAAATCACATGGTTATTTAAACCACAAAAATAACAAGTTTTACGATGCCATATCTTATGACCATGGTTATCAATATTCTTATAATTAAAATGCACTCTGGAATAACGAGACTTAGTATACCTTCTCGGGCGGTCTCTGGTGTGATCATGATGATGGGAGATTGCCTCAGTTCCTTCACTGCAACATGCAATGCTATGGAATGATGGCGAAGTGTCCCCATCATTCCTCTTTCTTGGAGAGTTCATCATTATCTATTTTCCTTTGATGTCCTTTGAACATCCTTTGTCAGTGTACCCCAAACCTGCATAACGAGGTCTTTGCACAACCTTTAATGGTTTGGTTATGCCTTGGCCATGAATGCCAAGTCCTCCTCCTCTATACCCCATCTTGGTGAGGAGTCTCATGCCAGTACCTGTGATGTGTATCTCCACACTTCCAACTGAAATAACATCATTTGAAGAAACTGAAGATAAATCAACATTCTTTACCATAGTTATCGATTGCGAAACAGATGAAGAAAGTTGTTGTAAGCCTTCGTTGCGCTTCACTTCCGTCAATGCCTCTGACATGGCTTGTAGCTGAAGCTGCAACTGCTGCGTCTCCTCCTTCTATTTCTGTAGGAATGATTTCAAGGCATCATGATCTGCTTGTAGAATTTCGTTATTGCGCTTCAATCCTTCCCATGCCTCTATCGTGGCTTGAAACTAAAGCTGCAACTATTGTTTGTACTCCTTCTTGTTGTGTAGGAGGTTCTTCAATTCTTTGTTCTCTACAGCTTGTTTTTCGTAAGCCTCGTACAATATGTCCACTTTCTCTAACACCCTGCGCATGGTTTCGTACATGTCCTTGACAGTCTCCATGGCTCAACTCAGCAAACGTTCAATGTTCACTCCTGCAATCCAATCAGCAAGAAGACCTTCTCTGATACCACTTGATCCAGGGTAAATTATTGATACCCTTAACCAAGAAATTTTACTTCGGCTTAATTAGAATTGCATTTAATTAAGATGTTAATGAACTGAAATGAACAATTGTAGCTATAAATAAGAGGAACATAAATGAACAAGATCAAAAATCATAAGAACACGTCGCTTGATAACGGAGTTCGTCTAGGAGGGACTACATCTCTGGGCCTCGGTGTCAAGATGGTGTAGGCAACTGCATTATGTGTTGTAAGAATAATATGTACATGGATGTGTTTCCCTATGACATACAAGGAAAAATTGCCCTCACACAGGAGTGGCTTGACTTCTTTAAGAGATGTTCCACTGTGGAACTCTTATACATAAATAAAGACTCCTATCAGTATGACCATAGCTGACATGTAATAAATAAGAGTATCTTGCCAATCCTGGCAAAAAATGGATGTCATACATGACACAAATCCATATCTGAAAATACATCAATAACAGCACAAGGCAAGATCCCATGACTCATGTATCAATCGAGATCTACAAGACATAATGAATCTCAAAGAGAAAGAAATAAAGAAGTACATGAAATCCACATCATATGCCTCATGCTGACATTTTTTGAATGTTGAGCTACTCTGCGTCCGAATCTAAAAACACCATCGATCTTGTGGCGTCCAAAATTGTGGAAGCGACTCCTCACTTGTAGAAATCTGGCTTCTTCATAAACCACTTCCAAAAGTGGCTAAAAAATAGAGAACTCAGATGAAGAAACTGAAAACGCCATCAAACTCGTGGCGTTGAGTAGTGTAAAAATGACATTAAATTTGTCCCATTTGGACAAAGTCAAAATTTCACCCTCCTGAAAGCTGGACTCAATTAAGGTTCCACCTACCTCTTTTCTCGGCTCATGGTTCCACTGCACCTGCGATAAATAAACCTTGAAATTCATGCACACTCCACTGCTCCATGCCCTGGGTGAACTTGTAAAAAGACGGGTTTAAATATTTAATCCTCGGTGGATTTTACCAAGAACCCCGTTGGGCGCGTTGGTTAAAGATCCACAATATGAGGGAGGAGGTTGGGTGGTCAAACCCTGCCCCCTTCGAATTAAGATGGAAACTTGTTTTTTTTAAACTGTTCATGTCCTTTTAAAAACCCAAAGTTATAATTTTAAACCCAAAACATTTATTTTTTTACCAGTCGAATTACATTGAAAAGCTAAGTTATGGGGGGTCGGACCCGCATGGGGCGGCCTGCCCCACCATTTCTGTCATCTCCATGGTGGACATGGCACATATTTGGTTGGCGGTGTGTTCCTTCGTATGGAGGGCTGTTGCGTGGGTGGGGCCAGTGAGGCTGGCTGCGAGTTCAACTCTCGCCAGCCTTATATGCAATAATATGATATATGGCATGTGGAGGGGTGGACGGGGTTTGGCCACCCATCACCCCTTTTTCATATAATTTTTTGTTTTTATATAACAAAATGAACATTTTGAAAATACCTGATTTTTTACCGTCGGAGTCAAATAAATGATCCCACAAATTTGGCTGGAATCTGGCCTGAGTGTGTCGGAATCCGGTGGTCGGGTTTGGTCCAATTTGCATCCTCCTTAAGGCTGCCTAGT
The DNA here is from genome assembly GCA_034641835.2 of Pinus albicaulis. Lineage (NCBI taxonomy): Eukaryota > Viridiplantae > Streptophyta > Pinopsida > Pinales > Pinaceae > Pinus > Pinus albicaulis. Next base: position 189,769,342 of record CM076584.1, read on the forward strand.
CACCAAGTCAACCCAAAAATTTGACCACTCCTAACTCCTTCATATGGACTCGGAATTGAGTTCTGTGTGCATCGTTGGAATCAGAAAGACGAGATCTACAACATGAACCTAGTTTGAGATATTTTCAATCACTCTGATTTTTGAGCCCTTTGTGCTCAACCACTTGTACTTGTACCTGTTTAATCTACCTGGATCAACTGGATATATATGTTCTAGAATGAAAGTAACTAAAAGTAGCTTTTCTGTACATGCATTGATGAAAAATGTTGCACATACTTGATATATATATACATTATAGAATGCATTTTTAAAATTTTATGATTGTTTTCAACACATCTAACAAGACCTAGAATCTTATAATTTTTTATGTGTGTGTGTGTGTGTGTGTGTGTGTGTGTGTGCGCGTATTGTACTTCAATAGTTTTAACATATATATTCAAACATGTGTAAAATCATTTCTACATGTACATATATTCATGTGAATTTTTTTTTGTTTGGAAAATGACAACTTGAATTTAAAAAAAAAACAAAATATCATAATCACATGCCAAATGTAGTTCAACCATCCAAAACTTGAGTTTTAATTTTTTTTATTATATCACAACATTACTTCACATGCCATGCCAATTGTAGTTCAACTATCCAACAAAAACATTTAACATTATATCACATGCCAAATGTAGTTCAAACATCCAAAACTTAAGTTTTAAAAACAAAACAAATTATAACACAACATTACTTCACATGCCAAATGTAGTTTAAAAGAAAAACATTAATATAGATCATAACATTACTTCACATGCCAAATGTAGTTCAACCATCCAAAACTTGGGTTATAAAAAAAAAACATTATATATCACCAGTATCAAAACTTCTTAAAAACAAAACATTATAGATCACAAGTATCAAGTATCAAGTAACATTACTTCACATGTCAAATGTAGTTCAACCATCCAAAACTTAAGCTTTAATAACATTATATATCAAATTCACATGTACCAAATGTAGCTCACATAAAATATGTCCAAAATTTGTAGATCTCACAAGTATCAAGTATCAAGTTACATATGACTACATCTAGATAAGACTATATATAAAAAATTAAATTTAAGACTAAATCTATTGAAAATATAATGTTTCACGTGTGTAGGTGCACCATCAATCAAATAGCATATGTGCATCATCCATTAAATATAGATGGATGTAGTGTCTTTCCCTGCAAAATCTCAATCCTCAAGCTATCATACGAAGCATGGGGAACTTGTATACAGTTTGTACAAATATTAAAATTTGATGTTTTAAAATTGAGTGAGAATATATATAACTTCATGTAAAAAACAAAATATAAAAAAAAAATTCATGCAATACCTCATGAGGTTCCCTCTCCATTTGTTGCGCGTCCGCTACAACTTCCCCCACGGGAACATCTCCAACAGTAAACTGTACAATATACATGTAAAAAAATTTCAAATGAAAATTCATATATATAAACTTATTTTCAATAATATTAAGAAAAAAGTTAGACAACTTGTTCAAATGGTTGAAATGGTGTGGATGTTCCTATCTCCTTCGCTAGAGTCTGTGGAGAAAATAAATCCTCTATAGAAACCTAAAATTGAAAAAATTTAAAAGTGTAAAATAACTCAAGATCAAGATCCCAATTTATAACAAAACTTTTAAACTTCAATTTATAAATTATAACTTAAAAACATATATTTAAGTGAAAAATTGAATACCTCTGCTGGTGGATTTGGCACATCTCCTAATAGAGGCTCCAAAAGAAAATCTCCAAAAAACTTAAAATTCAAGAAATTTAAAATAACTCAAAATCTCTAGATCTCAATTTATAATAAAACTTTTAAACTTCAATTTATAACTTATAACTTAAAAACATATATATATATATATATATTTAAGTGAGAAATTGAGTACTTGTGCTGGTGGATTTGACACATCTCCTAAGAGTGGTTCAGAAAGAAAATCTCTAAAAAACTAATATTCAAAAAATTTAAAATAACTCAAGATATAGATATATCTCATTTTTTAATCGAATTTTTTGAGGTGGAATATATAACTTGAAAACATAAATTTTAAAAGTGAAAAATTGTCCATGCTTGTGATTGTGGATTTGACACATCTCCTAAGGAAGTAGAAGGTACATCTCCCAAAGAAGAAGAAGGTACTGCGATTCCCAAAAAATTGGATGGAATCAGAATCTGTTAAAACATTTTATTATATATATGTACATGTACATGTGTGCATAATTATTTGTTTTAAAAATATCTCATCATGTTTCGATATATATAATAATAGATAAAAAAAATAATTGTACATGATCATGTTAACTTAAAAAACACTAACATTTTCCAACTTATCTTAATGGTGAGAACCATCTTGATTGTATGATTGATGGTGAGACCCATCTTGATTGTTTGAACCAGAGGCTCCGACCGTGTTACTAACATTTTCTTCATTCATCAAGTGTGAAAATTGCAAATGGTGTTAACATATAATGATATATTTTTGTTATATTAATGTATACAAACAAATGTATGTATATATGTATTTATTTCAAATTGTACATGTGTTAAAATAATTTAACCCTAACCATTAACACATACCGTTCCCATGCCCTCTTCCTCATGAACAATTAGGTCCTGCCAACCATTGCGACAATTATTTGCATATGTTTTGAGATCTTCAACACTCATGTTGTCGATCTCTTCATTTGTATAATACACAAAATTAGCGCATGCATTCTCATGTGCTCTTTGTCGATTCAGACAAACATTGACTCCACCCAATCCACTGTGAACATTATCAATGATGGCATCCCTTGCTTCTCGACTAATTTGAGAAGTGGCTTCCATCTCTCACTGCAAATTTTCGACACGAAAAGGTTGACTAACCAATGGTGGCTCAAGGCGAGGCAACTCAACATCACGCCTAGCGCCCCTACGGTCACACAATCGACCTTTCCCATGACCAAAAAATTCAGAGGAAAGGTTATTGTAATTGGGTTTCATTTGCAAAAATAATTTTGAAAAATAAAGCAGAACCTCATCATTCCATGGGATTATTCCATAGGCTACAAGGTGTCTATCATATAAATGGTGAGCTATATTAGGGTGCTTGAAATATTTCACCTTCAGCATCTTTCTATTCAGCTCTTCTTTGAAATTAAACATAGACTTGGTCATTTCTGTTGTAACTCTTTGTTTAAAAACCTCCCATTTATCAGGACCCATCACTGTTTCCTTTCTTTTTCTCATGACTTCTACAAAAGTATCAGTGGTTGGCCCAAGCTTTCGGTACACATCTACTAGTTTGCCTAAAGAGTGTGTAACAATTTCCAAGCTTTGTCGACTCTCAACAGGTAGAGTCAAAGCCACGAGATCTCTCTGCAGTTTTGCATGAGGATGTTGACACCTTTCTAAGGTGCATTGCTACATGTTTGTTTCCCAAGGTATATCGGAAATGTCGGTCGGATAAGTCATGGTTGGTGGAAAACCTTCTTCTTGAATGATGTGTTCTGCTCTATGTCTTTTTTGAGCAACATTTGGAGCAACATTTTCAGCCTTTGCATCAATATATAAAATTTTGTATATTAAAAAAACACATGTAAACAAATTTGTACAAATTGAATGAAAAAAATATTCAAATTGATGGCCACCTTGATGTGGTTGGCTAGCATCTTTCCCACCCTGATACTGTTGAGAACCAGAACGACCCTGCTGAGAACCAACACGACCACCGATTGGTTGAGAACCAACGCAACCATATTTTGATTGGCCTCTGGGGGAATACATATCACCACCTTCATGCAACCCGCCAGCACTTATGGTTGGCCCTCTAAGGGAATCTGAATCACCACCAACCTCATGAGATGAGAGAGAAGCTTCATAAACAAATATGAATTTATAATCAATTCAGAAATACATTCATACATATAAATACATGTACATATCCATTGATTAAATTGCGTGAACCATAACACGATTGTGTAAACCATGGGCATGCTCCATTGATGGAGTAGACACTTTTCTCCTCTTGGTACAACTAATTTAACTCACAAAATTGATAAAAAATCAATTCCATATGTACACACATATATGTATATGTATGGAGATTTAAAATTGTATTTAAATGCCATGAACACCCCTCGATCATTGATCCCCCTCTCTCATAGAGATATGGGATTATGTTGATCTTTGTTGTTCATCCTCCATGATATATATATCTACAGTGGACATTTACCATTATTTTTTTAAATTACTATTTAAAATAAATTCAAAATAAATTTAAGAAAATTAACATAATTTAGTGTACCGAATTATGTAAAACACAACTTTCAAAGCACTAATTGATGTATGAAACTCAATTTAAGAAAAAAAATTTATAAAAATGTTAAGTTTACCAAATTGCGCTTTACATGGTGGGAGCACACTTGGTATAAAATTGAAAAAAACACATGGTCATTATAAAAGAAGTGTGAAACTCCATTTAAACAAAAAATTGTTGAAGCCCCCGCATTTTAATTTTATAAAAATGTGAAGTTCACCACTTGTTGCAAATGTGAATTTCACCAAGTTGTGATTTACATGGTGTAGTGGGAGAACATTTGGTATATAATTGAAAAAAACACATGGTCATTAAAAAAGACACATTTATAAGTACAAAACACACACATATCCAAGATATGTTACAATGCCCATCAATAAATTTTGAAGGAGAGCGTCTCAACACTAATTCATCTTTGAGAGATGAATCTTGAATTTTTGAAGAAGAGTGTCTCAAAACTAATTCATCTTTGAGAGATGAATCTTGCATTGGCATTGCCCCGTATAATTCTAATTCATCTATTAATTCATCTTTGATAGATGAATCCTGAATTTGCATTGCCCCACGCAATAAATCAGCAAACATCTTATTCACATTTATACAATGCCTTATACTAAAAAATTGAAATTGGCTAACAATATTGTTTGCTATTCCATGCAGTTCTTTTAGCCTCTCCTTCTTAACTTGGTACACACCATTCATCTGGTTGCACACAAGTTCAGAATTGGTGAAAACTACAATTCCATTTGATCCATACTCCATAGTTGTTCCCAAGCCTTCTATCAATGCAATATAATATGCCTCGTTGTTTGTTGTTCTTCTCGGTATATTCATTTTCCTTTGGACGACTTTGCTAGTCGCAATATTGGAAAGCACATATGTAATCATTGCTTTCCCTGGATTGGGATAGCAAAAAACATCTATGCATAATTTCAATTTTTCAACCATATTTAGTGGATTTTTTTATCCCTGAAAAAAACAAATTCAATAAAAATATATTAAATTGACATTTATTGCAAATGCATGGGAGAAATGACACATGTGCATGAGATAAATGACATGTGCATGGTTTATCTTAAAGTTTGACTTAAATTTTATGGTAGAATTCACATCTAGAAATTAGATGCATTAAAGATTGCATTGCCCAGAGTTTAAGGGAGATTTATGACACATATACATTGTTTGCATGAAATTTTGCCTTAAAATTTATGGCATAAATCACATCTAGTTCAATAACATGCCTTAAGAAAGGATGAGATCCAAAGGCTACCTAGCCCTTTACAGACTACTTTAGAACTTGTAGAAGTTTAAACTCAACCAACAAACTAAATTCTTGTGGAAGTTCAACCACTTTAGGTTCAATTTTTAGGCCTTAAAGTTTGCCTTGAATTAATGGGGAAAGCCTTGAGTTTGGGGATACTATCCTATGAGATTTCAACCACTTTAGGTTCAGTTTTTAGACGTTAAATTTTTCCTTGAATTAATGGGAGGAAGCCTTTAGTTTGTGGGAGAAATTACATTTACATGGTTTGCAAAATTATTTTATGCACTTACTAAAACAACGTTCAATTTTTAGGCCTTAAAGTTTGCCTTGAAGTAATGGGGGAAAGCCTTGAGTTTGGGGGGTATATCCTATGAGATTTCAGCCACTTTAGGTTCAGTTTTTAGGCCTTAAATTTTTCCTTGAATTAATGGGAGGAAGCCTTTAGTTTGTGGGAGAAATGAAATTTACATGGTTTGAAAAATTATTTTATGCACTTACCAAAACAACTAGTTATGTCAAAAGACACACCTTTATGAGTTTGTGGGAGAAATGAAATAGAAATGACACACCTTATGATTTTGTGGGAGAAATGAAATAGAAATGACACATGCCTTAAATTTTGCCTAAAATTTTATGGGAGAAGGGAGAAATGACACATGTACAAGGTTTGCCTTAGAGTGGTAGTGGTTTATGGATATTAACATGAAGAAATTCTATTCAGATCTGTTCTGAAGATTGACTGTAGGGGCATTTACTAGATATGTCACCTTTGAGAAAAGATGAGATCCAGAGGCTTCCTGGCCCTTTACAAACTCTGCCTTTAGAACTTGTAGAACTTAACACTCAATAGATAGACTAGAATCCTATGGAAGTTCAAAATACTATGAGATTTCAGCCACTTTACGTTCATTTTTTAGGCCTTAAAGTTTGCCTTGAATTAATGAGAGAATGTCTTTAGTTTGTGGGAGAAATGACATTTACATGGTTTGCAAAATTATTTTATGCACTTACAAAAAACATGCTTTAAAGTTGATGGGAGAAAGCCAACATGACATGTATGCTTTAAAAACTTTGCCTAAGAATTTATGGGAGAAATGACACATGTACATAGTTTGGCTTAAAGTGGTTGTGGTTTATGGATATTAAAATGAAGAACTTATATTTAGATCTATTCCAGAGATTGACTATAGGGGAATTTACTGGATATTTCACCTTTCATAAAAGATGAGATCCAGAGGCTACCTGGCCCTTTACAAAGTCTACATATAGAACTTGTAGAAGTTAACACTACATGTCCCAATTATACCCTATGAAGTGTGTAGAGGACCCGTGGAATCACTCACACTACTTTACGTAGACATAAGGGTGTATAAGAGTGTACTAAGTTAAAAAATATGGTCATATTATTGGATATCTTTCCCAAGAGCCCAAATGTACTCCTTAAGTATATGTGGGGTCTATATAACCATCTACAAAAACAAGTGATTCTTTCCAAGCTAAGGATAATGTATGAGCCATGTGTATATGCACATTATCTAGAAACCATAGGCCAAAATAAATGGTACTTAAGTGGTTTGAAGAAAAAATAGCACCAAGAAGCTTTGAAGGAGGGGAATAAGAACTGGAAATAGGAGGATAAGAATAAAATAGCCACTACACATCCATGCAAGGGTATTAGAAATAATTCTAACCATTGCAACATTGATGGTCACATTAAGGAGAATTATTGGATGTTTGGTATGTGTTATATTCTTTATGTGAATACCCCCATGCACTATATATTTTTCTAAGCATAGTGGTGGGAATAAAATGGGAGGAAAGGACCCCCACTTTAGGGTTTCATATAGACGAAAAATTCCCCACACACAGGTGTTCAGGGGTAGTGCCCCAAAAAAGTTTTTGGGAAAAAAAATTCTCCCTTTATGATGGTTTTCATCACATGGTTTTTTCTTTTAGCATTTTTCTAGTGCATGGTAGTTTACCCCATGGTTCTACAGTTTCGGTTAAAGAACTAAAGTTTTATCTGATCCAAGGTAATGGATTAGTAGTTTATAATTGTCGTGGGATATATACATATATACATACATACATATGTGTGTGTGTGTGTCTGATGGTCTAAAAATTAATATACTAATAAAAAAATGATCTTCTCATTTTGGGTTTCTCGAGTAAATTATATGTTAATGCATGTGTTTTACATTGAATATTTTTCATTTAATTAAGAATCTATTTGAAACAATTAACTATATAAGGTTAAAACCTATGTTTTGTATCAAATTACTTTTGGTTTCAATGGGAAACTTTTATGGCTAATGTGTTTTTCTCGAAATGTGATAGACCCCATTAAAATGGGAGATATATCAAAATGATTCCTATGGTGTAATAAAATAGTTGATTAGTTTAAAGATATAGATGCATAAATTCAATGAGCATAGTTTTGAGATATATAAGTCCAAAATAGAATAGTTGTTGGTGAACAATATTAGTGGTCACTATGGATATATCTGTTTCATTAAAAGAGATTTTTCTAGAAGGATGGACTAAGTTGGAAAGAAGGGAAAACATCACAATTATGTGTTAATGTGCATGTGTTTGACATTGAATATTTTTCATTTTATTAAGAATATATTTGAAACAATTAACTGTATAAGGTTAATACCTATGTTTTGTATCAAATTACTTTTTGTTTCAATGGGAAACTTTTATGGCTAATGTGTTTTTCTCGAAATGTGGTAGACCCCATTAAAATGCGAGATATATCGAAATGATTCCTATGGTGTAATAAAATAGTTGAGTAGTTTAAAGATATAGATGCATAAGTTCAATGAGCATAGTTTTGACATATATAAGTCCAAAATGGAATAGTTGTTGGTGAACAAATATCGGTGGATCACTATGGATATATCTGCTTCATTAGAAGGGATTTTTCAAGAAGGATGTCCACTAAGTTGGAAAGAAGGGAAAATATCACAATTATATGTTAATGTGCATGTGTTTTACATTGAATAATTTTCATTTTATTAAGAATCTATCTGAAACAATTAACTATATAAGGTTAAAACCTATGTTTTGTATCAAATCAATTTTGGTTTAAATGGGAAACTTTTATGGCTAATGTGTTTTTCTCGAAATGTGATAGACCCCATTAAAATGGGAGATATATCAATATGATTCCTATGGTGTGATAAAATATTTGATTAGTTTAAAGATATAGATGCATAAATTCAATGAGCGTAGTTTTTAGATATATAAGTCCAAAATGGAATAGTTGTTGGTGAAAAAAAATTAGTGGATCACTATGGATATATATGCTTCATTAAAAGGGATTTTTCTATAAGGATGGACTAAGTTGGAAAGAAGGGAAAATATCACAATTATATGTTAATGTATATGTGTTTTACATTGAATATTTTTCATTTTATTAAGAATCTATTTGAAACAATTAACTATATAAAGTTAAAACCTATGTTTTGTATCAAATTACTTTTGGTTTCAATGGGAGAATTTTATGGCTAATGTGTTTTTCTCGAAATGTGATAGACCCCATTAAAATGGGAGATATATCGAAATGATTCCTATGGTGTAACAAAATAGTTTCAATTAGTTTAAAGATATAGATGCATAAATTCAATGAGCATAGTTTTGAGATATGCAAGTCCAAAATGGAATAGTTGTTGGTGAAAAAATATCAGTGGATCACTATGGATGTATTTGCTTCATTAAAATGGATTTCTCTAGAAGGATAGACTAAGTTGGAAAGAAGGGGAAATATCACAATTATATGTTAGTGCATTTGTTTTACATTGAATATAAAATGTTTTTTCTCTCTCTCATTGTTTGAGTCTTGATCTTATAAAATGTTCCACTAAATCCATTCCCTATTACTTTTCCTGTGAACCACATTCCAAAACCCACCCATATATGTACCTAAGTGTGAAACCAAGTGTAAAAAGGGCTTATTTCATATTCTTCTTTTAGCACATGTGTGATTAATTATCGTTAGAATTTATATGTTAGAAATACATATAAAGATTAATCCTTAGTATATATATATCTTGAATTTAAGGAATATTTCATGCTTTTTAGAAAGTCTATATTAGGAGGTAGAACTAAATCGTCTATAACCCACAAAATAAACCATGGCCCGTGAGCATCACATGCAAACACAAGTTACTCCCATGTTTGAAACATCACCTCAGATCATCATAAGGGTTGGAAACCACTAAGCAACCCATACTAAGTTCCCTAAAAGGGATGACTCTCATATTTAATGATTGGGTTTATCTCCAATGTCAAAAGGAAAATAAAAGTTAGGAAAGGGAATTAGAATAGAAATTAAGTTAAGACCATGACCTTTTACCCAATATTGAACAAAGGTGAGCAACCATAGATATTTATGGGAGTTCAAGAATCCAAAATATCTGATATGATAGGTAATAATGTAACATACCTCAAATACATATAATGAGAAAATTGTTCCCTTTAACACTACTATAATTGTGCATGCATAAGAAATATTATCTTTTTTTCTAGAAGGAAATTTTGAAAGGAATCTTAAGCGAGTTCTTGAAGGTTGAAAGAAGGAAGCTCTAGGATTATCAATTACAGGTTTATACCCTGTATTGACCTACATTGAAGGCAATTCAACTATGCAGTCCTTGACCAAAATTTCAGAGGCTCAAATTCGGTTTTCTTAAGTGATTTCAGAGGTGATACTTGGTTGTTTTGATTGGTTTTCTGAGCATCTTTTGGTCAACTCTTGTTTGGATTTTGGAGAACAGTTTCAAAGTCAGCATAGTTTGCTATCTCTCTCTCTAGACATTTGTATCTATTAAGAAGAAGAAGATATGTTGGCTTTTCCCTTATCTATTTTGCCTTATGTATTTTATTTCTATGTTCTATATACAATTACTGTCAAGATCCTTGACAAAAATTTCAGAGGCTTAAATTTGGGTTTCATAAGAGATTTTCATTTTATTTCTATGTTCTATATATAATTACTGTCAAGATCTTTGACCAAAATTATTATCTACCAGTTTGAAAGTCAGGACAGTTTGATTATCTCTCTCTCTAAACATTTATATCTATTAAGAAGAAGAATATTTATTGGGTTTTTCCTTATCTTTTTGGTCTTTTGCATTTTTATTTTTGTTCTATATAAAATTGCTGTCAAGATCCTTGAAAAAAATTGCAGAGGCTTAAATTCTAGTTTCCTGAGATATTTACATTTTATTTCTATGTTCTATATACAATTACTGTCAAGCTCCTTGACAAAAATTATTATCCATATACAATTGTCAACTGTTGTTTGGATTTTGGAGGACAATTTCATTATCTCTCTCTCTAAACATTTATATCTATTAAGAAGAAGAAGATCTGTTGGGTTTTCCATTATCTCTTTTATCTTCTGCATTTTATTTCTATGTTCTATATACAATTATTGTCAAGATCCTTGAAAAAAATTGTAGAGGCTTAAATTCGTGTTTCCTAAGAGATTTCAGAGGTGACAGTTGGTGGTTTTGATTGGTTTTCTGAGCATCTTTCAGTCTGTCAACTGTCGTTTGGATTTTGGAAGACAGTTTCTATGTTCTATATACAATTACTGTCAAGATTGATCTAATGGTTAATGGGATTTCTATTTAAAGTAGAATTGTAATTGTGATAATAAAAGGAAATTGAAGTAATTTTTTCAAGAATAGAACATACCGTTGTTAAAAATTAGCATGGTATCATATCTCATTTTAACCATTTAATTTTTAACAGGATTTCAATGACAGGATTTCATACCTAGAAATTCACATAAATTTGCAGACGAAGCCACAACAAGGATGAATCCGGGAGATCAATTCGCAGAAATTCACAGATGAAGCTGCAACGAGGACAAAGCCGGGAGATCAATTCACATAAATTCACAGATGAAGCTATAATGAGGACGAAGGCGGGACAAAATTTCCTGCAAACAAAAACATTTAAATTAAAATAAAACAAAACAAAAATCAACAAAAAAACATCGCAACTGCAACACCCCAACAGACATAGAGCAACACCGCAACATACCTCAATAGAGCAACAACAACACCGCAACAGAGCGAGATAGAGACAGACGCGAGACACATTTGCATAAGAAATTCGTTAATGTTTGTGGGCCGATATATTTATAAGAACAAGTTTGACTGAACTATTTTAAAAGTTCGCTCGAACTAATAGTTCAACCAAACTATTTTAAAAGCTCGCCCGAACTAATAGTTCAACCAAACTTTTGTCGCTGATTTTCCCATCTCTGGCCAAAAATTTGTTTGCCCATGTTGTCAGTACATCATCAATGTAAACGACAGAATGAGTTCGGCCGAACTAATTTCAAAAACTTCGGGAGAACTCTCGAATAGTTCGACCGAACTTTTATAAAAGTTCGGCCGAATTATTAAGAATTTTTTTTTTGATCTAGGTGGATATCGGTGGCCACCCACCTATTCTATTTGGACTCGCAACATCAATTATTTTAGTTTTTCAGCTTCAGCACAATTTACTATTTTTAGCAGGTTTTTGGGTCCTGCACTCCCGGAGCCGTTTTGGGGACTTAATGATCCAGGTGGATATTGGTGGCCACCCGCCTAGTCAATTTGAACCCCCACCATTAGCTATTTTAGTTTGCAAGTTTCAGCACAATTTACTATTTATAACAGTTTTTTGGGTCTTGAACTTCTCGAGCCGTCTTGAGGCCCTAAACCACACTTTTTGGAAAAACGAGGAGCAAACCCATGTTTCTCACTCAAAAGTTTTAGTTCTCGAATAGATCTTTCTAATGAGCTATTGAGAGCATCAAATGGAGATCAGATGCCAAAGCTACATCCTCGAGAAGTTGAACCACCAACTTACCGAAACGGGGCCCACAGTTTTGGCGCTTCATCTCCTAGGGTTAGGTTTTTGGACGTTTTGGGTTTTACATTGTTTCTCAACAATAAATAGGCCTTCAAGCCTCACTGTAACACAATTTAGGGGGTTGGTAGCCGACACATCTCTTCTCAGGGATAAGCGCTATTAGTGCCCTAGCTCGCTTGTTCTGATCATGTCTGTATTGTAACACGGTTCAAGGGCTAGTAGCCGACACATCTCTTCTCATAGATAATTATTGCCAGTACCCTAACTTTTCATTTCCATTATGTCTCATTGTAACATAATTCAGAGGCCTGTAGCCACCACATCTCTTCTCAGAGATACGCCTACCAGCGCCCTGGCTGTTTATTTCAGTCATTTGTTTTATTAATAAAATGAAGCATTATTTCCGTTGCATCTCTGTATCTATGGATATATTTGTATTATGTTACATTCCTGAATAAAAATATGGATTAGTGGTATCAGAGCGGGTCTGCTCTTTCTCTTCTTTTCTTTTCATGTCCCCAACGCAGCCAGGGTATAAGGAGTTCAACCTCGCAACCCCGACGACCCCCCATGGCAGAAGAAAAGAAAGACGAGGGAGCAGGAGATCTTATTAAAATATTGTTCGAGGAGGCCCTCGAGAAACAGAGGAATGTGATGATGGATAACTCTTCCTAGATCCTTCAACGGCTTCCCACCAGTGGCACATCTACATCCATCACATTTGCCAATAGGTCCGCGACATCCTAGACAAATCCAACACCAAGTTTAGCAGAATTTGCACCCCCCCATGGAGGAACTTAACTCAATGGAGACCATTTATTCCTAAGGAGGGAGAAATGATCCAGGTGGATATTGGTGGCCACCCACCTATTCTATTTGGACTTGCAGCATCAATTATTTTAGTTTTTCAGCTTCAGCACAATTTACTATTTTTAGCAGGTTTTCAGGTCCTGCACTCCCGGAGCCGTTTTCGGGACTTAATGATCCAGGTGGATATTGGTGGCCACCCATCGAGTCCATTTGAACCCCCACCATTAGTTATTTCAGTTTGCAAGTTTCAACACAATTTACTATTTATACCAGTTTTTTGGGTCTTGAACTTCTGAAGCCGTTTTGAGGCCCTAAACCACGCTTTTTGGAAAAACGAGGAGTAGACCCATGTTGCTCACTCAAAAGTTGTATTCCTCGAATAGATATTTCTAACGAGCTATTCAGCGCGTCAAATAGAGATCGGATGCTAAAGTTACCTCCTCAGGAAGTTGAACCACCAACTTACCCAAACTGGGCCCACAGTTTTGGCGCTTCATCTCCTAGGGTTAGGTTTTTGGACGTTTCGGGTTTTACATCGTTTCTCAACAATAAATAGGCCTTCAAGCCTCATTGTAACACAGTTTAGGGGGTTGGTAGCCGACACATCTCTTCTCAGGGATAAGCGCTACCAGTGCCCTAGCTCGCTTGTTCTGATCATGTATGTATTGTAACATGGTTCAAGGGCTGGTAGCCGACACATCTCTTCTCAGAGATAATTATTGCGAGTAACGTAGCTATTCATCCATTATGTCTCATTGTAACACAATTCAGAGGCTTGTAGCCGCCACATCTCTTCTCAGAGATACGCCTACCAGCGCCCTAGCTGTTTATTTCAGTTATTTGTTTTATTAATAAAATGAAGCATTATTTCTGTTGCATCTCTGTATCTATGGCTATATGTGTATTATGTTTCATTCCTGCATAAAAATCCGGATTAGTTTTCCGCCCCCGATTCTCACAAAAGTGTACCTCAACTTCACAAGATTATCCTTAAATATTTACCTTTATTTACGAACAACACAACATCCTCGTGGGCTTGGGAGAGGTATTTGTCATTGGTACTTTTGTTGTCACCCGCATCCAAAGTATTTAAACATTTTATTATGAGTTGAACCAACAATTAAGTATTTACTTTTATCTTTTTATTATTTTTATATTACTTTTATTTTTTCATTATTTTTTAATATTGAAAAACATTTAAATCACTGCACCATTATCCTATATCAAAATATATAAAATTAAATTCAATAAATACTATGAAAAAAATTATTAAAAAATTCAAAAATATAAAAATAAGATATTAAAATATATAAAACGAAATTTAGTAAATATTTATTAAAAATTAAGAAATAAAAATATTAAATAATTCAAAAAAAATAAAAAATTAGATTTATAATCATGAAAATAAAAATTAATTTTTCTTACCATATAGGAAATGAAATTATATCTAAAAGTTAGGTGAAGTGGACAATGAGATAATATACTACTAATTGATTTAAAAATTTCAAAATGACAAATAAAATTTCAAAAAAATACAAAAATGATTATATATAAAAATTTATTATAATAAAAAATTACATAATAGAAAACATAAAATGTTTCCTACAAAAATATAAACATTATAGTATATAAAAAATGTAAATAAAATTTATAAATAAAAACAAGAAAGACCTAACATCTAATATTTAAATTCTAATTAAAATTAATATAGTAGGAAATATTTATATCCTCACTAAAATTACTTTAAATATATTAAAACCATTCTTTCATAATTATAAATAATAACATAAATAAATAATTATATTTAAAAACTCATTTTTGATTCAAGAATAATTAGTTATATATATTTAATACACTATATTGACTTTTATATATATATATATATATATATATATATATATATAATGTAATAACTAGTAATTATATAGGGAAAGAAAGAATTTACGGAAAAATGGAATCGAGAACACTCAATCTCGTACATAGTAGCCCAAGATTACATGGACTACTACGTATCGAAAACAACACAAGAAGGTTGTTATTATGCCTTTCAAATTTAAATATAGTGATTAATAGTGGTTGTAGAATGGAGAGAAACACTAATCGTGTTTTTATGTGATTCAAGAAAACTATTTACTTTAAATCATATAAATGTCATTATGTACCATCATGTTGTTTAGATAAACTTGTGTTAAACTGTGTGATAGTTTACCAAAAGAAAATACATATTCTTGGCACGGACTTCAAAGGACTTCAACTAAGAGTTGATTAGAGAAATTTAATATGTCTAATTGTGACTCGGAAAATGCAACACGTCTAATTGTGACTCGGAAAATGCAACACAGACACATAACAATTTGGTTCTTTACGGACTTCAAATAATAGTTGATTGGAGAAATTTAATATGTCTAATTATGACTCGGAAAATGCAACACACACATAACAATTTGGTTCTCTATGGCCCTTGCACACGAGGTTATTTCTTTTCATTATGTATGTAGTCTCTATGTTTTCTATTTGTGTCTATTTGTTGGTTGATGTTAGCATTAGTTTCATGCCACGTACTTTAATGCTGTTTTCAATCTTTGTGTTTTTTTTATTTGTGTCTATTTGTTATTTGTGTTTATTTGTTTGTTGAAGTTAGTAATTAGTTTCATGCCATGTATTTCAATGTTGTTTTTAGACTTAATTAATTGGTATAAAATTTGAATTGGTTACTCTAATTCATTGTATTTATTTGAATGTTGATGGAGTTCAAAGATGGAAATTATTATTGTTCTATTATTTTAAAATTCTGGTATTTTTTTCGTTCCTTTTGAAATGTATCATTATTTGATATTATAACTTTTATAAATTTTCGGTTATGAGATTCTAGAAGTTTTCCTTTTTAGGTAATTTTATAATTTTCTAATTGTTTTAATTTTTGGACTTATTTCGGTGGAAGATTCACAGGTTTTAAATGTATTTTTCACTATGCTTATGAACTACTTACGTGATAAAAATTTTGTTTGATTAAATTCCGTAACTATTATACAAAGATGATGGTAGTTTGTAATAATTGTAAAGAAGCAATTTTATTTTCTATTTTGTTAGTAGAAATGAAGATAAATATGAATATATGGATTCCTAGTGAGAGTTAGAGAATTTATATGACAGCTTGTGGAAATTATTATCCATTTTGTAGTAGGTTCAAACCAAATTTTAATTAAAATAATTCCACTCTACTTCAGACCAGTGTCAAAGTTCAATAGCATAGAAGATAAATAAGCATGTATTACCATTGCTATTGTGCCATGTATTTATAATTTATTCAATTAAAATTTCGCTCGCACAATGACATGTCAAACCTCTGGATTTTCATTCCAATTTGTCATATCACGTCATCACATTGTCACATATCACACTATGAGCAATGCCATGTGTCACCTGAGATAGGGCCATCTGGGCACCTAAAAGTGTCAAATTTGCATGCCACATGTCATCACCATGTTGGCATGTCAACCCCACTTCATGTACATCGTTAGAGTCTTCCAATCATCTTTTGACAGCTCTCATTAATGCCACATAATCTTGGTATTGAAGAATTCTTTGTTGGGTATGTGTTATATTCTTTCCACGATTAGTCGCATGTGCGGGGGTGTCACACGGGGGGTGATAGCCTTCCCTATACCTTGTGTCAGGTGCAACAGGGGGGTCACAGGGGGGGCGGCAGTCCCCCACCCCGTCGGAAAAAAACTTTTGGACCCTATTTTTTGGTGGGCAGACCCGGCCATGGTTTTATGCATGGGTTTTCACATGGTTTTAGGGCATGATGCCCCTATTATTTTGTAGATTCGGTCAAGGGAACTACGATTATTTTCTAATCCAGGGTTAATGGATTGGGGTTTATGTATGCTTCGGCATGTATATATATGTTTTGTAACACTAAAAGGAATATAATGAAAAATCAAGATGGTAGTCCCGATTTGGGATCCAGGGGAAAATATATCTGTATATTTGTTTTATGTTTTATGATCTCGCTATTGTTTAGTTTTTATTTTTTAATATTCGTTTGCAGATAATTTTTGTATAACGTTAAAACCTACATATGGTATGACAGTTTTTTTGCTTCAAGGGGACGCCTTTAATGCTGAGGGGTTTTTTTATCGGGCATATGGTAGACCATGTTCAATGGGAGATCTGCAGGATCGATTCTTACAATGAAAGAAGATGTCGAGCAGTGGAAAGATAGAGAACGAGAAATTTAATGGTCAGAGTTTTGAGTTGCGGAAGCCTAAGATGGAGGATCTGCTGGTGGATAAATATTAGTGGATCGTGGTAGATCTGGGTACTAAACCAACGACAATGTTAGATGAAGACTGGAAAAAGCTAGATTAGAAGGTAAAGAGCACAATACAGTTATGTGTCTCAAATTTAGTATTGTTGAATGTATCTAGGGAAGCTATGATGAAAGATTTGTGAGACAAGCTAGCGACTTTGCACCAATCTAAGTCTCTGGTGAATAAATTGGTCCTGTGGAAAAATATGTATAACCTGAGGATGAAGGATGGAGACTCGGTGATAGAGCATCTGAACTCCTTCAATATTGTAGTGAGGCAGTTGTTATCTGTTGATATTAAATTCTCAGATGATGATAAGTGCATCAGTTTCTTGTGTTCTCTACGAGAATTTTGGGATAGCCTTATTATTGCAATAGGTAGCAATACAACTACCCTGAATTTTGATGACATTGTCTTAGCTTTGCTGTTGAAGGAAATTACACGGAGAAATATGAAGGGAAAAAATGGATATGCCTTATCTATATGAGGAAGGTCCCAGAATAGAAACAAGAATAAGGTTTCGAGTAGGAGATCTAAATCTAGAGGGAGATCCAAATCTCTAGGAAAGTTTGTAAAGGTGTGCTATAAATGTGGAAAGGAAGGGCACTACAAAAAGGACTGCAGATCTAAATCTCCTGAGAAAGGAAAGGGATCAGATGATGCTTCTTCTGTAGAGGAAAAAACCACCTCGAATGAAGGTAGGGATGTATATTTGTCCTCTTCTTCAAATACACAAGTAGATCATGAGGCATGGTTGATTGACTGAGGTGCATCCTTTCACATCACTCCCCATAGGGAGTGGTTCTGCAAGTATGAGAAGTATTATGGTGGTTATGTCTTCTTAGGGGATGATAGGAAGGCTATAATCATCGGACGTGGAAAATTCAAGATGAAGCTGCAAGGTAGAAGGATTAGAACACTTCAAGGTGTTCTACATATTCCTTCATTGGATAGAAATCTTATTTCTGTAAGCAAGATGGATGATGCAGGTGTAAAAAAAATGTCTGAGAAAGATACCTACAAGATGGTTCGAGGAGAACTGGTATTAATGTGGGGAGTTTGGGTTAGAACTTTGTACAAGCTTTAGGGTAGCACTTTTATTAATGGGTGCAATAGGTATGTGGTTCCTGAAAGTGGAGAGGAAAGGTAATCGGTCTCTGGAGAAAAGACCATGCTATGGCATCAAAGGCTTGGACATATTGGAGAGATGGGCCTTCGGATATTGCATGGAAATGGTATGGTAGAAGGTATGTCTAATTTCTCTCTGTATTTTTATTTCTGTGAACATTGTGTTTATGGGAAGCAGAATCGGGTGAGTTTTCCTTCTAGTGCTAAGAGGACGAACAAGATATTAGATCTTGTTCACATTGATGTTTTTGGACCTGTGTCGGTTCCATGACTGGGAAATTATGTGTACTATGTTTCATTCATAAATGACTTCTCGAGGAATACATGGATATATTTCTTGAGGAAGAAATCTAAAGTCCTTGACAAATTTAAAGAATTTAAGGCTCCGGTGGAAAACCAGACAGAGAAGAAGATAAAGGTGCTGAGGACAGATAATGGTCGAGATTCTGCAAGAAAGAATTTGAAGAGTTTTGTAAGAAGTGTGGTATAACACGATAGAAGAATAATCCATACACACTTAAGAAAAATGGAGTTTTAGAAATAATGAACAACACTGATGGAAAATGCAAGAAGCATGCTCAGTGGTACTGGGTTAGGACAGGAATTCTGGGCAGAGGCAGTGGAGACTGCATGTTACCTCGTTAACACATCACCTTCATCAGCATTAAAATAAGACTCGACATGAGGTATGGACTGGTAAGAAACCCTCTCTTTCACATCTGAGGGTATTTATATGTGATTCATATGTACATGTTCCAAAGGGGAAAAGGACAAAGTTGGATAATAAATCTGAAAGGTGCATCTTTATTGGGTATAAGGATGTTGAAAAGGTTATAAAATTTGGAACCGAGAAACAAGGAAGGTTGTGTATAGTTGAGATGTGGTTTTTAGGGAGGTGAAACATGTTTTTAAAACATGAAGTCCTACCAAAAGGAACATGAGAAGATAGAGTTTGAGCTAAAGTATGATGAATCATACTCTATAACAAAAGAAGATTCAGAAAAGGAAGAGCCCCAAACTCCAGCTGTGAGAAGATCAGTTCAGGAAAGAAGGCAGCTAGAAAGGTATAGTCTGTCTGCTTTCTATTTAAATTTTGCTTTAAATACCAGTGATGATGATCCCAGAAGTGTCAGGGAGGTAGTGAATACATAAGATGGAAAACTATGGAAGGAGGCTATGGTTGATGAAATGGAATCCTTGCACAAAAATTAGGCATGGGATCTGGTGGAGTTGCAGGCTGGAAGGAATCCCATAAGGAGAAAATGTGTGTTTATGAAGAAGATGAATGTATAAGGAAAGGTGGAGAAATATAAATCTCGATTGGTAGCAAAAGGTTATGTCCAGGCACTGGGAATTGATTTGGTGGTATTTTTTCTCCTATTGCCAAGGTTAATTCTATTATATTAGTTTTATGTGTTGTTGCTGCATTTGATTTTGAGGTAGAACATATGGATGTGAAGAAAACATTTCTTCATGGGGATTTGGAAAAGGAGATCTACATGAAGAAACCTGAAGGCTTTGCGATGAAGGGTAAGAAATAACTACCATGCAGGTTGAAAAAGTCTCTATATGGATTAAAACAATCACCAAGGATGTGGTATCCGAAATTTGATACCTATATACGGGGACTTGGCTCCACCAGAAGCAAAAATGATCACTATGTTTATTTTAAATCAATTGGTGACCCTGTTATTTATTTGGTCTTGTATGTGGAATATATGTTGCCGATTGGAAATTACAAAGAAATTATCCAAGATTTGAAGACCTAATTATTCTCCAAATTCGACATGAAGGATCTTTGTGTTGCAAACTATATTTTGGGCATGGAAATTAAGAGATATCGGTCAAAGAGGAAGCTCTGGTTAAACTAGAGGAAGTATGTCGAGACTATATTGTAGAGGTTCAATATGGAGGATAGTAAACTGGTGAAGGTTCCTATTCTTGTAGGTGTAAAGCTATCTACTGAAAAGTGTTCCAAGGAAAATGAAGAAGAGGAGGATATGTCTCGTGTTCCATATGAAAGTTCATTGGGTAGCCTGATCTATGAAATGGTTTGTACTAGACGAGATGTTGCACATGCAGCAGGAGTATTGAGCAATTTTATGTCAAAAATAGGGAAGGAGCATTCAACAATAATGAAGCAGGTTTTTATATTTTTGTGTGGCACTAGTGATTATGGTTTGTGCTACCAGAGAGACCAAGATTTCATAAAGTTTTTGAAATTTGTGTTTTTGTTTATGCAGATTGGGCTGGAGATCTAGACAAAATAAGATATACAAGTAGGTATGTATTTAGCCTATTTGGAGGTGCAGTCAGTTGGATGAGTACAAGACAGTCTCTAGTGGCTCTTTCAACTACAAAGGCAGAATACATCGCAGACACTCATGTAAGCAAGGAAGCAATTTGGTTGCAGAGATTGTGTTCATGTATGTGGTTGGTGCAGCGGGCTATAAGGATAGACTATGATAGGAAAAGTGAATTTATCTTGGCTAAGAACCATGCTTATCATTCAAATACAAAACACAGTGATGTTCAATATCACTTTCTGAGAGATATGGTTGAGGATGAAAGGGTGTTGTTGGTAAAGGTGGACATTTTGAATAATGTTCCAGATGCATTGACAAAGTTTGTGAGCACTGAGAAGTTCTCTTGGTGTAGATAAAAAATCGGTGTTGCACAAGTGGGCTAATGACTAATCTCTCATGTGGCCCCTTGCAGAAAGAAAACAACAAGTGGGAGAATGTAGGGTATGTGTTATATTCCTTCCACAATCAGTGGCACGTGTGGGGGGATCACAAGGGGGTGATATCCCCCCTAGTACATTGCGTCGGGTGCAGCAGGGGGGTCACAAGGGGGCTAGAAACCCCCCTTTTTTGGGGTCCGGGCAGTGCCTCGAGAAATTTTTTTTGAACCCTATTTTTCAGTTGGCGGACCCACCCATGTTTTTGTGCATGGGTTTGCACATGGTTTTGGGGCATGGTCGTTTTCAGCCCCTGGTATTTTGCAGATCTAGTCAAGGGAACTACGGTTATGTTCTAATCCAAGGTTAATGGATTGGGGTTTATGTATGCTTCAACATGTATATATATGTGTTGTAACACTAAAAGGAATATATAAAAAATCAAGCTGGTAATCTCAATTTGGGATCTAGGGGAAAGTCTATGTGTATATCTGTTTAATGTTTTATGCTCTCACTACTGCTTAGTTTCTATTTTTTAAGATTCATTTGCAAATAATTTATGTACAGGGTTAAAACCTACAGTCATGTGGTCCTGTGTTTTTTAAGAAATTCCTTAGTTAATTTAAAAGTGGTATGGATGCTAAATTTATATTATTCATGATACTTTCTACGAAGGGATCATTTTCTATTGTGTTGTTTAATAGCTACGTCATTGCAACAAATTTTGTAAAACACTTTAAACTAATTAATCATGGCGTGATGGACATCAACTATGAGGGAATTTCTCCACCTCTGGAGAATATTAACTACATCTTCAAGGGTTAGTTTCTCAACACGTTTATAAATTAAATATTTCCATTTTTACCCTACGTTGTGTGTATTGACCCTCAAAATTTCTCTCTTAAGTGCTTTTACACTTAACCAAATTTCCTGTGTGCATAACAAATATTATGCTCGTTGCTCCACATATGCATTTCCTGTGCACACCCATTTTCCACTAGAATAAAAATTTCATTTGTGAGGCTTGAAAAATGTCACCGTAAGGTCATTGGTTATGGTAAAAATAGATTTTCTCATAAAAAGTTTAAATTCACAAAATGTGGTATCACTTAAAGTATCAGTGTCGTGGTGACATTCAAGGTCCATTACGAATCATGATTATAATGGCTAATAGTGACTCTACCTATTTCATATGAATAGTAGTGATTTATGGTGATGGAAATTTCATGTCCCTCACTATTGGTGCATATATATGGTAATGTTCATTGACCGTCAAATTTTCATTTTTTTCTGAGGGTCAAAAATTTTTACCATAACCTCATTGATGATGGTCAAAATAACGCCCATCACCAAAAAATGAACGTCACCAAAGGTCGTGTCGCCAAATGTATAGGTTTTTTGTCAACATTCAAGGTCTGTAATGAGTAATGATTACAATTATGGATAATGACCATCGCCATTTCATATGAACACCAATGATTTATGGTGATGGGCCCTTCATGACCCTCACTATTAATCCATACATATGACTACATTCATTAACCTTAACCATTTCATATATAAAAAATGACTTTTGATGATGGGCCTTTAAACGAACCTCACTATTGATACATGTATAGGGACAAAAAGTTATCTTCACCCTTCACTATGAATATTAGGGCACAATGAAATCAAACCACCAACCAACGGCTTGTAATGAAGGTTCTACTCCATTGAGCTAGCACCCTTCAAATACTTAAACATTGAAACTTCAGAAATTCAAAATTCTAAAAATTTAATTGAATTGCAAAAAATTGTAAAGTCTTGTATGCTTCATTGGCTTAGGTTGCACCAATGAACATCCAATAATAGTAGAACATTTGATCCGGATTTATGCAGGAACGCAACAGAATAAACACATAACCATAAATACAGAGATTCAGCGGAAATAACACTTCATTTCATTAATATCAAAGAACTGAAATTTGCTTACAGACAGAATGGAAATAAAACTAGCTAGGTCACTGGTAGCTATCTCTGAGAAGAGATGTGGCGTTGCTGTGCCCTCTCCGAACTCAAATGAGGCGCGAGGGCCTATTTATTATTGAGAAACAATGGAGAA